>CM022880.1:10500791-10526484 GCA_012654025.1 Pachypsylla venusta
TGTTCAATTTTTTTTTTTTTTTTTGGTACGGATAGAATTCCGTACTAATTAATTTGTTGCGCACGCAATAAAAATTACTCTTATCGGCCGATAAAAATTGCATTATCCTTATTTGAACGACTCAAGTGTATTTCTTAACATTTTAAATCTAAGAAGTTAGTGCGCACGGAATAAAAATCAACATTATCGGCCGATATTAATCGTTTTGCTCTGGTATATAACTCGCCCTAATCTTACGGGCAGTGTCCCTACGACTGTTCTGATCTTTTATTAGTCGGACAATATTTTGTTCAATTTATTGTTTTTTTTCGGTACGGACAGAATTCCGTACTAATTAATTTGTTGCGCACGCAGTAAGAATCACCATTATCGCCGATAAAAATTACATTACCCTTATCTAAGTGTATTTCTTAGTATTTTAATTCTAAGAAGTTGGTGCGCACGCAATAAAAATCACAATTATTGGCCGATATTAATCATTTTGCTCTGATATGTATCACGCCCTAATCTTACGGGCAGTGCTCCGTACGACTATTTTGATCTTTTATTAGTCGGACAATATTTTGTTCAATTTTTTTTTTTAGTACGGACAGAGTTCCGTACAATTAATTTATTGTGATTTTAAATTAAATTTGTTCTCTGTGTTATTTTTTTATTTATTTTTTAATTAATGTTAATTTATATTTAAGTTTAATTTGTAAGGAGACTAGTTTTAACCTTAATTTTTTCATCCGTTATTACTGGCTAGGGGTCAATTACTATTTCAAGTGATAAGTAGTCAATCACAAGGCCTTTGTCGTGTAAAAAATGGAATTGAATTGTGTTAGACTAGTGCCGGTCACAATATTATTGCTATTGGATTCGAACTATTCTGGTGAATCATCATCATAGGCTGACAGCCATGGTGCTGGTTTGCAACAATTCTCCATGAGTTGCTGATACTTGAGAACCTCACGGATAATGCAGTAGCTTCTCCTTGCTTTTTGCATGGGCAATGGAAAAGATATCATTTTCAAGACCCTGCCCTTTGTCGAATTTTGCGATCGGCATTGACTTGGGTATATCGGACATAAGGTGCGTTGGAAGTATTCTTTTTAGTCCTCTATCCACAGGGGACCATCTGCTAAGTGTATAAAAATAGAAAATGCAATCGTTCGTCTTTGGTGCTCCTAATTTTGCCATTGTACTTATCGTCTTGTGGTCAGACTACAATCATGCATCACATTAGTATTATTTTCTTTCAATTATAATTATTTATTTGTAAATAGATTTTGTAAAGTGAAGATATTTTCATTTAAAGGTGGTATCACACTATTTGTCATGATTGCAAAATGTTGTATACTTATTTGTTGAATTTGTGTATTTGGTTTATATTTGTGCCTCTATCACACTATTTGATGAGACTTTCAGACAAAATTATTTACTTTTGAATGTTGCTGTGTATTTTACCATAGCAATCAGATGTTTATCTGTAAAATCTGTAATAAATATAATTTTGATATTTTCTATTTCACCAATACGATTTCTGATCGAAAGTTAATTTACTTCACTTGTGTATTTTCGATAATTGAGAACTTGGTGGATGTATACAGACGCCTCAAAAAATATTTTTTAAAGGTAAGATTAATGAAATAGTTTTTAAACCTTATCAGACTATTTAGACTAATTTTGGTGTTTAACTTCTGTTTGAAGTCGAAAATTATATCAAAATTTCGAATCATGAAAAATAGTGTCATTCCACCTTAAGTAATATGTTCAACATACGTTAAGCACCGAGTCATATTTTGCACTCTTTATTAATGTATTCCAAAGGAAATTCGGTGCCAAAGGTAATTTCGTGATTTTTTTACCGTAATGAAGAGAGGTCTAGTTTTAAAACGACAACTTTTCTTTGGTTTAACTTTCTGTACTACGATAACTCTCTGAGACGTCTAATCATATTTTGATTAAATTTGGTATGGTCATTCATTATATTTAAAGAATTAGTGGGTGTTGAGTTTTTTGATTTATTATTTTGAATAAAAAACCTTTGGAATCGTCACGAAAAAAGAAAAGAAAATATTTTGGTGTCAGTTCTTCGTTTCAGAGTGGTCCGTGATAAAATTAATTTTTGAGGTGAAGACATTAATTTTTCCTTCAAAATTAAACTTTTGGAAAATTATTGGAAAACATTTCTCCAATAATTTTTACTTTCCTTATGCCAACATAGCCAAAAAAAGAAAGTATTGTAATGAGCTGAAATTTTCGATGCCCAGTTTTCAATGCGATTTTTGGCAGTTTCCACGAATCCTGTCCGAAAAGAAAACCGTATATGCCCGAGACTTGATATTTGGTATGTATGATAATTATAAACACGGAACTTGACAAATCCTACCGAAATATATTGGTCACAAAACACGGACTAACGGCTGAAACTCAAGATTTGGGTTCTGGTGACCTCAAAACGTGTTTTGGCATTGAAAACTCCTTATCGAAAATTTCAGCTCATTACAATACGTTCTTCTTTTTCCACACATAAGAAAAGTCGTGTGATGTAAGAACCCATTTCTGATTAGGATTGGTTTTCAAGCAGCACAATTATTTTTGGCCAAGGATTGCTAGGGTTCTTTTTAAAGCAGTTCCTACATTACAAAAAAATAAAAAAAAACTCAGAAAAATAAATAAATTATGAATTATAATATAAAATTCATTGACTTTTCTTATTTTTTTAAAAAAATTTTTTGTTGTTGATAAAACATGCAAAAATAACAACGACAATAAAATCTAGCTACTTAACTGGAAATTGATTCGGTGGATTGGTGACATAAGGTCGTGTATTTTGAGCTCCGCATGATTTTATTTTTGCGAAGTTATTATTTGGTAAAAAAATGATCTGTTCCAGTCATTTAATTTGGAATATTTTTTATAATATAAACATATTTTTAAAAGTGCTATAATAAAAAAGTTGTTCTTGTTTTAAAAAATTTGCTAAAACAATTAAATTTTAAATTTAAAAGTGCATTGTAATTCAAATGATGACGTCACTCATCAAACTTTGGATTGAGAAGTGAGGAGGAGGGTAAGATTCTATCTTTATCACACTCTATTAATTGATTAGATACTAATCATATCAAGTTGGTTTTATCTCTACATAATACATTCATATAGAGATTCAGGCTGCAGAAGTTCAGACAAGAAGATAGATTGAACTGATACCTACCAGCAGTGGCGGTGCTAAGAGGCGTGTGCCCAGCGGCGAGCANGGGGGGGGGGGGGCGATCGTGATCAATTTTAAAGGTCCTGATAGCCAGCGTCTATGGCACGTTGATGGTCACCCAGCCATCAATGTGGGTAGCCAGTTTGAAAGATTCCAGCGAATGGAGGGTAAAACCACCGTCTCGAATGACCAATAGATCATAACGAGACGTTAAGCCACATAAAAAAAAAATCTTTTCTTCAATCATATCAATTGTAAGAATGATAAATCAATTTTGACGAACCCTGTCGAGAGTAAAATAATATAAATTGGAAAATTCATAATATTATTAAAATAATAATTTTGAACCTTTATTATTAAAATAATAAATTTGAAAAAATAAAAAATTAACAAAATTTTGAAAATGAAAAATTACACCATTACAAATAGAGACGAATTCACAATTTTTGGTATCACCCTGTACAGTAATCATACGAGCTAAAAATCACAGTGTGAAGCATGGGTTTATTATTTTACTGGCTAAAAATCCCCCCCCCCCCAAATTTGATATTTTTCGTTTCAAGATATGCAGAATCCAAAAATCGAATAAACAATCTGTTCGTCCGCCGCGCCGAACTCCGTACCCTGTACACCGTTAAGCCGGCCATAACCGCACCGATAATTCTGGCAGGATCTGCACAGATTTTGTCTGAAAATTGGAGACAAAATCTGTGCAGATCCTGCCATACACGACAGACTTGTGTGCGCAGATAAGTCTGTACAGACTTATCGTTGACCGATTTTGGTGAAATTTGATATCTATCTAGGTACCATTTGAACTTTAAGTGTGCCCCCAAACTTTTTTGCCCCATCAGTTACATATATGGGGTTCCATACTAAAATTTTAGCATGGAAACCTATGGACGACCGCAAACGGATGTTTGGATTCTACGTACCTTGAAAAGTATAATATCAAATTTTCAGGGAATTTTTTTTTTTCGTGAAGTTTCCAAAGGTGCATTATAGAAAATATTAAACCAATATATCAAGTAGACAAATCTTAAATTAATAAGTTTCTTCACTTTCTGTTCTATTCGTCATGCTTCCGGAATATTGAAAGAAATCTCCAAAACAAATAAAAAATAACGCAAAAGCTGTACATTTGGCAAGATAGTAAATAAAAGATTCAAAACTTGACGCAACTACCAACTAGATTACTGTAAACAATTTCAATAAAATAAACAAATAAAACATAACATTTATAATCAAAGAAGGAAAACCTTTAGGACAATTGGTGGAACTATCAAATACAAGAAATGAAAATGATAAAAAACACTTGACTTTATGTTCTATATTATTCGATACGTGTATTTCGGATTTTACTCCATTATCAAGAATGAACATTAGATTAATAACAACTAACTTATATATAAAAGATACAAAAAAGGTAAATCTGATACCTATCTAATTAAAATAGCCCTTAATAATCTAATGTTCATTCTTGATAATGGAGTAAAATTCGTAATGCGCGTATCGAATAATATATTAAAATTGTAGAACATACAGTCAAGTGTTTTTTATCATTTTAATTTTTTGTCTAACATAATAATATAATTAACATTTCAAATTAAAGAGGCACACAAAATTTGAATTTCAATTTTTTTTTTAGACAAAAAGTAATAAAATTTTGACATCACAGAAGTCACCGGGAAAGGAAAAGTTTCACTTGCGAGGAAAAACCAAACATGGTTCATAATCAGTGAATGTTGATAATTTTACAAGAACGCGCGGCAGCCGCCACCCCAATAATAGGAGATATTACAGTTAAGATATACAAAATACGCGGTGCCAATATAGCACGGGGTATTTTTTTTTACTAGCAAAAAAAAGTACGAGGGTATTTCCAAAAGTTCGTGGCCTAACCTAGATGGAGAAGGAGAAAATAAAATCCCACTGAGTCTTATTTTTCAACATAATCTCCCTTGACTTCAATACATTATTTACATCTTTTGAGTAACATCTCTATACCCGTCAATTAAGTCGACCTGATCTCTTCAATTTTTTTTTTTTTTTTCGCGCAGCTCAGATTTCAGTTTTGAAAATACAAATAGTCGCTAGGGGCACAGGTCTGGAATTTCGGGTTGGGGCTGAGATATCTCGGTGAAGCCACACGCACAGCAGCCTTTGCATTGACGGTGATGTGGACAGAGGCATCGTCATAAAGGAGCTGGACACATCGTAAAAATGTACTCGGAACCTGTCAAAATATTTGAATAATTTTATCTCGTATTATTAGACAGTGTAAGACATGTAAAAATATTGTCAGAACTACAATGCATTAAGCAAAGTGTTCGGGCTACAAACTTTTCGAATTACCCTTGTACTCCTCTCCCTCCCAAAAAATTTACATTTTACATTATAAAGTACGTAGAATCCAAATATAAAAGTGGATCAAGATGATCAAGTGTTCACGTTAGTGTTTTAGTCATTTATAGAAAAAAATATCTTAATCAAATTTTAAAAAATCATTTTTAAAACAACAAAATATTAGGTCCCCTGCCCCCTCGGGCATACCGTCCCCCCGTATGCGCTACTTTTTCCAGTTAAAGTTTACCGATTTTCATGAAATTTGGTCTCGTGTGTAGGTTTCATGAAGGGTCTAATTGTTCCACACAACATTTGTCACTGTCAATCACTTATAAAGTGCCCCTCACGTCTTGCGAAGACGAGTTCTGCATTCTACGTACCTTACCTTGAAACGTAAAATATTTACAAAGGTCCCATTTTGGGATCAGTTCATACTAAAATCATCTGTATGTCATTCACATTATATGTATTAGGTTTAAAAATATATTAAAAGAAGTTTGTTGAAAATCGAACCGAAATCCTATCTCCCTTGATTTGATCTTTAAATCTTGTGATTTCAATGATCACACTATTTACTCTTACAACCTGTATCATAACTTGTTTACTGTTACACCCTGTGTTATATATTTTTTTCATGATATGACACAATCACAGAATTCCAACAAACAACACGTCAAACAATTTGAAAGGCAATCGTTGTCATCTTCTGGTTCCTTCTTGCCGTCTATATTATCAAGAGGCTGCGTTACAGAACTGTTATTGAGAGGGTCAGTTTCTTTGATGTTATCTTCATTTGGATCAATATCATCGTTACTATCACAAAAGTTGTCAAGATTTTTCAATTGTGTGTTGTCTGATTCAGGTGTTGAATGGCCTTTGATAAGGGGTTCCCCATTTTCCTTAGTGTCATCTTCATTTGGATTGTCCTTAACTTTACTGTTACTATCGGAAAGGGTGTTGTCAAGAGATTTTAATTCTTTGTTGTCCGATTTGGGGGTTGAATGGCCTTTGTCAAGGTATTCTTCATTTTCCTTAGTGTCATCTTCCTTTGCATTGATGTCCTCAATTTTGTTGTTACTACCAGAAATGTTGTTGCCAAGAGAATTCAATTCTTTGCTGTCGGTTTTCTTGTTTGTATCACGAGTGGAAGCCTGCAAAAGGAAATCATCTTCCATTAGATACATAGACACATTTACCGGAGTGGAACGGCGCTAAGTTTTTTTTTTTTTTTTTTTNGCTAAGTTTTTTTTTTTTTTGTTTTTTTGAGACATTCAGTTTTTGAGACGTTTTTTATTTTCGTAGAATGAAGTGATTTTAATCTCTAACATTTGTTTCAATTTTCAACGTAGTCTCCTTTAAGCTACATCACCCTCGTGATGTAGCTTGATTTGTCGAGGACATCAGGACATAAGAATTTATTTCCTACCATCGATACCTTTTTTGAGTGGTAAAAGTCGCAAGGAGCCATTCCCGTTTCAGTTCAGGGATTTTAGCCATGGATATTGTTGAAATCCAAAACTAATCCAGTAGTTAGAGACAAAATAAAAGTTGTTTGAAAGCAAATATTGGGGCAATTTCGACTTTTGTTTATTATGTTTCTGGGCATGAACCTTCTCTTCAAAAATCCAAGGTTTCGACCGCCCAACCCTTGTATGTTTTTTTGGCGGGCAATTTCTCGCCAAATCTGCAACTGTGCAAGTAACTCAAAAATGATTAATCTAACGCAAGAAATACCCCATTAAAAAATGCGGCTTTTTATGAACCTTCTCTCATAGCACACATTTTTTTGCAGGATGTATGGAGTACTCCTATTGACGGTGCCCATTGGAAGTAAAATGCCGCTTTTTACAAAAATGAACCTTCATATTTCCTAATGAAAGCCTCAATACCGCATAAAAACCACCATGATAGTTGTAGATATATTAATTTTACACCGAATTCATATATCGATCATGAGAAGCGTTTTTCTGGTTTTCCTAATTAATACATATATCTCTCATGCAACATGTAATATCTCTCCCTTAAAGTATTAATTTCTGCCGTGTATCTTCAGTACTTACACTTCCTATCAGCACAGCTAATGCTTTGTGATCACTAACTCCAGGTGGAGTATTAATTTCTTCCGTGGTCACTGTAATCTTAGAATGTGTCTTCAATACTTACACTTCCTATTAGCACAGCTAATGCTTTGTGATCACTAACTCCAGGTGGAGTATTAATTTCTGCCGTGGTCACTGTAATCTTAGAATCTTTCTTCCATTTGAAGTCATCTTCTTCATCATCATCATCATCGTCACCAAAATCAAAATCATCTTCCTTTTCCAGTTTCTTCTCTTCCTTCGGACTAAAGCTAACTACTTCTATAAATTCATCTTTAGGTTGATCATTAACAACTTCAGTCTTAGGTTCTTGATGATAGGATTCATTTATAATATTATTGTTTGATGTTTCCCATGATGGTCGTGTGTTATCGTCGTACTTCGATAGATAATTATTTCGTGTATCATCGTATGTTTTCGTTGAATATGTTCGTGAATCTTCGTTATTATATTTGTTATTATCATTATTATTCCATCCATTATATCCTCCCGTATTGTTGTCATTATAATTATTATAATTGTCAGCATAGTTTCCATATGAATTATTATTTCCGTAACCACTGCCTGCAGAATCTCCGTAACCTCCGTAACCACCGTCGTCTCCCATTCCACTGGAATTTATTTCTTTAATTTAGGGACGTTTAATAATTAGATAATGTATTTCTGACCTGATTGCTTAATATCATTTTCTAATTTCTGAAACAACACACAAAATATAGAAATAAATAATTGGGTACTGTTTATGTGTAACAAGGTGATTGACCTCGTCCGCCATTGTGAAATAAATTGTAAGGAATTTAATTGATATATTTGGAACAGGAATCTAATTTAGGTTCACATATAGCTATATGTGAAAAATATGATCCTCATATGAGCATTATAAATAACATGGCCAGCCGTGCTTTGCTACGGCTACGAAATTAAACAAGAATTTGCAGATAGACGGAAAATATCAATTTTCATATTTTATAGTATCCCTCTCATAATTTCCGTGGTCCCCGCTAGTTTTCCTGTAAAAAATTGGACTTCTCTTCTTCATTTCAATAGTGGCATCATCGAGTCCGATGGTAGCCAGATATATGAGACAGCATCCTGTCTCATATATCTGGCTACCATCTAATATATCTGACTACATCTCCAGTATCATTCTGGAGATGTAGTCTGCTGCTAAAGTTGTCATCAAACATCTGTTTAGTTGTCATTGTACATCTGTTCTTGGAGGCTAATAATTGACATGAGACCCCGGAACCATGACAATCAATGTAATATTATTACGTAAGTAATTCAATAGTTACAAACATAATGATATATTATTCATGATGAATAACGAGTTCATGATGTTTAATTGCAAACATCATGAACTCGGCCCGTGAGGATGACACCCTCAAGTAACTTCTTACAATCCCAAGTATGATTTACTTTTATGGTCATAAATGGATTGGATGAAATTACGCCACTGTTTAGCTGTTTTTTCTCCAAAAAAAAAAAAAATTGACAAAAACAGCTAAACAGTGGCATACATTGAAGTAATATTCAGTCTCCAAGAATCCATGTATGATGACAGTTTAGAACTTCAACTGTACACAACAACTTATTTGAAGCTGCAGTCTCACACATGTAGCTACCATCGGACACGATGGATTCTTGAATAATATATTCGGAATCTTGGGAAAAAATGAGGGAAGCTCCCGAAACATAAAAGGTATCTTATATTAGAGTTAGACCATCATTATCAAAAATGATTCATCACGTTATGGTTTCTAGTTATAAATAAGGCCGTATTTAGGGGGGCTGAGGGGGTTGCAGCCCCTCTCCCAAAAATAATGAATGAAAAAATATAGAAATTATTGTGTTGTTGATTATGATGTTGTTGCTGTTCTTGATGTTGTTGTTGTCGATGATGTTAATTTTTTTTGTCTGATGATGATGTTGATTTTATTGTTCTTGATGTTGTTGTTTTTGTAGATGATGTTTTTGTTGTTGTAGTTTTTGTTGTTCTTGATGATGTTATTATTTACTTCATAATTATATATGAAGTGAAGTAGCCACTACTTTGTGACCTTTGATTTCGCCCCCCCCCCCCCCCCCCNCCCCCCCCCCGCAAAGCAATATCCTATTTACGGCCTTGGTTATAAATAACACCTATTCAATCCTAGACTCAGGTAAGAAAAGAACCCTCTTCCACAAAAACCAGTAGCTATCAAAGATCACAATTTCTTATAAAACATGTTAAACACAAATAAAACGCCTCACAGGAAGCTATCACACGTGGTGTTCTTGAGCGGACACTCATTCGAATACTGAACACACCCGAACCTTGCTTAACTATTGTGATTAAAAGTTAGGTGTCATCACAATAGTTAAGCAAGGTCGGGTGTGTTCAGTATTTGAATGGGTATCCGCTCGAGAACAACACGTGTTGTGGTTTGGCTCTGGCTCGCGATCCCGAGCCAAACCCCAGGGGTTCACCCTTTTTCCTCCGATCATAAGTTTTGTGTCATATATAGGAACTTATATAGGTTCGGAGCCTTGTGAGAGCAGCAAAACAGCAGGAGAGTTTAAACATTTATGTCAATGCATATTTCTTTGAGCCACAATTTTTGTGGCTCAGCATTTCAAGGTATTTTATAATAATCTCTCTGATATCACTAAGTCTAACCTACATCTTCTAATATATAAAATTCTCATGTCACAGTGTTTGTTACCATATTCCTCCAAAACGGCTTAACCGATTTTAATGAAATTTTGTATGTACATTCGGTAGGTCCCCGAATAGGTTTTTATCTATAATTTAATAGAATTGAACACCAAGTTGGGTAGAACGTGTTGGGAGTAGTATTGGGTTAGGTTCCACAAAAAAAAAAGAGTGTTGAACCCTACACGGCTTAACAACCCGTTCCTACTCCCCACGTTCTCTCATCTCCTCGAGTTTAACAATAAAATTTACCTTATAATGCTACCACTTGTCGCTATTATCATGCTACTCAATTGTCCTCAGGAGGCTGAGTTACACCAAATAAAATCAGACCAAGTAGAAAATTCGAAGAAAAAAAAAACTTTAAATTTTCGATTCGATCAGTAATCGAACGCAGAATTTCCTTGTTGCAAGCCGAGGGTGATGGATACTCTGCCACGGAGACGAACCTTTATACACGTCTCCATTACATAAGTGAGGTGCTTTCCTCGGTCGCTCCAAATCAAAAGTTAAGTCCATTTTTACAGTTTCATTAGGAATACTCACTAACTCACAGGGTACAAACGGAGCCTTTATGATTGCCGCCTGTAACCCTTTCTATGCCAGTACGACATTTATTTGTCCCATCCATCAATCACTTTTGGACGGAAAAGTCGCATGAACCTTCTGTTGTACCAAGACTGTAACTAGACCGAAACCAAAGGTAACAAAGTCGTGGCTACTTCATTTCATATATAATTATGCAGTAAACAACATCAAAACCATCAACAACCTATTTTCGGAGGGGGGCTGCAGCCCCCCTTAAATATGGCCTTGTGTTGTGCGCCACTTGTACTTGACCAGTTTAAATAGGGAACCTTATAAACTTTCTTTTTAAACTTTAATAAAGATCTTTTTTTTTTTTTGGCGTTGCAGAATGACCGTTTGGTTAATTATTATTTCTTTTAAAACCAAATACGTGGTCGTGCCTAAACCACTTTATTTTATGTGTCTTGTGATACCAAAACAGACATCATGAGATATTTGTTATACAGAGTGTCTTATAAATAGATGATATAAACTCGTGACCGAACAAAGTGAGGTCTGGTTTTCACACCACGAGAGATATCTTTCAACGACAACTTTAAATACTAACACTTTATCCGATTTAGATAAATATTAGAAATGATATGTATGGGCATTTGGACAATGACCGTATTTATTAGCACTACATTCATATTTTGAACAATACTGTGGCCCACTCCGGACTAAATGGCGGCCAAGAAGGGACTTCGGAGGCCAGGAAATTAGACCACCTCTAATCTATCCACCTGTTTAGAGTTGAAAACGTATAGCAATTTGAAGCAAAGTTGAAAAAGAGAGTAGCTTAGGGTAAGAATATACATGTCCCTTTTTCTTAATTTGACCACAGGTGCAAAAACAATGAATTCTTACCTATAAATTCATCATTGTTCGTGTTTGCGGCCAAAAAGGGGGAGGAAAAATAAAAATTCATAGGTTTGGATTTTGAGAAAATCGAATTTGAATATTTCAAATGACCGCCATTTTGTTATCTTCAAGATCCTACATTGGTGAACAATTTTGTATACTTTCTATTAAGCTCTCCAAATTATTTTGGTTTTTCGAAATCGGAGCAGTAACAAGGGAGATATGACCGTAACTTTGTACCAAAAGCTCAAATAATCCATAGTCTTAAATGACGAACTTGAAATGATATCAATTCGTGACGTCACGAGTGTTCAAGGATTGTATTGCCCTCAGGCAGCGATTAATTCACGCCAATTAGTGACGTCACGAGTGTTCAAGGATTGTATTACCCTCAGGCAGTGATTAATTCACGCAATCATTTATCAATTTTGTGCCCAAGATTCTTTGTATCTTATCGCTATTTGTTGTTGATTGTGATTCGTAGAGCTGTTTTTATCACTGCCAAGTTCCGATTCTACCTGTGGATAAGGTGACTTACAAAGAATAATTCCAAGCCCATGCCAGTCGTAAAAGGCGACTAAAGGAAGGGTCGAAAACGATATCTTTTCCATTACCCATGCAGAAAGCAAGGAGAATCTTCTGCATTATATCCTTCCTCTGTCCCCTGTGGACAGTGAGACTTACAAAGTATACTTCGAAAGCACCCAAGTCCATGCCAGTCGTAAAAGGCGACTAAAGGAAGGGTTGGAAACGATATCTTTTCCATTACCCATGCAGAAAGCAAGGAGAATCTTCTGCATTATACCCTTCCCCCGTCCTCTGTGGATAGGGGGACTTACAAAGTATAATTCGAAGGCGCCCAAGTCTATACCTTTTACCAGTCGTAAAAGGCGGAAACGATATTTTTTCCATTACCAATGAAGGAGAAGCTATTGCCATTAGACCAAAGACCATACACATAGCGAACACATTGAATGAAGAACTAAAAGTCCAACATGGAAGACTTCAACAATATTTGCCCGGAAGGTCTTGAACAACTTTTGAACCAAACCATATCAGCTTGCAGACAGAACTTAATAATAAAATGGTCGCAAGAAAAGAACGGTACTTGAGTTCAGTGGCGTATACAATGGGGAGTCAGGACCCTCCCCCCAGAATAAAAAAAATATTCAAGTTTTTATGCGTATACAGTGATCGAACCCAATATTACCTTTTGTACAATTAGCGGGTATATACGTCAATATAGCTTCCCCACCTTTTCACCTCTTTCACTTTAAAACATTTTAGTGGAATTCATAGGTAGATATTTGTTGGAGGGTCTTAACTTCCAACCCCACCTTCACCCCGCTCATGTTTTGACCGGACCAGGTTGGCGATTTTAGGGATAAATATGACAGTCCCAAAAAAAAGACACATTTGCTATTTATAAACATACTCTCAATATCCTGAAAATTTCTACATGGAAGTCCTTAATATATTTTAGGGAGTCTTTAATATATTTTAGATATTAACCCCCCCCCCCCCCNTACCGGAATAACAATATCTCCCCCCCTCCCCGAATGAAAATCCTGGGTGCGCCACTGCTTGAGTTATGTTTGCCAATTGAGGCATGCAACAAACCAAGAACATGTTTTAAACTTAAAACATAAAAGCTTAAGAATTGTGTCGTACTCTACTAACCAAAGGTCAAAGACATGAGACATGCATTGAGTTTAAAGGTTCAGAAAGAATGGGTTTATCATGCTGGCAAAAAAAAAGTACCCCCCCCCCTCCATGCCCCCAAAGAGAATATTTTAAGTTTCAAGTTACGTAGAATCCAAGGATAAAAGTACCATATTTGAATACATTTTAATGCCTTTAATCTTCTTCTGCTGCTTTAACTTCACCCTTTCCCAATTCTATTTCGTGTTGGCGTTGCCTCTTAGATCTGCCATGCCACAATCTTTTTTTTTGTACGGTCACCCTAACCTACTTCTCTCACTCTCACAGTATCAATAGAAACTGTGTAGAAGTACAGTTTTTTAAAGGCTGGATGCTCTTCCTAACACCAAACCTTCAGTATTTGCACGGGCTTGGGACCATCACCTAATCAAACTGGTTTGCTCCACTCGGTGGCTAAATTTAAATCAGGTCACATCAGAGAATGACAAGGAGTTGACATTTCGTGTCGTCAAATCGTCCCACAACTGTTAATCATTGTCCGACGTCATCAGAGAATGACAAGGAGTTTATATCTCGTGTCGTTATATCGTTACACGATTGTCAATCATTGTCCGACGACATCAGAGAATGACAAGGAGTTGATATCTCGTGTCGTCATATCGTCCCACAATTGTTAATCATTGTCTGATGACATCAGAGAATGACAAGGAGTTGATATCTCATGTCGTCATAGCGTCTCACAATTGTTAATCAATGTCCGACGATATCAGAGAATGACAAGGAGTTGATATCTCGTGTCGTCATATCGTGCCACAATTGTTAATCATTGTCCGACGACATCAGAGAATGACAAGTAGTTGATATCTCATGTCGTCATAGCGTCCCCAAATTGTTAATCATTGTCCGACGACATCAGAGAATGACAAGGAGTTGATATCTCATGTCGTCATAGCGTCCCACAATTGTCAATCATTGTCCGACGACATCAGAGAATGACAAGGAGTTGATATCTCATGTCATAGCGTCCCACAATTGTTAATCATTGTCCGACGACATCAGAGAATGACAAGGAGTTGATATCTCATGTGGTCATAGCGTCCCACAATTGTCAATCAATATTCCTAATACAGAAGCAAGGCAGTAGCCTGATGTTAAAGTAAACCAGAAAGAAGGTCATCTTGGAATAAGATACCATGAGAAGATAAAGTTGAATTCAAAATCGTCTCATTTGATTTCAACGAGTCGCTCGCCATGTCTTTCACTTACCTATGAAATATCAATGTCTGAATTGTTAGAAGTAGATCAGAGGAATTTATAAGATTTTTTTAAACAAATTCACAACGTTTATACATTTACAATAAAATATAAAGATAAAAAAAACATTTACTTAATTTTTAATTGTCATATTTAATTAGTCAACAATCATCGTTGTCCTCAGCTTTGATACATCAGTTCCCGTTGAAGTTTTACGCGGTCGTTGACCTTTTCCCGGCTTAACCCCATAGGCGGATTTAGGGGGGTGGGAGCTTCGGATGCTTAAGTCCCCCAGAATTTTTCGGGTCTTACTCTAGATAAAATGGAAAAAATATGGGTTATATACTATATTGTTATACAGTTACGTTGTTCAGACACAGAAAAAAATCAAGCCCCTCCCACCCTAGAATTTTAGCGTAGAACCGCCTATGCTCAACCCAGGTTGGGTGAACTTTATATGGGTAGCTGCTCTGTAAGTTTCCAGCGAATTAGGGGAAAAATCTACGTCTGGAATGACCTAAGTATAATAAGGCTGCAATTCGTTTTGCCCACACCTTTTGGTTTGTTATTTTCAATAATGAACATTTGGAATCGTCACGAAAAAAAAATTACCCCCCCTCAAAATTTGATATTTTACGTTTCAAGATACGTAGAATCAAAAAACCAAATAAAAAATTTGGTATATTTATCACTAATTTTGACTCCGTCTCGACCAAAAATAATATGTCGAAGATACCTATTTCATATCTTGTAGGTATGTTACCAAATTTCGTTAAAATTTGGTAACATACAAGTAACGTTAAAATTTGGTAACATAGCCAGCGTTTATGGCACGTTGAAGACACCGGTTCCCTTTAGATCACTGAAGTTACGTCCAGTCCAGCGAGCGCCCTCGTGTAGGTACCTAGCTGGTTTTCAAGTTTCCAGCGAATGGAGGATAAAACCATCGTCTCGAATGACCAATAAATGTTAAAGAGACGTTAACCCCTCCCCCCGCCCCCTCCAAAAAAAGACGTTATGAATACACATTATTATCCCCAAAGTTTTTGAAAACCTCTGAAATTTTTAGCACCCCTGTTTCATTGTTGAGTCATTTGGTCATTAGTTGGTATGGTATCCGCATTAGAATGTAGGAGGTATCTTAACTGTCCACCAAATTATCTTATTAAAGCCAGTATTATTAATATTATTACTAGCATTCCACATTCAACTTTTTTGTCAGTTCAAAGTTCATGGACGAGATTTTGTTTTTAAGTTAAAAAAAAATCAGAAATAAGAATAAAATGAACAGCTGAGAATATTCTACACAAAAATGGAAATGTAGAATTTCTGTGTGGTAAGGCCCAACGGCCTTTTCATAATTTTTGTGGGTATCACAGCATTATTAAGATCCTCTATCACTAATAATATCTTCAATATTCTAATCTTTTTACTCTGGCAATCCCATCACTGGTCTCTACACTCTCTACTCACATTGAAGTACCTACTCAATCGTTCTCACGAGACTGAGTGCACCCCGAACTCAAAAGCATCACAAAGTCTAAAATTTTCCGACCCCACCGGGGATTGAACGCGGGTCCCCAAATACAATGCAAGTGTGATACCTACTTGACAGGAGGACTGCCTCCGGGACTTCTACACAATGAACAGAGAGTAGTATGCATAAAAATGTGGAATCGAAGGTACCATTTGCTGTTTTTTCCGCTTTTTAAGGGTTTTTATTAATACTGTCTAAAAACAGAATAATAAGAGCCAGAGACTAGAAATTTGGTATGTATGGTATATGTAAGTACCTATGTTCCAATTTTTTTTTTTAGTTTTTACTATAGCGCGAACCCACGTGGACACTCACATGATACAACCTCGCTGTACGTTGCTTAACTTTAGTGATCTAACGAGAACTGGTGTATTCAACGTTCCATAGACATTGGCTTCTAATTTATATATTTTGATGAGCCCCAAGGTATTCAATATTTTGGTGTTTCTGCCCCGAATACCATACGTCCAACAAGTCACCTACCTATTTCCACATCCACACAACTTCGTAGCTCATGGGGAAGCAGATTAATCTCCCCTTGAGGGTAATGACTGGATATAATGCACATTGCACAATGCAAAATAAACAATCAAATATTATTGATTGGTTACCTACTATTGATCTGTTAACGGAATTTTAAGAACTAGGGAAAGGGCTCTGCATGTGACTATTAGGTTAGTCTAGGATGCAATGCCAGACTTACAAATTGAGAGATTAGATTAAAATATTTTTGGGTTTCCCTTCAATTGACAGGAGGACTGCCTGTCAATTGAAGAGAATATAAAAAATAAAAATATATACAGGGTGGTCCGAAAAACTTAGCTAAATTTTAAGAGGTTATAGAATTCAATATTTCCAACAGTAAATACTCCTTACTCCTACATGATAGTTCGTTTCTGCTTGGTTTTCAAAAATGGTTTGGTTCGTTCAAACAAGAATAGAATTAGCAGTAAGAATTATTCCCATGATTTTATTTTTTCAAGTTAAGCAACGTCGGGCGTGATCAGTACTTGGATGCGTGACCGCCTGGGAACACCACGTATCGTTGGCTATTTTTTCCGGCACAACCCAGGCTGGGTGAGGTCAATGTGGGTAGCTGGTTTGCAAGTTTCCAGCGAATGGAGGGTAAAACCCCCGTCTTGAATGACCAATAGATGTTAAAGAGACGTTAAGCCAAATTAAAAAAAAAAAAATTAAGAAAAAATATTTTGTCGCACTTTTTTGAGCATAATACAGAAAATCTTTCGAAAAAATTATTTTTCCGATTTTATGCACTGAAATTGTCCATGAAAATTGTAATGGGAACTCTTGTGGCACTCATAATATACCAATACTCATAGCTGTTCAAGGACACCAATATCGCTTGATTATTCAAAGGACTTGAAAAGTACAGACAAAATCGCTGCCACAGAACGTGATTTTTTTGCACAATAAAACAGTCAAATTTTTTACGATAATTTTAGCATTTGCCTTACAACATCCAAACGATGCATTTTATGAAAAATGTGACCCTCATCAAACTTAACAAGCATTAAATTTCACGTCGAATAACGTCCTCAAACATTAAATTCGGGACAGCAGTTTGGTCATTTGATCAGATAACCTATATGATAATAATAAGGTAGTTAAAATTACCTATTTTTCTTTCTTAAATTCAGAGATTAGTTTAGAGTGTTGCTCTTTCT
Organism: Pachypsylla venusta; assembly: GCA_012654025.1. Lineage (NCBI taxonomy): Eukaryota > Metazoa > Arthropoda > Insecta > Hemiptera > Aphalaridae > Pachypsylla > Pachypsylla venusta. The sequence goes on from CM022880.1 coordinate 10,518,694, forward strand.
ATTATTTCCAAGTTATTAGTTACTGTTAACCCTTAGTATTAAAATTTGGCGCTGTAGTGTGTCCATCATATAGGACAAGAGTTTGGGCGTGGGTTCAAACCTAGCCAACCCATGGAATTTTATTCTCATTAATATGAGATGTTTACCATATAATTATAGCACCCAACAACTGCCGGTGTCAAGGGACTCTTCAGTCCTATTCGTACAGTATAAATAAGAGAATATTATTATTAAAAACTGCCGGTGTCAAGGGACTCTAAAGTCCTATTTGGGCAGTATAAATAAGGGACTATTATAATAATTATTATTGCCCCCCAAGCCAATATTGAAGGAAATGTCATGCGGACTGCGTACATACCGAAGTTGGAAAACCCTGCCCTAAGTAGAGAATATTTTAAGTACTCTCATCCGGTGTATTGAAGAAAGTTAGAAATTCTTTTCAATCAATGGTAATTGTGTGACAAGGCTATGGAGATTGAATTGTCATTGATTGATTAAGAAGCTACTGTAGAACATTTAGTGAATGATGAGAAGCTACAGTCAGTTAGTGGTGTAACTGGCCTTTTCGGGACCCATTGCAAATGGATGACCCCCCCCCNATTTTTTTTTTTTAAAAAAAAAACAGTTTCTTTGGTTCATTACATATTATGTCACAACTTTGGTGCTCACTGCAGAGGAATGTAGGATTTCCCCAATATCAATCATTATCCAAGTATTTTGAATTTTTCTACTTTACTTACAAGGCTGGCACCGGTCACTATGCGCATTTATCAATACAACTACTCATTGTCCTCAGGAGGTTGAGTATAAGTTGCTCCCCTTTGAAGTTCAAATCATCACACGAGTTAAGGCATGTACCCAAAACGGAGCAGTCATCAAATTTGTATATTTTGTCATCAATCTATAGTTGCTTCCCTGTGTGGCCTAAATCATCACTCGACACAAGACATGTAGCTAAAACGGAGCAGACATCAAATTTGTATATTTTGTCATCAATCTATAGTTGCTTCCCTATGTGGCCTAAATCATCACACGACACAACCATAAAAGCAACTGATGGTAGATACCAGATACGTAGATAAGCTACGAGTATTAATTAATAACATGTGAATCTTTGTTTGGGTGTGCCAACCAAATATAGTCAGTAGTCATGTAAGTAGGAACATGGTGTTGTATGTTAGTGAGTCATTTCCCAGTATATTAGCGGATGGTCGAGTTGTGGATATGTGACCAAAGGAACAAAAAAAAAACAAATATTTAGGTAGATTAAGGGGATTCATAGAAAGCAGTGGCAGTGACTGTGCCGTGAATGTGCAAGTGATCCGCCCGAAAAAACTAAAAATATTCTCCCAGTTAGTTGAAGGAGCATGTTCATATACTAGACCGGTACGTGACAGTGCATCACTGTGAGCTCACGGTCAGCGGGAATCACTTGCCGGTACTGTCACTGCTTAGTATGAATGCTCCTTTATGACGTCGCGTCGTATTGTTACGCATATAATCAGAATTGTTAGCCGTAAACTTATGGTGGTCATTTGGAAATTTCACTGTAAGCGTTATACGTTCGGTTCCATTAAGTTTCATTCAATTGGATCAGTCGCTCTTAGTAGTGTGTTTCAAAAAGATGGTCTTCCTAACATTGAACAACTATCCAAAAGAACAGGAACTTGTGTATTCTACGGCATGGTGGCTATGCAACGGGTTTCGATGATACTTGAAACTGCAATGGCCAGTGAGTGGTAATTTTGTGGACAGGATAAAAAATCCGGGCACGGGATAAAAAATTAAGGGCCCCTTTAGTAAAAATGAAGAAAATTCTCAAGGGACCCTCCATAAATCCCGGGCCCGAGGGTAATACCCCCGTCCCCCCCCCCCCTCTCGGTGGCCCTGTGTTGAGGGTGATAGCACATGAAAATAGTGAGAACTTGTTCGTCTCTCTCCGACCCGGGAGTATATTTGTACATTGTAATATTAGAATGCTGGTGCCTGGTTTGTAAATATGGATTGTATGGTTCTCTGTTGATTTAGGAGCTACACACTATTTACCTACAATTCTAATGCCAAGTTTCCTATGCCACCAAATTTAGTATTTGGTTTAGGTACTGTAATGCTCAATATTTGAAGAATTTATCAAGAAAGCGAAGATATTCCAAATCTTCTACATGAAAAAAGAACCAACTAATAAAAATAAACCCTGCCAATGGGACACATGTATTTATTATTTTACTGACTAAAAAAATACCCCCCTCCCCCCAAAAATACCCCCATATTTCTGGGGCATAATTACACCCTAAATTTGACATACATATCAAATTTCAAGTCTCTAGCCTTTACCATTCTCTTTTCAGAGAGGATAAGTGAAAACCGCTAAAAAGCAGGAAAAACCCCTAATGTTATGTTCAATTGCACACAAAAGTTTCGGGGCAGAGTTAGACCCCAAACTCAACCTACATATACCAAATTTCATTCAAATCGGTTAACGCTAAGTGGCAAAAGTGCCCATTACGGCGGACAAACGGATTTTTTCTTCTTCGATTTTTGCTTTCTATGTAACTTGAAACGTAAAATATCAAATTTTTGAGTAGAGGTTTTTACTTTCTCTTCCTAGAAGATAAAGTATTGTATTCGTGCAGAAAATTTTGAAAATAATTAACCAATACAAATCTGGCGTGAAAGTATTGTTGTAATTGGCTGAAACTTTCGACGTTGAGTTTTCAATGTCAAAACAAATTTTAATGTCCATAGAAGACAAAACTCGAGATCGAGACGCAGAATAGCATCAAGAGTAGACTTGATTTCAGTCAAAAATATCATGGCGCATACAAACTTGATATAATTAGGCACTATATTTCAAGCTCCGGCTCAACCCAGGCTAGGTGAAGTCAATGTGGGGAGCTGGTTTGTAAGTTTCCAGTGACCTCCCTCCCAAATGACTAATAGATGGTAAAATGGCATTAAGGAAAAAAAAACTAGCACTTTCTGTTTCCTTTTTAAACAGAAATTGCGAAAACCGCTCAGATCGGCATTTGGGTGACTCCCTTTGTCTGTGAAATCCTGTCTGAAGGGTACATCTATTAATCATAACAAAAACATTGACCACCCGATTTATCGAACTTAAGGAAATCGATTAAAAATTTATCGATTATTTCAATTCATCGTCTAATCGATACCCTTCCCTACTGGATATAAACACGGTATTATATAATTTTGAGAATTGTTGCATCAGACCACAGACATTAAAGAAAGTTAGCATTCATGAGCCAAAGCCAAATTGGTGTGGAGTTGTGCAGTTGGTTTTGTTGATAAACCAGATTATTGGAGAGTAGATATCCAGGGCCGGATTATACAAAAGAAAGTGTAGGCAACTGTCTATAGGGGCCCCGGGCGCCAAGAAAAAAAAACTATGCCATGTTTTTTTTATTATTATTATACTGGCCAAAATAAATACCCCCGGAAGGTTGCTAAACAACACTTTTGAATATTTTGATGAAATTTGTTATGTAGTTGTAAGTCCCATTTGGAGTCTAGTTGTGTTGTGTGGAACCCTTCAACCCTATATTGATGAAAAATCTTATACGATATCATTTTATACAGTGATCAAATGATATTTGATTTTGTCGTGGTGAACTTAATCAGACGATGCAAAGGGCAAGTAGAAGCAAGAGCTACTATTTTGAACAATCCGCCACTGTAGTTGCAGACAAGCTTATCAAGAATCCTTTTTGAAACCGAACACATCGGCGGACGCGATGGATAGATATTCCCATTAATGACCGTCCATTGTTTATTATTGTGAACAAGTGGCAGACATTGATAATTTAGTTTGGGGACTAACGGTGCCACGATGGGGTGAACCTTGGCTCACTTATGAGTAGTGATAAATATGTAACTCAAAGAAGTCTCCATGGCAGAGTGTGCATCACACTTGGCTTACACCAAGGATGTTCCGGGACAGGTCAAAATATAAAGGTTTTATAAAAAAAATTCTTTACTTGTTCTGCTTGTGTATGGGGGTAACTTAGCCTTCTGAGGGCAATTGAGTAGCATTATAAGGTAAAAATTGTTTAACTGCTCGAAATAATGTTTAAATTCCTTTGGTGACTATGTAAATACAGATGGTTTGATGTTAGGAAGGGTATGAAGCCTTTAAAATAATTTTTTGTTAAACTACTTTGTTAAAATCGATTCAGTTTGAATAAGCATTTACATTTTCCAGCCTTGAGGGGGGGGATCACCCCCATCGTCCCCCTCCCTGTATCTGTCCCTGGGTACATCAGTGACCAAAAAAAGTGACACATGAGCTTATTTTTTTTTNGTTTTCTCGTTAATACGATTTCAAATCTGGGGCGTAATTAGACACTAAATTTGACATACCTACTAAATTTGAAGTCTCTAGCTCTTACCATTCTCCTTTTAGACAGCAATTCTGAAAACCGCTAAAAAGCGGCAAAAATCGCCAAGGTTGTATTCGATTGCACTCGGGGCACAATTAGAGCACAGATGGGACCTATATACCAAATTTTATCCAAATCGGTCAACGCTAAGTGGCAAAATTGACCATCACGGTGCACGACGCAGCGGACAAACGGATTTTTTTTTATTCGATTTTTGTATTCTACGTACCTTGAAACGTACCTATAATATCAAATTTTGAGGGGGGTATTTTTTTTTTTTCGTGACGATTCCAAAGGCTCATTATTAAAAATAATAAACCAAAAATGAAGCTTCGAGTACGAATTTGTTTTATCCAATGCATGTCCGTTTTTGTTTTTTTTCGGTGTACGAACGTCCAAAAAGTTAGATCGCAAGTTTTGAATAATTTTTATAATGTTTTACTGGTTTCAATTATATTTATTCTATCTTAAACCAAAAAAAAAAAAAAAAATTATAAGCAATTTTTTGGAGTAAGGTTCAAATTTACAAAATTGTCGCTATCTTTAAAATGGCATATGCTGAATAGAGTAATTTGTGTTGGAAATGACCTAGGTATTCTACCTAGCATATAGGCCTGTGTTAACGATACTCTGGTTCACCCTGTATAAAGGGTTAGTGGCGTAGTGGTAAGGAGCTCTGACTGGTAAACAGTAGGGCGTAGGTTCAAATCCAGCCAACACATGGAATTTTATCCTCATTTGAGATATTTACCTACATCGATAAAACATGGTTACCGCTCATGCTAAAAAAACAATTTCCTTATGTTGCAATATTCGTTTCTTTATTAAGTTCCTAGGTAGTAGGTACCTACTTGTACTTTCCTAAATTAGATTTTACTACATACTTTGAAGAGTTGGGGGCCTCGTCAAAATGTTATGTTTTTTCAATTGTCAACCCAGAAATGTCGAAATATCTAGTGTAAGTTGTCAAAGCGCGGGGCCCGTTGCACGTGCTACAAGTGCTACTATTGTTAATCCGGCCCTGCTATTCGGGCAGAATAAATAAGGACTTTTATTATTTGATATTTATATTGAATTGCGCGAGTTTTTATTAATACCTAATCTGCTAATGGGCTTGTCTTTCTTAAAATTTGAAAATTTTTGATTGAAAACATCAACATGCACTTTTTCATGAAAGAGTAATGCAATTTGATGCAGATACAAAATTAAGCGTCACAGAGTCAAATGAACTTAAAACTTGATGCGGATTTCAAAAATAGAAGTATTATTGGGGGTTCCCATTCAAAAATCAAAAGATAAACTCAAAATTATCAGATTTGCAAACTTTGATCACACCAAATAAATAAAATTATTAGATACTAAACTCCATGGAGAACGCCATTTATTTTATCATAAGATTCGAAGCCTTTCTTGATATATAAGATTGATCAGGGCTGCCAAGAGAAAATCCGGGCCCGGGACTAAAAAATTACGGACCCAGGGGGAATACCCCTGTAACCCCCCCCCCTCTCTCGGTAGTCATAAATTCAGAAGCAACCCTGTATTTTAAATCATTGTGTTGGTTCCACCCTGTGTACATTAAATCATAAGAAAAAAACAACAACTTCAAGCTCGTGAAATGCTTATCAATGCAGAAAAATGTAAAAACCTCCAAGCCTACTGAACTTGCATATAGGCAGACGTATGATCGACAGTTGAGGCATGCAAGCAAAATACCTACATAACTAGCTAAAAGATAAACACGAAAGTTTATTTTGCGTTAGCTGTTTTGTCTTTCTTTCACGTAGCGACGGATCAAAAGCATTGGAAGGATATAATGCAATAGCTTCTCCTTGTTTCTGCATGGGTATTGAATGGAAAGGATATCGTTTCCGGCCCTGTCCTTAGTCGCCTTTTACGGTTATCATGGATTTGGTTGCCTTGGAAGTATTCTTTTCTATCTGATTGACAGTGAGTAATGGCAATCCTATTCGAACCTACGTGATCACCCACACAGAAAAACCTCGATAGACGTTGCTTAACTTCAGTGATCTATCGGGAACTGGTGGTATTCAACTGTCTCAAACGCTGGATTTAATTTTGTATAGCTGATTGACATTGAGTAATGTCAATACTATTCAAATTTGGTCGTTTCGTGTAAGGTGTTAGTACGTGAGGTCCATTCAGATAGCAATAAACCATCTATACATATAATAGGTGCACCTAACAGAATTTGGTACTTACAGAAGTCGTACCTCGCCTGATTTCACTATAACGGAATTTCTATCACACGTTCTAATGTATTAACAATAAGTGGCACACACATTCACATATACAGAGTGGTGCCGTAAAAACAATGACCCACATTCAGATCCACGGGGGAGCCGATCTCCGCGGCCGAGTTATCAAGACTCATGGTCCGGAGGTTGTGGGTTCGAATCCCGCCCGGAGCAAAAATTTTCTCATCGAATTTTCTTGCTTCCAATGCGAAAGCGGTTCGGGGCATAACTTTTTATATATATAAAAAAAAACAAGATCCACGGGGGAGAATAGACCCCCCTCGTAAAAATTTCTGGGGGATACAAATACGAGAATATTTACATTTACTTTTCCGAAATGCGATTCTTTGTTAAAATGTTTTCGTTATTTGCCACAAATGCTAGTGCTGAAAGACGTTTTTCTTCTTTGCGTCGGACCAAACCTTTGTTCCGTTGAATATACCAGTTCCCATGTAGGTTCGGGCCCTCCTGATACTGGGTATTTTTCCGGCCAAACCCAGCAGGCTGGGTGAGGTCAATGTGGGTAGCCTGGATTGCAAGTTTCTAGGGAATGGAGGGTAAAACCCCCGTCTCGAATGACCAATGGATGTTAAAGAGAAGTTAAGCAAAANAAAAAAAAAAAAAAAAAAAAAAAAAAAAAAAACTCTTTGCTCAGAAGTACCAATGCTACAGAATAGGCACAACAGGTGGGCTATTCTCAATGACATTGTGGTAACATCGGAAGAAGTGTTGGAAAGATTTTCTAAACCGGGAAAATCTCGTATTGATTTTAATGTCTAGTATTAAAAATAAAATAATTCCTCATCGACACATAATCATAAATTTAAGCGTTTAATTTTCCTACCCCCCCCCCCGATTTTCTCCTCTAGATCCACCCCTGGTGAGTGACACAGCCACTCCCTAATATTAAACCAATATTCGTTCCACATTAACTTGATTATGTTGTGTTTTTTGTTTGTCTGCGACATTACAACGCGAGACAGGATCATGTTCTACCTACCCCCCCNCCCCCCCCCCCCCCCGATTTTCTCCTCTGGATCCATCCCTGCTGAGTGACACAGCCACTCCCTAATATTAAACCAATATTCGTTCCACATTAACTTGATTATGTTGTGTTTTTCGTTAGTCTGCGACATTAC
>CM022880.1:10546573-10568003 GCA_012654025.1 Pachypsylla venusta
AAAAGTAGCCTATGTCCTTTCCTAAAGTTTAGTCTATCTCCATACCAAATTTCATCAAAATCGGTTCAGTAGTTTAAGCGTGAAAGCGTAACATACATACAGACAGACAGACAGATAGACAGACAGACAGAGTTACTTTCGCATTTATAATATTAGTATGGATTATATATACCTATATTGAGTCCCAAAATTGAAAAGCCCTTAACATATCAAAATTTTACGTTTCAACAACTAATCGCTAAAAAGATAAAAATCATTTTCAAAGAACACAATATTGGGCCCTCTGGGCCCTCAAAAGCTATACAGCAAATTTCCTTCATGTACTAAACATGTATACCAAATTTCGTCAAAATCGGATGAAAATTGTGGCTTGTATCGCGTAACATACATACATACAGAGTTTGCAATTTCTAGTTGTCCCATAGGATTTTACATGTAAATTTTGAATTATGGTTGGCATATCCCCCCAGTATGTCACAAAAAGGTGTGGCCAGTCATTCCAAAGTTACGAGTTCGATACTGGGAACGGGCAAAATAAAATTTAGAATATGCTAAAAAGTTAGAATAGCCCTGCCTCTAAGGCCTCTGACGAAACGTTTAAATGTTGGTTTTTAAAGTTTGATGCACTATACAGGGTGGACACAAACACATACTCCCCCCCTAGTTCCAATATCCTTGAAAAGCAAAAATAGCAAATAGCAATATAAGAATCGTAGCGAGGCACGAACGAACAGGTAGTTGAGAATAAAATCATTCCCCATCGACACACATAATCAATTCATTTTTCTGGTCACGCCATCAATTTTCTCCTCTGATTTCATCCCTGTTCTAGGACATACTGTATACTGCACCCATTTAGAATTAAGGAGAATCGATTTCTGAGAAGCCTAATCAAATGATGTGATAGCAAATTGATTGAATATAAAAAATGACTTTTTGACTTGATTTCATCTCATAATAATATGATAAGGTGAGGTAAGAATATTACTTATTATAACAAAAATAAGAAACAGTGCGGAATCTGCGGAAGCTGAGACATATCGCTGTATAAAATATGTAAATGTAGAGTTGCTTTTGTGGAAAGGCCTAACTGTCTATTCTCAATTTTGGAGGGTATCACAGCATTACTGAGACCCTGATTTAATTCTTCTTCTTTTACTTCACCTATTTGGGATTGGCGTTGCTTTCCTTGATTCTACCATGCCACAACCTTTTGTTCTTTGTCTACTCTCTTTAGATGTAACCCTTTCCTGACCCGGTAACCCTAGCTCGCTTCTCACAGTATCCATAGAAACCGCGTAGAAAATTGCATTTCGCTGATGATCTCTCATCATTGGTTTGAAGAAGAGCTTTTTAAAGGCTGTGTCCTTCCTAACACCAAACTTTCTTATTTACACAAGCTTAGGACCGTCATCCAATTAATATCCTCATTTATTAAAAATCTCGAAATCAGCTACTAAACCAAAATGTTTTTACTTTTGTAATGCCGCTACTGTTCGCTACTCACATGAAAGTAGCATGTGAGGGTGAGAGGATAAAGGGTTCGAGTCCAGCCTGTAGCCATTGAAAAATATAAATTTCTCTTCTATATATTTTATGCCAACGTCCCGAGGTCAAAAACTTTTAGAATTGTCCGCCTTTTTTAATTTTAAACTCTAAAAAAATCCTTATTGATCATTATATTTTTATTAGACACTTAAATTTCCTACACAAGATCTACATTCTTAAGAAAGGTCGCAGTGATAATTGTAATCTAAATACAGACCTGCAACCAGTTTAATAATAATAGGTTTAATAGGTGAGACCTCCCTCGTCAATATTATGAAATGTCCCGAGCCGGAAAGCTCGGGATTTTGATTTAAAACCTTCCGCCATATATCTCTAATTAATGTTTTTTCTTTCTTTTCCTAAAACTCCTGCCATTTGAATATTTATTTTATTTAAATTTAGAACTGTATCATTAGGCCAGTTTTTTTATTTGACTTATTCCAAAAATTGGAAAAAATCAACTTCTGACGTTTTTCCTTTTCCTTAAGAGGGGAAATTCACTAAAATATTTTAAAATTTTCAAGGTCAAATCCAATTCTAGAAGAAAAGAAAAAAAAATCTTTTCCTCAAAATTTAACTTATTTCATAGGTATCAGTTTTTAGGGTATTTTTTTAATAAGTGTGTTTTAAAAAACACACTTATTACATCAGAAATGAAAATCTCAGCATTATTGAAAAACTCTGCCAATGTGACACACGACACACCCAAACAAAAATTCTGTGCCTTAATTACACCCTAAATTTGATATATATACGAAATACTGTTTCTTACAATTCTCTATTTAGACAGGATTAATAAAAACCCAGCAGTATATTTGATTGCACACAAAATTTTCGAAGCTTACTGCAATCCCAAATTTGAGATACATGCCAAATTTCAAATCTCTAGCTCTTACTGTTCACTTTTTAGACAGCAATACTGAAAACCGCAAAAAAGCGGAAAAAACCGCCAAGGGTATAAGTTTCGGGGCACACATAAAGCCCAGATGGGACTATATACGCAATTTCATCCAAATCGGTCAGCGCTAATTGAAGGACGGTGGACAAACGTATTTTTTTATTCGAATTTTGGAGTACCTTGAAACGTAAAATATTAAATTTTGATGGGAGGTATTTTTTTCGTGACGTTTCCAAAGGTTCATTATTGAAAATAATAAACCAAAAAAGTGAAAAAATAAACCAAAACCATTCGCAGCAAAAATCCGTCACTATCTAATAAATAACACAGAAAGAAATCATTGATTACAAAACAGCTTACCCCTTGCATCAGAAACACCACCCGAACACGTGATAGTGTTTCAATAACGGTCATTATACTTTTCAAATTTCATAATGCACGGGATAGAGCAAGGTCAAAAATATATATATATATATATTTTTGTTTACATTAAGCGTGTTTTTTTATTGAACTTATTCCTCTCAATTTTTCCATTTTTTCTCATTTCTCCTTGATTGTTCTCAAGACAAAGAGAAACAAGACCCCCACCACTTTTTAATTAATTTTTTTTTTAAATTAAAAAAACCCATCAGAAACTGATATAAAATAAGTTAAATCTTGGAGAAGAGAGAAATTTTCTGTTCTTCTAGAATTCGATTTGACCTTGAAAATGTTTAAATATTTTAAACGGTTTAAGTGAATTTCCCCTCTTTTTTACCTCAGAAGTTAATTTTTTCCCATTTTTGGAATAAGTTCAATAAAAAAACAGGCCTATTTTGTTTACTCGTGCCAGTACTATTGATTTTTCTCTCTCTCTCCCTCCCTTTCTCTTTGGAGCCTTTTGCGCAAATGTCTTGCGTTCAAAAAAACCTTTGACAAAAAAATTTCATTGTGCTTGAAAAATAAAAATTAGGTTACCTAAATATTTTGTTTACTATTTTTTTTTTAAAAAAACAAAAAGTTTTCTTATAAATTAAATTTTGCTGAAACCTCTCGCCACGTGGTTATTCGTTTAGTAAAAAAAAAATTGGCAATGAAAATGAAAGTGAGATGTGACGTTGAAATGTTCGCTAATATAATAATTATTTGTTACATTAATTTCCTTCAGAGTTTGTGATTATTATTAAATTTGAATTTTATTTCTCGATATTTTTTTTTTATTAAAAAAACTAACTAAACATAATCTGTTCCTAAACTAATTTATTATTCACTTAGCTTCCAAAAGGGTTATTTTAAATTAAAAGTATTTAATAATATTTAATTAATGAGCAAGATAAATGACTATGACTAAGTCTAAAATATAATAAAGGAGCATTCACACTGCACAGTGAAAGTGTCAGTGACAATGCTCTCCGACGCCGCGCCGTACCGTGATCTTCACAGTGATTTGACATGAAAATATCTCCACTGTCTGAGCACGGAAAAAACATTGACGGATGTTATTAAAATCACTGTGAGGGACCAGACAGATACTATCATTTTTTTTCTGAGCAACTAACCTAACTTAAAATATGATTAATTGAAAGTAGAAGGTTAATTTTCACGATTAAATGGTGGAAAATACGAGAAAACTCACTTTTAAATGTTTAATTCACAATTTTATTGCTTGAAAATCGACGAAACTTTGGAGAAAGCGCAAGAGTTTTTAGGGAGCGACTTTATGAGAAGAACAAGTTTAATCGAGGCATGGCCGATCAAAACGTTTCCTAACCTCTCGGGGGGGGGGGGACGTTCATCTAAACGCTTATATTGATAAAATAAACAAACTTGCACTGGACTTTTTTCATATTGGTACAACTATGTCTGCTTCAGTTCAATATATTCAAATAGTTCAATAAATACGGAAAAAAAATTTTTTTTTTCAAAATAAATTAAAATTGAAGTGAATTAATTAATCTCCCACCCCTAAAACGTTTAAAAAGCCTTTTTAAATTATATTAAACAACATTTTAAGTTTGTAACTTGCTCCAAAAAAAATTAATAGTATCTGTCTGGTACCTGAAGAAAAAGGTTTTTTTAAAAATAAATTAAAATTAAAGTGAATTGATTAATTTTCCACCCCTAAAACGTTTAAAAAGCCTTTTTAAATTATATTAAACCACATTTTAAGTTTGTAACTTGCTCCAAAAAAATGATAGTATCTGTCTGGTACCCACTGTGAAATCACAGTGATTTTAATAACACCCGTCAGTGTTTTCTTCGTGCTCGGACAATGGAGATATTTTCATGTCAAATCACTGTGAAGATCACGGTACGGCGTCAGAGCGCACTGTCACGAACACTTTCACAGTGTAGTGTGAATGCTCCTTTATTGAGACAGTGAAATATATATATACTGGCTAAAGTCATCAGTCCTCACTACAATACATCAGTTTATAGCCATGTGTTCATTAAGGCAATTATAAGAATTAATTGATTCGAGTCGATTCCCCAAAGGTTCAATATAAAAACAAATCAAAATTCTAGAAACGTTAAATGAAATAGCTTCAGTTTAATATAAATTAAATTAAACAAATAATAATAACCTTCTGAAATATAATTTTCCAACACTTTTTTAAAAAAATATCAATCAAAGAGGTATCTATCAATAAATGGGACCAATGGTGTTTTATTGAATCGTTATTTTTTGAAGTTAGAAATCCGAGGGTTGTTTTAAAATGTGGGAGCAGACAGATACTATTAATTCTTTCTGAGCAACTAACCTAACTTAAAATATGGATTAATTGAAAGTAGAAGGTTAATCTTAACGCTTATATTGATAAAATAAACAAACTTGCACTGGACATTCAAACATAGTAACTTTTGCTACTTTTTCCATGTTGGTACAACTATGTCTTCCGAACAAAACAAAGATGTCTACTTCAGTTCAATATATTCAAATTCTTCAATAAATACGAAAGAAAAATACGAAAAAAATAAATACGAAAGGTTTTTCTTTTTCAAAATAAATTAAAATTGAAGTGAATTAATTAATCTCCCACCCCTAAAACGTTTAAAAAGACTTTTTAAATTATATTAAACCACATTTTAAGTTTGTAACTTGCTCCAAAAAAAATTAATAGTATCTGTCTGAAACCTAAAATGTTACTTTGATCCAGGGTACTTTGATCCAGGGACGTAACTAGGCTGGTCAGCACCCGGGGCAACCGCCTATTTTGGCGCCTCACAAACCTCGCGCACGGGGCAGCCGCCCCCCTCTACTTATATCCCTGAAACGTGGAACATATGAAATCGATTTAGATAATTATGAATAAAGAGACGTCTCCGTAGCAGGGTACGCATCACACTCGGCTTGCACCAAGGATGTTCGGGTTCGATTCCGGGATAGGTCGGGTTCCATTCCTGGATGTGTTTGGGGGATAACTCAGCCTCCTGAGGACAATTGAGTAGCTATGGTAATAGCCGACAAGTAGTAGGCATTATAAGGAACTTGTTTTAGTGTGTAGCTTAGTGGCGATGTTTAGAGTGATTGTGGAGAATACCTCGTGATGCTATGATGCCAAAAAAACATTGTGACATACTAACACAAAGAAATATACATTTACATTTTTTTTTTTTTTAAATTATGAATTAATGTGTCAAATCACACATGGATCATCAGTATTGTTGTCATCGAGGCATTGCCGTATAAACAAACCCAATCATACCTAAAGTCTAAGTAAGTAAAAATCAGTAAAATGATTTTTAAACAATCTCAGAAACATTTTAAAATATACCAAAGATTTCTAGCTTCAAAAATATAGATTCGAAAAAAACCTTTGAACCATGAATTTGGTACCTAAATTTGATGTAAAAATATATAATTTAATTGACATACCCACATTTAAATAAAATGAAAAAATCCAAAATAATTATCAATGCTGTCGCTGTTATACGTAAAATATCTTCGGATTTTTATTGGAATTAATAAATACGCGCCTATGTCTCGTTGAATACACAAGCTCCCGTTACACCATTGAAGTTAAGAACCGTCCAGCGAGGTTGTACCATATGGGTGTCCACGTGGGTTCGCGCCCTCGTGATTCTCACTATTTTTTTTTCCCAACCCAGGTTGGGTCAGGTCAATAAGGGTAGCTGATTTGAACGTTTCCAGCAAATGGAGGGTAAAACCCCCCTCTTGAATGACCAATAGATTTTAAAGAAACGTTGAGCCAAAAAAAAAAAATATTCTAACCAAAATACATTCCTGATCTTTAACAATACAGGCTCCCATCGAAATATCAGATTTGACAATTTGGTAGATCCCAAGATATTTTAGGTGGGACAGTGAGCATTCATTGGTGGCATGTTTTTTGGATAATTTATATTTTGGACAGTAGGTTTCCCATCTTCTGAATCCAAGTCGTCAGATTATGTTCAAACAATTATTGAATTCAAAAATTGTTTCTTGTCAAGACTCATCTCAAAATAAATCAACCAATAAGGAATATAGCTGTGAGTTTGCATCAAATCAATATTTCACAGTTTGTGGCATTGGTGGTCTGTTAGCCTGTGGCTCTACCCATCTACTAGTAACCCCATTAGACATTGTCAAATGTCGTCTACAAGTTGATCCAAATAAATATAAAAATGTTCTATCTGGATTTAAGATAACCTTTGCTGAAGAAGGTTACAAAGGTTTAGTCAAAGGATGGGTACCAACATTGATTGGTTACTCAATTCAAGGATATTTCAAATTTGGATTCTATGAAATATTTAAAGTTAAATTTGCTCAAATGGTTAACGAAGAGACAGCCTATACTTATCGATCATCAATATATCTGATATCTGCAGCAAGCGCAGAATTTCTTGGTGACATAGGACTCAGTGCATTTGAAGCGATCAAAGTAAAAATACAAACGACACCGGGATTTGCAAATACAATGCTAGAAGCGGCACCTAAAATGTACGAACAAGAAGGAATCTATTCATTTTTTAAAACTTTACTACCTTTATGTTTGAGACAAATTCCGTACACTACGGTCAAATTTGTATGCTTTGAACGTACAATTGAATTATTGTACAAATATATTGTACCAAAATCAAGAGATAATTGTACAAAATCTGAACAGTTAATTGTTACATTTATAGCGGGATATATTGCAGGGATATTTTGTGCGGTGGCTTCACATCCACCTGATGTTATCGTATCACAAATGAATCAAGAGAAAAATATACCCATGTCATCTATTATTCGAAGACTTGGTTTTCGTGGATTGTGGAGTGGTTTGGGTCCAAGAATTGGTATGATTGGAACGATAGCAGCACTGCAATGGTTTATATTTGATGGGTTTAAAGTTGCAATGAAATTACCAAGACCTCCACCACCAGAAATGCCAGAGTCATTGAAACAAAAGTTAAATTAGGAGAAACTGGTTTCTATTCTTAATAAATGGAGTTGTGTAACATTTTCCAGGTGTGAGTTTTTTATAGTGAAATTTTCACTTTCGAATTTGAAGATGTTGGCCCTGAAAAGCGCCCTGGGCACAAAAAAATTTCCGCCAATTTTCCATAAAATAAAATCACTTCCGCAATATTCCAACGTCAAGGCCGTAAAATTACTGCCTTGTCAGTTAGTGCACATCTTACTATTAAAGTCGAATTGAACTCCAAAAATTTCAGATAATTTGCCTCAGTGCCTTAAGACTTGAAAATTGATCGGCCAATGTCATCAACATTTATTGAAAAAAGGAGTTCTTGTTCGATTTGAAAAATAATTTTTCGATTCTTACTGGTCAGTGGTCAACGTCAGGGCTAAAATGGCCTACGTCACGTTTTCCCTCTTGACGAGAAAAAGGTGACGGGTGGATTTGTTCCCACCTGAGAAAAGAAAAGTTCCTAATTCATCAGTTTTCTTACAAAATCTCAAATTGTACTGAAGGGAGTGACAAACCTGCAACGGAACATCTTCATTTAATTACACATGCCACTGGATCATCTAACGTTTTTTTTTCTCCGCCACGATTTCCCGTGAAAAGAAAGGATGTGACGTTTGTCAAAATTTAGCTTCCCCATCGACAGAAAAACTTTTGTAATGGGAAATGGGAACACTCCAATTTGTAATTTCTGTGCCATACGGGGGAAAAAACATCACTCTTCCCAATTCTATTTGGGGTTGGCGGTGTTTTCCCTAATTCTTCTATGAGACAACCTTCTATTCTATGCCTTCACTCTTTAGCTGATCCCTTTCCTGGCATAATCCTCGCTTTTCACATTATGCATAGAAACGGTGCAGAAACTCGCATTTTGCTGATAACCATTCAACATTGGTTTGAAGCAGATTTTTTTTAAAGCTGGCTTGCTCCCCTCGATGGCTACATTAAGTTCCTGATTTACTAAAAAAAAATCTCTTAATCAGCAACTAAACCAAAATCGTGCAACATTTTGGACATTTTTACTCTTGTAATGCCACTACTGTTTCCTACTCACATGAAAATAGCTACTTAAATGTGAGAGTGGGGGGGGGAGCAAGGTTTCGTGTCCACCCTATATATTTAGCCTTTGAAATCCCGAGGTGGAAAAGTTGCGGAACCGTCCGCCATTTTAAATTTTAAGAGACAATTAAATTTTTCAATGTAGCCGATTGGGATAATACGTTCTGTGCTAGTGGAAACGAGGTTTTATTTTGAGTGCTCTTTAAGATTATGCTGTGATTTTTAGATAATTAGTTAATGTTTAAATATGTTATTTATTTAATTATGTTAGTGATGAACTATGTTAGTTATTTAATTATGTTATCTTCCAGTTACCAGATGAATTATTTTATTATTATAAATTATTACTGTAATGTGATTAGCAATATTAAACAGTTCACTTTGTTATGATAGTTATCTGTCTTCTATTTTTATTCTTTATTTCTGGTTTACGGAGAAACCTCGCTCGATTATTCGGACTATTTTTTTTTTCAATGCTGGCATCATTGTGTCCAATGGTAGCCAGATGTATGAGACAACAGCTCTAGATAAGTTGTAGACTACTGCTAAAATATTTAATTGTCATCATATATCTGGTTCTTGGAGGGTTATAATTGACATGTGGCCCCAGAACTGAAATACAAATACGTTTGTAAACACAAGAGTTACAAACATAATAATATTACAGAGTTGCTTCCTGCGTTATTTTACACCGTCAGCTCAGGTGGACACGGTTGGTGAGGATGTCGCCCTCAAGTAACTTCTTACAATCTCAAGTATGATTTAATTTTCCTCATGGAATGTTTACAAGTCATAAATGTCTTGCGGACTAATTAGGACCGTTATTATTTCCTTATCCTATAAAAAGGAAAGTATTGTAATTAAATTTTCAATACCTTCACCATGTCAAGTTTCAGATTGGTCCTTGTGTACCGGTACGTCTGTCTCAAGAACGGTAAGTGCTAGCTAGAGACTTGAAATTTGACACGCTTTTTAGGTGTATTCATAAATTCTGCTTAAAACGAGAACGATGTTAACCAGACGAGCCGCCTGAGAAAGATGATTTAGTTATGTACATCAGATTATCAGAATTCGATCATAAACAATGATGATATATTAAGGGAGGATGATCGTTTGAAATTTAGTGTGAGTATAGGATAGAAAGACAGAGGATCTCCTGGTAAGTTTATGATGGTATATTAAGGGAGGATGATCGTTTGAACTTTAGTGTGAGTCTAGGATAGAAAGACAGAGGATCTCCTGGTAAGTTCCATGATGGTATATTAAGGGAGGATGATCGTTGGAACTTTAGTGTGAGTCTAGGATAGAAAGACAGAGGAACTCCTGGTAAGTCCTATGATGGTATATTAAGATTAAGGAAGGATGATCGTTGGAACTTTTGTGTGAGTCTAAGCTAAAACTTCTCCTAGGGCTTGCGCCCATCTAAGGAAAACTGAATAAGTTTAGACCTTTTCTTTGGATGTAAAACTTATTCATGTAACACAACCGGTTAGAGAATAAAAGTTAGAGCTTAAAGTTAGATAATAATATTATTTGTTATTTGTATACATAGAATTGAGTATATCCCTTTCCTGGAACAGTAACCCTAGCCTGCTTCTCACAGGATCTCCGTAGAAACTAGTTTTTTGCTGATGATCTCTCATCAGCATCTCTCTATTGGTTTGAAGCAGCTTTTTTCAAAGGCTGGTTGCCCTTCTTAACACCAAACCATCTGTATTTACACCGGCTTAGGACCGTCACCTAATGAAACCCGTTTGATCCCTTCGGTGTCTACATTTTGGAAAATGGATATTTTTTGTAAAGAGAGAGAAAAATATGTACAAATTGCTTATTTATAAAATATTGAAGGAGTTTTATAAGCATTGGTAAGAAACGTTATTATATCCTGATTAAAAACAGGAAAAAAAACACTTCCTTCTATGGCAGGTTGAATACACATCAGCTTCCGTTAGACGACTATAGTTAAGCAAAATTCTTTATTATTTTCAAAACCTTTGGAATTGTCACGGAAAAAAAATATACGCCCCCCCCCTCTCAACATTTGATATTTTACGTTTCAAGGTAGGTACGTAGAATCCAAAAATCAAATAAAAAATTTGTTAGTCCGCCGTGATGGGCACGAAANCCCATTTTTTTTTTGGGGGGGGGGGCAATTCTTTAGATAGTAAAAAAACATCATGTGTCAAATTGGCAGAGTTTTTTTTTCGTTAATAAAAATATTCTCAAAAATTTTGTTGAGCGTTCAAAAAATTAGCCTCCGATAGACGGAGTGACATAATTATTATCATTACACGAGGTAAATATTTTCAACGTGGTGGCTTCACTCCAATTTCACTTCCGATAGCTAAAAATCTTTTCATAAATATCATGTTTATGTCATCTCATCATCATCATGGGTTAACAGCCGCTGGTTTGCAATAACTCACCATGAGTTGTTGATACTCGAGAGTCCTTACGGATAATGCAGTAGCTTAGTTGTTGGAGATTCGACGACATTATAGAGATACACTGGTTACACAGTAAAGTAAAGTTACAGTCATAGGATGATTTCACTACAATTAATAGACATCCCCGTGGCTGAACGCGCATCACACTCGCCTTGCACTAAGAATATTTCGGGTTCGATTCTTGGACGGTTTGAAAATTAGATTTTTCCAAATTTTCTACTTGGTCTGGTTATGCTTGGGGCTAACTCAACCTCCTTAGTATAATTGAGTAGCTATGATAATAGTGACAACTGGTAGCAGTTAGCATTATAAGGAAATTGTTAAAGTGTAGCTTAGACTTAGTAATATTAAAGTGATTGTTAAAATACGTTGTAATTCTATGATGCCCACAAAAATTCTGACATAATACCACACAAAGATATATACATTCATATTACCTCTATTATATAATTTTTTTTTTTTAATTTGGTTTAACGTCTCTTTAGCGAGACAGGGTTTTTCAATTAATGTGTTTAATATTTGTGTCTAACGCATTAGTGGGCCACTATATTAAACTATCACTGCACTGTTTATTTCTTTGCTCTTGTATAATGCCGCGAGCCGCCACTAGTCGCTACTCACATTTAAGTGGCTACTCAATTATCCTCACGAGGCTGAATGTACCCCGAACAACCAAGCACAGTTCCCAAAAAAATCCGGTTCCGCCAGGATTCGAACCCGGGTCTACCGCGTGCAAAACCAGTGTGATAACCACTAGGACAGGGAGGCTGCCCATTACAATTAATATTGTATTTTGGCCATGCTCTATATCAATGACCACATTATAGGTACGAGGTATTGTCAGCATCACAAGAGCTTGATAGCAGACCAACTACGCGGTTTGCAACCAAGACAATTTCCATTGGACGTTGTCTTCCTTGGTTTTAGGGGAATTGGTGTACTTAACGTGCCATTGACGTTGTCACATATAACCCTAGGTTTACATTATAATTGACCGAATCAATGAAAACTTATTGTCTGCTATTATTTTACGATAACTTTCGAACGCCATTGATGTTGTCCATCCTATGCCCATACATTTCATTATAAAACTTATTATCTGCTATTATTTTACGATAACTCTCGAACGCCATTGACGTTGTCAATCCTATGTCCATACATTTCATTATAATTGACCGAATCCATACATTCCATTATAAAACTTATTGTCTGCTATTATTTTACGATAACTCTCGAACGCCCCGTCCGATACTTGATTTTGAACATTCATAGAACATTTGAACATTCATTAACCTGTCTCGGTAGCTTAGTGCTTAAGCGCTCGCCTGGTTAACAGGAGGTCGTGGGTTCGATCCTACCAGAGGCAGGATATTTTTTCTCATTAATTTGAGTACTTGATGATATAAAAATAGAGCTCCCAGGGTTAGGTGGTAGAAAATACCGCAGGCATTAACCTCGCTCAGTGGTAACCTTCCACTCAGGAGTCTATTTTTTTTAAATTAATTAATTTTTAGGTCTCTGAAAATACTCTGCCAATGTGAAACATGGGTTTATTATATTGCCGGCTAAAGAATTTTTTTTAGGGGGGGGCCCCTAAAAAAATCTGGGACTTAATTAGACCTTAAATTTGAAATACGTACCAAATTTCAAGTCTCTGGCTTCTACCATTCTCTTTTTAGAAATGACTAATGAAAACCGCTAAAAAGCGGTAAAAATCGCCAGCGTTAAATTTGATTACACCTAAAAGTTTCGAAGCTTACTGAGACCCCAAATATGATACGAGTATACATACCTAATTTTAAGCCTCTAGCGCTTAATATTCTCTTTTTAAACATGATTAATGAAATACCCGACAACTGTACCTTCGATTGCACCCAAAAGTTCATGGGGCACAACGTAAAATAACTTTCAAATTTTGAGAGGTGGGGTGGTATTTTTTTAGTCCCTAAAATATAGCCGTGTGTATCTATTTTTCATTTATAATTAAATGAAATGTTTATTGCATATTGCATAGAGACCTAAATTTCCAGGCATTCATTTGAAAACGAAAATAAAGGAAAATAATTTGCACAGTTAAGTTGGGCACTGAGAGGGCGGATGACGGGGGTAGTCCCCTCGAGCCAGGGATTTTGGAGGAGCTCTTGAGAAAATGTACTATTTGGTAAGGTGACCCGTAATTTTTTAGTCCTGGGTCCGGATTTCCTCTCAGCGGCCCTGTAGATAAGTAGTCCAAAATTTCATTCAAATCGGCGGACAAACGGACTTTTATTTGATTTTTGGATTCCATGTACCTTGAAACGTAAAATATAAATTTTGAGGGGGGGGGTAATTTTTTAGCCGGTAATAAAATAAACCCACGTGGCAGAGTTTTTTTATATGGGAATTCTACTTACCGAAAACTGTCGAGCTCTCCTCGTGTTGTTTCGCTCCATAATAACTCGTTTGTCATACAGATTTTGAAACACTTGGGCATCGTTCACCAAAACGTCTGACACCAGAAGTTTATTTTTGGGTGACAATGTAAATGATGCTGGTTTAGAATGTGATTGACTTGGCGTTTGGTAACAACTCTGATTTGGTTGTTGTTCTGAAGATTCAATTGGTAATTCTTGAATTAATATGGAATCTTGTTTCTTGAGAGAATCACCTCTTGTTCTAGATACATTGATGTGCGTTTGGTTGGAGGTTTGTTTGCTAAATTGGTGTCGTTTTGTTCCTGAAAAGAAAAGGTATTTGTTACGATTTGAGACTTCGTCTCTGGTTTTCAAAACTAAAACTCAGCATTTGCATCGGAATGAGATCGATGCTTTAGAAAAACTAAAACTCAGCATTTGTATCAGAATCAGATCAATGCTTTTGAAAAACTAAAAGTCAGCATTTGCATGAGAATGAGTTCGATCATGTTCGATGCTTTTGAAAAACTAAAACTCAGCATTTGTACCAGAATGAGATCAATGCTTTTAAAAAACTAAAACTCAGTATTTGGATCAGATTGAGATCAATGCTTTTGAAAAACTAAAACTCAGCATTTGTATCAGAATCAGATCAATGCTTTTGAAAAACTAAAAGTCAGCATTTGCATGGGAATGAGTTCGATCATGTTCGATGCTTTTGAAAAACTAAAACTCAGTATTTGTATCAGAATGAGATCAATGCTTTTGAAAAACTAAAAGTCAGCATTTGCATGAGAATGAGTTCGATCATGTTCGATGCTTTTGAAAAACTAAAACTCAGCATTTGCATCAGAATGAGATTGATGTTTTTGAAATTACCTTGGTTAATTCTAAACAATAAATATTTTGAATCAACAAAATCCGTTGACCAATAGAATTCAAATTTAATACATTTCGACCAATCAGAATCCTTTTGTAGAATCTCACGAGAGATGGTTTTTATTATTTCGTATTGACAATACTTATCAAATGCCCTATAGCATTTGAACTTTAAACATGTCAACACTATGATACCAAAATTTTTATATTTGTTGAATTTGTGTGTTTGGAATATTTGTGTGCCCCTATTACAATATTTGATGAGACTTTCAGAGAAAGATATGAAATCTATTTTGGGCCCCGCTATCCACTCTTTCTTACATCGAAATACCTAATGAGTTTAAATTTTACCCCAACACCAAACGATTTCAGAATTCTAGCTTGATTTCCTCACTCTCCTCATCAACACACAGTCTTGGTGGTATACCTCGGTTCATACATTTGTTAGGTTTCATAATGATCAGAAGCACCCGACCAAGACTGTGTGTTGGTGAAGAGAGTGAGGAAATAAAACTGAAATTCTGAAATCGTTTGGGGTGGGGTCGGAATTTATACTCATTAGGTATTTCGAAGTGAGGAAGAGTGGATAGCGGGGCCCAAAATAGATTTCATATCTTTTTTGGGGTGATGACTTGGCGGGGAATTTTCCCATCTGGGGTCTAATTGAGCCTCGAAGTTTTTGGATGCAATCGAAGGTACCGTTAGCGAATCTTTCCGTTTTTTAGCGTTTTTCATTTATCCTGTCTAAAAGGGAAATGGTAAGTGCTAGAACCTGTCTAAAGGGAATAGCAAGAGCTAGAGACTTAAAATTTGGTGTGTATTTCATATTTAGGGTCTCAGTAAGCTTCAAAACTTTTGGGTGCAATCAATTTTACAGCTTTTTTGGCGGTTTTGAATAATCCGGTCTAAAAAGAGAATGATAGGAGCCAGAGACTTGAAATTTACGTATGTATGTCTGTCAAATTTAGGGCGTAATTATGCCCCCGGAAATTTGGAGGGGGTATTTTTTAACCCAGGAAAATACTAAACCCATGTTTCACATTGGCATTACTTACCACTATTCACAAAATATCCATCTTTATTTAAATTTCTATGGCTACCACTTGCTTGATGTTGTTCACTTGATTTTGCTGTTTCATTACCACATGGTTCATGTTGTCCACTTGATTTTGTTGTTTCATTACAATTTGCTTGATGTTGTCCACTTGATAATGTTGTTTCATTACCACTTGCTGTTCCTTTCAGTTCACTTTCCTCTTCACAGACAACTATGACAGGCACAGTGGCTGGTTTACTATATTCATTGACAACTTCTTCCCGCTGGCTATATTCATTGACAAGTCCTTCTTGTTTGCTGTGTTCACATCTATTTCTTTTCTCTTCGTCGTTACTTAATTCCTCTGGTTCTTCTTCAACTACACTCAATTCATCAAACTCCACTTTTACATTTAGTTTATCAATTTCTCTTTCTTTGTCTTCTGGCTGTTCTTCCTCTTCTTCTTCTTCATTTTGGTCTTCATCATCATCTTCTTCCTCACCTTCAGAATTTTCATCCTTAAATTGAAACAGAAATATAATATTTATGTAGCAGAACTTCATTCACTTCGTTAGAAAGAAACCAAAAACTTCGAACCAAAACTATCGACACCGCCGAGAGTTTTGAGTGTTAGGAAGCATTCACACAACACAGTGAAAGTGCCTATGACAGTGCCCTCCGACGCCGTACCGTGATCTTCACAGTGATTTGAGATGAAAATATATCCATTGTCTGAGCACGAAGAAGACACTGACAGGTGTTAATAACAACACTGTGAGATCACAGTCACCATCACACTTTCACTGTGTAGTGTGGATGCTCCTTTAATTTTCTTTTCATTCCAAACTCCTATCTTGAACTGTTCCCGAGGAAAAGATAGTTGTCGTTATGTCTGGGACACCCTGTATTATCTCTGAGGGCTAAAATGTCATGGGAATTAATCTCGCCTTATGGCCCACACATCTATCTCTAATAATTCGATGTTAAATGGTCTCTGACAAGTCACAATCTCGAAAACGGTAAACGTGGTATCACACTATAAGACATGATTCCAAAATTTTGGAAAAATTTATTTGTACCAAAATTTGGTATAATATATTTGTGCCCCCATTTTTGTTAAGACAGATAAAATTATTTTCTTTCAAATTTTGTTTTGTATTATACCATAGCAACCAGATATTTATCTGTAATAACTATAATTTTCATATTTTCTATTTTACCAATAAGATTTCTGAACAAAAGTTAATTAATTTTTTCTTCATTTGTTGTGAACGTTAGTGAACTCCACTTTTGACCCCGGTATACACCTCGAAATGCACTTGTATAATTATGTGTATGTATGTATGTTTGTTTGTTTGTTACGCGATACAAGCCACAATTTTCATCCGATTTTGACCAAATTTAATGTACATGTTTAGGACATGAAGGAAATTCGCTGTATGGTTTTTGGGGGCCCAAAGGGCGAATATTGTGTTTTTTAAAAATGTTTTTTATCTTTTTAGCGGTTTGTTGTAGAAACGTAAAATTTTGATATGTTATGGCTGGTGTTAACCCCCACCAGGGGTTCAATAATTTGTTTTTTGAAAATGATTTTTTAATATTTGATTAAAATATTCTTTTTTATAAATGACTACAACACTAACGTGAACTCCGATCAAAAAATCCACTTGGCTGTCCGCAGACGCCTGAGAAATATTTTTTAAAGGTAAGATTAATGAAATAGTTTTCAAAAACGATCAAACATGACAAAAGAGTTTGTCAACCATATCGGACTATTTAGACAAATTTTAGTCACTTCTGTGTTTGCTATCAAAGCAATTGTTAAGTGAACTATATAAAATAAACCATAGCCACCAAAGGCCAATAATACAAATAAATAACCAGATCAATTTAGGAAAAGAAAATTTATGTTTTTTTCCAAAAATTTAATAAATTTTATTCTAAAAAAAGCGTGGTCTGGAACCGGGGAGGAGTGTCTGGCAACGAATTATTATTTTTTTTTAAAAAAAAAAATCGCTATTTTATTGGCCGTCATGGGCCCATGTTGGATGGTCGTACATAAGTACGTAATAGAGACATGGCCGTATAAACATTTCCAAACTTTCTATTTGGCTTAAAAAATAAAAGTAATGCTGGCTATTTTTCCGTTCAAACACACAGAGTGGATGAGGTCAAGTTTTTCAGTTTCTAGCGAATGGAGGGTTAAACTTTAGTAAGTCAAAAAATAAAAATAAAAAAATATAGCTATTAATACAATTAGGTAAAACATAAATGATGCAAAGGAAAAAGGAATCAAAAGAAGGAAAACGAATTAATGGAGATACAAATTGAATTAACAGACAGAATGGAAGAAATAAAATGTCTTTTGTATCGGTAAATAATAAATGGATCTGATTCGACATTTTAGCTGGAGATTTTTTAGCTTTTGTTTACAAACGAAAGTATATACTCCGTAAGGAGTAGGTACACAATATTTGTCATGATACCAAAAATTATTTGTGTCATAAACATAAAAGGCGACTAAGGGCAGTGTTGCAAACGATATCTTTTCCATTACCCACGTAGAAAGAATGGAGAGAAGCTACTGCATTATTCTTAAGGATTCTCAAGTATCACGTGGGGCTGGTTTGCAACAACTCATGGCGAGTTGTTGCAAACCAGCCCCACTATTAACTATGATGATGATATTTGTGTGTCTGGTTTATATTTTCTTTCCTATCACACTATTTGATGAGACTTTCAGACAAAATTATCTGCTTTCAAATTTTGTTGCATATGGTACTATAGCAAGCAGATATTTATCTGTAATAAATATGATTTTGATATTTTCTATATTTTTCGATTTTTGATTGAAAGTTAATTTAGTTTTTCTTCAGTTGTGTATTTTCGATAATTGAGGACTTGGGTGTCCACAAACGCCTTAGAAATATTATTTAAAAGTAAGATTAATGAAATAGTTTTCAAAAACGATTTTTTCCGAAATTCTACTTTAACAGATGTGTCCAGGACAATAATTGGAGCTTATTTCTAAAATTTTATCATAATCGGAGAGCCAGTATAATAAACATGAGAATTGAGTTTTTTTATTCGATTTTTAAATTTTTTTTTTTTAGACAAAATGTCTTTGAAAGAGACACTCTTTTCATAAGTCGACATTTGAGAACAGACAAAAAAATTTGATCACTTTTCAGGTTTTCCCCCATTTTGCTTTTGTTTTTTAAAATTTTAATGGCATATTTGAAATCACCGCCATCAAAAACTAGGATTTAGTGTCCATATTCTTTTTATTCGGTCACACAGAACCCACCAAGCAACGTTGAAAGTTGTCCAAAAATGACCTTCTTTACCCTGTAACTCTGCTATGCTTCCTCTGGCTCACTAACGAATTTCGTAAAAAATGTTCCATTTGATTTCAGCTATCCATAATATTCAGGGGTCCCATTTATAGCCAACCTTTACATTTTAATGAGATTTTTGGCTTTACTATCTTCAATAAAAACCTTTGGAATCGTCACGAAAAATAAC
Source organism: Pachypsylla venusta (assembly GCA_012654025.1). Taxonomy (NCBI): domain Eukaryota; kingdom Metazoa; phylum Arthropoda; class Insecta; order Hemiptera; family Aphalaridae; genus Pachypsylla; species Pachypsylla venusta. The sequence goes on from CM022880.1 coordinate 10,565,752, forward strand.
AACGGAAAGCCCACAATATTTGATATTTTACGTTTCAATCTACGTACCTAACTTTCGTAGAATCCAATTCAATTAAAAAAAAAAAAAAAAAACGTTTTTCTGTCATGTTTATGGTGTTGTCCGCCGTGATTAGCACTTTTGCCAAGTCTATCATATTCCTCTCATTATTGTTCTACCTAACTCTTCTTCTTCAGAGAGTTGCTTCTTTTTGAGTAGATTCTCAAGTCTATCATATTCCTCTCATTATTGGTCTACCTACCTCTTCTTCAGAGAGTTGCTTCTTTTTGAGTAGATTCTCAAATCTATCATATTCCTCACATTATTGGTTTACCCACCTCTTCTTCAGAGAGTTGCTTCTTTTTGAGTAGATTCTCAAGTCTATCATATTCCTCTCATTATTTATCTACCCACCTCTTTTTCAGAGAGTTGCTTCTTTTTGAGTAGATTCTCATGTCTATCATATTCCTCTCATTATTGATATACCTACCTCTTCTTCAGAGAGTTTCTTCTTTTTGAGTAGATTCTCATGTCTATCATATTCCTCTCATTATTGATATACCTACCTCTTCTTCAGCGAGTTGCTTCTTTTTGTGTAGATTCTCTAGTCTATCATATTCCTCTCATTATTGGTCTACCTAACTTTTCTTCTTCAGAGAGTTGCTTCTTTTTGAGTAGATTTTCAAATCTATCATATTCCTCTCATTATTGGTCTTCCCACCTCTTCCTCAGAGAGTTGCTTCTTTTTGAGTAGATTCTCAAGTCTATCATATTCCTCTCATTATTTATCTACCCACCTCTTTTTCAGAGAGTTGCTTCTTTTTGAGTAGATTCTCATGTCTATCAGATTCCTCTCATTATTGATATACCTACCTCTTCTTCAGAGAGTTGCTTCTTTTTCAGTAGATTCTCTAGTCTATCATTTTCCTCTCATTATTGGTCTACCTACCTCTTCTTCAGAAAGTTGCTTCTTTTTGAGTAGATTCTCAAGTCTATCAGATTCCTCTCATCATTGATATACCTACCTTTTCTTCAGCCAGTTGCTTCTTTTTGAGTAGATTCTCAAGTATATCATATTCCTCTCATTATTTATCTACCCACCTCTTCTTCAGAGAGTTGCTTCTTTTTGAGTAGATTCTCAAGTCTATCATATTCTTCTCTCAAAGTCCAAATCTCCCGTCTGAGTTGTTCGTTTTCTCTGCGCAACTTTTTAATATCATGTTGACCTGAAACCATAATGGGGGAGTTAGACTAGCTGGTGTCTTTAACGTCATACGTCGTACTTACCCCGTGGCTATGTTATTCCCTTTGGCAAAGGTAAGTCTGTCTGTGTTGATAGCGTTGAACGAATTGGATGATACATGGCTCTCGTTTGGCGTTTAGTTGTGAACAGAAATTTTTAGGTTCAATCGAATATACTGCGAAAAAATAGAGAATTGTAAGTGCAAGAGACTTGAAATATATGGGTTCCAAAATAAAATTATTTTTGGAACGGTGACGGCAGGTTTGAGCGGACAATTAGACACCAAAAAGAACATTTTTACCAAATTTCACCAACATCGGTCAATGCTATGTGACGAAAGTGACCTTAACGATGTTTAGTATACATCAGGTTATGGGTGGCTTAGGGCGGAAGTATTTTTTGGTTTTTTATTTTTTTATTTACCTTTTGGATTCTAGGTAGGTAAATAAATAAATAAACCTTTATTGGAATTTTGTTAAATAATACATAGTAGTTAAAACAACTATTATAAAACACATGAACTAAAAAAATATATTGTATGTTACTATAGTTTACCTCTTCTCCTTTACATACTAATAACATATATTGTATGTTACTATAGTTTACCACTTCTCCTCTACATATTAATGAAATATATTGTATGTTACTATAGTTTACATCTTCTCCTCTAAATATTAATAAAATATATTGTATGTTACTATAGTTTACCTCTTCTCCTTTACATATTACTAAAATATATTGTATGTTACTATAGTTTACCTCTTCTCCTCTACATATTACTAAAATATATTGTATGTTACTATAGTTTACCTCTTCTCCTCTACATATTACTAAAATATATTGTATGTTACTATAGTTTACCTCTTCTCCTCTACATATTACTAAAATATATTGTATGTTACTATAGTTTACCTCTTCTCCTCTACATATTACTAAAATATATTGTATGTTACTATAGTTTACCTCTTCTCCTCTACATATTACTAAAATATATTGTATGTTACTATAGTTT
>CM022880.1:10569218-10603635 GCA_012654025.1 Pachypsylla venusta
GACACTTAAGTAGTTCGGTTCCCCTTGCCAATTGTGAATGATCTACTTACGAGAATGTTTCGATTTTGGTTCCTTCACCAAACCTAATAAAAGGGGGGTCTTAGTTCGACACTTAAGTAGTTCGATTCCCCTTGTCAACTGTGAATGATCTACTTACGAGAATGTTTCGATTTTGGTTCCTGCACCAAACCTAATAAAAGGGGTTCTTAGTTCCATACTTATGTAGTTCAATTCCCCTTGTCAACTGTGAATGATCTACTTACGAGAATGTCTCGATTTCGTTTCCTTCACCAAACCTAATAAAAGGGGGGTCTTAGTTCGACACTTAAGTAGTTCGATTCCCCTTGTCAACTGTGAATAATCTACTTACGAGAATGTCTCGATTTCGGTACCTTCACCAAACCTTATAAAAGGGGGGTCTTAGTTCGACACTTAAGTAGTTCGGTTCCCCTTGCCAATTGTGAATGATCTAATTACGAAAATGTTTCGATTTTGGTTCCTTCACCAAACCTAATAAAAAGGGGGGTCTTAGTTCGACACTTATGTAGTTCAATTTCCCTTGTCAACTGTGAATGATCTACTTACGAGAATGTCTCGATTTTGGTTCCTTCACCAAACCTAATAAAAGGGGGGGTCTTAGTTCGACACTTAAGTAGTTCGGTTCCCCTTGCCAATTGTGAATGATCTAATTACGAAAATGTTTCGATTTTGGTTCCTTCACCAAACCTAATAAAAAGGGGGATCTTAGTTCGACACTTAAGTGGTTCGATTCCCCTTGTCAACTGTGAATGATCTACTTACGAAAATATTTCGATTTTGGTTCCTTCACCAAACCTAATAAAATCCGAAGTGCGAGTTCGTCCATCAATACAACACAACTAACATTTGAACGAGATTATTAGGAAATTAAATAAACAAAAACTGAAAAATTGTTTATAAAATGTTAAAACTGAAAACCACATGTGTGTGCTATATGTGATGCGTTTAACTCAATATAAACAATTGTGATTTTTATACAGGATGTACTGGGACACGTCACTGATCACAGAACTGAGACACGTCACTTATCACAGAACTAGGATACGTCACTTATCACAGAACTGGAATACGTCACTTATCACAGAACTGGGATAAGTCACTTATCATAGAACTGGGACACGTCACTTATCACAGAACTGGGATACGTTACTTATCACAGAACTGGGATACGTCACTTATCACAGAACTGGGATATGTTACTTATCATAGAACTGGGACACGTCACTTATCACAGAACTGTGATATGTTACTTATCATAGAACTGGGACACGTCACTTATCACAGAACTAGGATACGTTACTCATCACAGAACTGTAACACGTCACTTACAACAGAATTGGGACACGTCGTTTGCAACACAAAGAACTTTATTGAGCATATCCCGCTTTCGCTTCATTTTCAAGATGGCGGTCATTTTGTAAATATCGAACTTATTCCAAAAAAATCGCTTTTTTGATTTCAGATAGAAAAATATAACTTAAACCTGGAAATAAGAACAAAATTTTCACAAATACTATTTCTAATTTTTTTTATATATTTATTTTGCTTAACGCCTCTTTAACTTCTATTGGTTATTCGAGACGGGGGTTATACCTATACCCTACATTGGCTGGAAAATTGAAAACCAGCTACCTGGGTTGGGCGGGAAAAATAGCTAGCATCACGTGAACACTCACATGGTACGACATTGTTGGACGTTGCAAAATTTCAAAGATCTAACGGGAACTGATGCATTCAACGTGACATACATAGACATAGACAGACTTCATGTTTCGCACTGCCAATGGACATGTCTTGGATAAAATATATCCGTACTCTAAGCTGCCAAATTATTAACATTCTTGGAATAGCTATGACCAAATAGTTACCGAAAAACGAGGATAAGCTCTGTCTCAATTAACTATACGGTTATTGAATCGCCAAAAATGTGAATAATGATACGGTCTTGGTGCCATTTGGCAGCTTATACTACAGACTTGTCCAAAGCATGTGCAATTCTCACTTGAATTTTTTTGGGTCAGATTTCAGTGCAAAATTTCCAACTTGTTGTTTATGATGGCGGTGAGCGTCCATCTGAAGATCTTATCTCGTTTTTTGACTATGAAGTTGGTCTATGTCTTTTTAATTAATATACATCTATACTTATAAAACGCAAAGCCCAGTTGGTATTCCTTTTAGTATGTAGGTGCGTAATAAAGTTCAAGTGGGAGCAAGTTACCGCCAAAAATGACGCTATTTAGCGGGTCTTTTTGCAATTTATTTCTGGGAAAACTAAAAGAGATAACGAAAAATGACCGAGAATAGACCCCCCCCAAAATAGTATATAAGGACCCTATAAAAAATATAAAATTTGAAAATTTCCGGTTTCTATCCGATTTATGGACGGTTTTCACCACCAAAATATCGGAATTAAGAACTACCACTTCGGGATGAGCGAGAAAGCTGAAACTTGATACAAAGGTGTTTCGAAGTACAAAAAGTCATATCCTTGAATAAAATATTGAATTTTTTAAGAGTGAGCGGTGCTCACTCTGGGGGTCGGTTCCACCAAAAACCCATAGTTAAGAAATATCACTTCGAGATGAGCGAGAAAGCTGAAATCTCATACGAAGGTGTTCCGCAGTGTAAAAAGTAATATCTTTGAGTAAAATATTGAATTATCTACAAAAAAGCACGGGAAAACAGCTAGTAATTTTATAACTTTAAATAGTCAATTCTTTTTATTTATAAGTTATTAACATGTTTTTGGGACGAACAATCCAAAAACGGAGTTACATAAAAAATTCGTAACTTTCCTTTTGTAATAACATTTTCGAAAATTTTGTCCTTGCGTTCGCTGGTTTAAATTATATTTTTCTTTTTGAAACCAAAAAAAAGTTACAATCGGTTTTGTGTAATGTCGATATTTATACAAAATTTTCACCATCTCGAAAATGAAGCGAAAAGGGCATATCCTCATTAGAGAATTTTGTGCAAAATAACGCTACTAAACCTAGGCCTGTGATAACTTTCTTTTGGTTCACCCTGTATCAATATACACAGACACAGGGTGTGTCATTCTAAAGGGCACAGAAAACAGTTAAAGGTAGGAAGGAAAAGTTCGATGCAACCCCCCTTATTTTTTTGAGTCAATGCTGACCATGAAATTTTCCTTCAAGGTCGCCTGGTCGAATGAAGGTCAACGTTTTTTTCTTTAAAAAATGGGTCCCATTTAAAATATTTTTGATTGTGGTATTGAATTTTGTATTAAAAAAGAAACATTTTTGTCTTAAATTTTTTTTCGATTACCGTTTTCGAGTAAATTTTGTACTTCACGTAAGAGCTATCTTACATGTGCAGTATTACGGTACGCCTACTCGTATTTCCAAATATTTTATCATAAATCCTTGATATTTAACTAAAATTAACATATTTATGCCCAAATATTTCAAAATGGGCGTGCCGATAATAGTTCGTATGTTAAGATATCTCTTACTGAAAGCACGTCAAGATAAAAATTATGTCAAAAACTATAAGTCAAATCGAAAAAAATTCTGAGCAAAAAATATTTCTTTTTTAATACAAAATTCAACACCATAATCAATAAATTTTGAGGGGGGGGGGGTGTTTTTTATTTCTTTCGTAAATTTTCCCCTAAAAAATAAAGGAGGTTTGTATCGAACGTTTTCTTAATATCTCTGATGGTTTCAGAGATATTTGTCCTTTGAAGTGACTGACCCTGTATACTCATACTCATTGGAGTATTTTCTGTTGAAAATCACCCTATTAATAACTTTATATTGGTTCCCCCTGTATCATTATACACAGATATAATGTAAAAATATAACGGGCCGTCTATTTAAAATTGTGGATATTTATTTATAAAAGTCTTACATGGAACAGCAAAGAAATCATTTTTGGCTTAGAATACTCAGTTTTTTTTTTTATCGTTTGTTAATGCTTGATTGAGCTCATGAAAAGTCTTTATTGTATTTTCAATAGACGAAACGGTTCGTTGGAGATTTTATGCAAGATTTGATGTCATACAATAATGCACAAACTTGAATTCATGCATATAAATTGTTGAGTGGGTCACGACAGAGCTCCGCCCCAAAAAATCATCTTCATTGCTCCTATTTTATACGAAAATTTTTACTTAAATTAAAAACTTTGCCAATGTGACACCATGATGAGTTTATTATTTCACTGGCTGAAAAAAATCCCCCCCAACCCCCCCCCCCCCACAAAAAATGATATTCTACGTTTTTATGGTAGGTATCTATGTAGAATCCAAAAATCAAATAAAAAAATACCCCCCCATAAAAAATGATACTCTACGTTTTTATGGTAGATACCTATGTAGAATTCAAAAATCAAATAAATCGGAGAAAAGTTTCAAAACATAATTACACCCTAAATATGACATAAATGCCAAATTTCATGTCTCTAGTACTTACCATTCTCTTTTTAGACAGGATTAATTGAAACCGCTAAAAAGTGGTAAAAATCACCAGCAGTAAAGTATCTACAATTAGAGCCCAGATAGGACTATATACCAAATTTCGTATCTTACTGAGACCCCAAATATGACATTCATGCCAAATTTCTCTAGTACTTACAATTTTCTAGTACTTGCCATTCTCTTTTTAGACAGGAACAAAGGAAACCGCTAAAAAGCGCAAAAAACATCAACAGTATATTCGACTGCACCCAAAAGTTTAGAGCACAATCAGATCTCAAAATCGGACTTAATTCACAAAATTTCATCCAAATCCGCAAACAAACGGATTTTTTTTTTTTNTTTTTTTTTTTTTTTTTTTTTTTTTTTTTTTTTTTTTTTGGATTCTTGACACGTAAAATATTATATTTTGAGTTTATTCTACATAGGGTAGCTGAAATTCGATTTTTTTCCATTACTACCATTCGATCAAGAATAACGAGACTTTTCCTTTAATAAGTGGGATTTGTATGAAAAATGAAACTGGTTTCCGTTAAAAAAAAATAATAAAAAAAAAATGGCGTGAGTCTTTTTCTTTTAGAAATTTATAACGTGAGATTTTTGTTAAACTTACTTGTAGCAAAAATGAGAACAGGTTTCCGATAGACAATATTATGGCGTGCGTTTTTATCTCTTGGAAAATTATAACGTGAGTCTCTATCTCGAGAATAATTAAAATTCATTTCTTCTATTTGACTGAGAACGTCTCCACCAATTTGAAAGTATCTAGCATAATCCTTCTTTAGAAAGGTGTTTTTAAGTTGACTTGAATATAAAAAGTACTTCGATAAATATCTTGCGAATAATTCCTCTATATTGAGGATCCTCAAAAAAATTAGGGAAATAAATTATTAGAATTAAAAAAAAAAAAAAAACATAGGAAACACTAGATAGGAATACTGAACTTCTGGAGGTAATTGGAGTTCAATAAAAAGTGAAGAAACTAACATGAATGTAAAAGTACCTAAGGTGCATGTTCGTGAAATCGAGAGATAAATTAAAGTGAACTTGAAAATAAAGGAAAAATTGGGAGTATAGTAAAGATCTCGACATGTTTCAACACTCATCACAAGAACCAACAAAGAAGTTTAAAGAGACTCCGTATGAGTGATGACAGGGTTAAAAGTTGTCGAGATCTCTATTTGAAAAAGTCGATCCGACGAAAATTAAAATATTTAAAATTATTTCCTCAAACAAAAAATTTAATTTCACCAAAGACATTCCTTTATTATAATTATTATCGAATATATTGAAAAGTGAGAGAACAATAAAGATTGAGGGAATATTGGAGATTCCCTCAAAATCTTCGAATAACACGTTAATTATAAGTGTTAAAAAATATTAACTTCTAAATAAATTAAAACAAAAGACTTACCAAAAACACTATTTATAATTATTTATGAAGAAACTAGTTTCGAAACATTCGATTCATCATCAGTCTTGTTGAGTCGAAATATGGAAGTTGACTGAGGATTGTTCATCGCGTGCTGTGTAGTGTGACACGATGTACCTACCATCAAAATATTTACTGTCTATGTCTAACACTATTTTAAATAATATTGTTACTGGCTCTATCAATTTGCATTTGATTTAGTAATGCATATTTTTCCTCAGTCAACCGCCATCCTTCGACTCGACTAGACTGATGATGAATCGAATGATTAAAAACTAGTTTGTTCATAAATAATAATAAATAGTGTTTTTGGTAAGTGTTTTTTTTAAATTTATTTAAAAATAAGGAGCTGAAGAAGCACTTTAATTAAATATCAAACTTACATAATACGCACTTAATATACCAGCTCCCATGGCTCAGTGCACTAGTCTTGCACTCGGGAAACCCGGGTTCGAATCCTGACAGGGGCAAAAAATTTTCTCTGTGGTTTGGATGTTTTCGGGGCCCACTCAAACTCGTGAGGACAATGAGTAGCTACGGAGAGAAATGCGCATAGCGATACGGTGTCAGCATTGAAGGCAAAGTTGAAAAATTAAAAGTAATTGGAGAATTATTGATATTAGAAAAATCCTACAATGCTGCAGTGAGCACCAAAGTTGTGACGTAATTGCACAAAGAACAGGATTCATTATTTATTTATTATTTTATAATACGCACTTAAAATCAAGAGTAAACAAACAGTAGGAAGGAAATCTGGAAAGGCTCTCGAAATTAACATGGAACTAGAATTGCACTTAAAATTGATTAAATGCACTTAAAACTGACACTTAAAATTGCACTTAAAACTGACAAAATGCATTTCTCACTGACTTGTATAACAGAAAACGACACTTCTAAAATGTAGAAATTTACCTCTAATAAGTTTTATGAAATAGGCCCCCTGAAGAGGCACTTAAAATCAAAAGTAAATTCGATATACACTTACGATCAAAGGAAAACTTAAAATGCACTTAAAATAGAGAGAAAACTGCAGAACTGCACTTATTTTTAAATAAGTCAAAATATTAGCTGCGTATTATTTTCAATGTTCGGAAGAGAGATTGAAGAAATTTGATTTAAATTTTGTTCATAAAATGAAACGAAACATCACATTCTGATAGTAATGTACAGACGGGTGGCGGTGCGGCGCTAACTTCAGCCGTTATGCACTTAATATAAATGTAATGCACTTAGGGAAACCATACAGACTCGCACAGAACGTGAGAAAAGAGTTGATACACTGGAGTGAGCCAGAAGTGAAATTCTAAATATATAAATCAGAAATTTGCTTGCGTGGTACGGGTTGTCTCTTACAAAACCACAGACCAAACGGTAGCAGATAGGGAAAAATTAATGGGAATGGACCCCCCCNCCCCCCCCCCCCCCCGAAATCATTGTCTACCATCACAGGAAATTTATCAGAACTGCCGTTTTCGAGTTTCGGAAAAAAATCTGATTTCTTCTCCAAAATCGGACAGTCCGGTCTGATATGTTAAATTTTGTGACAACAACATATGCCACAAAATATTAACTCAAAGTAAGAAAGTTTATGCTCTAAGGCCCCTGGCGAAACGTTTTAATCTTGTTTTTTTTTTTTTAAATTTTGCAATATACAGGGTGGACACAAATCCATACTCCCCTCCCCCAATTTCCATTGTCCTTGAAAAACAAAAATAGCCACTTGAGACGGACATCCTCACGGGCCGAGTCCACCTGAGCTGATGGTTTAAAATAACACAGAAAGCAACTCTGTAATATCATTATATTTCTAACTATTGCGTTGCTGACGGAATTATATTACAGTGATTGCCATGGTTCTGGGGGAAGGATGTCAATTATCAGCCTCCGTGAAAAGATGTATGATGACAATTAAAAACTTTAGCAGCAAACAACAACCTATCTGGAGCTACTGTCTCACCCTCTCATCTCGCTACCATTGGACATGATGATGTCACTATTGAAAGAATTAATGAATTTATTTTTTATGGATTCTTCATGGGCACAGACTTAACAGGATAGTTACGGGACTAAGTGAGATCTAAATGTGGAAAATTTAAATGATTTGGTTATTTTTTAATTAACATGTTATTCAAAGATTTAAAACTCAAAACTAAAGGAATGCCTAAAGTACAAAGAGTTACAATAAATTCACGACTTTATGCCATTTGGGGAGTCGAAGCCTTCGGATCTTTTGGACTATTAGCTTTGGAGCTTTTCAACTCCTATGCCTTGGTTTTTGAGTTTTGAGACAAAGGATAGTTGCTCGTGGGAGTACTTTAGGGAAAGTATTAGCTTCGCGATTCTAAAGGAGAAAAGATATCTCCGGCATAAGTATAGCTAATTTCATGGAAATATTGAATTTTCATACTACTTTAGCCACCGAAGGTAGCAATCTTCATTAGTTGACGATCCTAAGCCGGTGTAAAGACGAAGCTTTGGTGTTAGGAAGGGCATCCACCCTTTAAAAAACTCAGCTTCAAACTAATGATAATAGATCATCACCAAAATTCTCCGTAGTTTCTATGAATAATGTGAGAAACAAGCGAGGGTTACCGTGCCAGGATAAGGTTACAACTAAAGAGAGTAGGCAAAGAACAAAAAGTTGGTGGATGATAGAATTAACGAAGGTAACGCCAACCCCAATAGAGTTGAGAGGGGGTGAAGTTAAAAAATAAGAACATTAAATGTCCATGCCAAATTTACTCTGGTAATCCCGCCACGATGCTGAGTGCACACCGAAATTACAAACAGAAGAAAATTGTCCGACCCCACCGGGAATTGAACCCGACTCTCCCAGATGTAATACTAGTGTGATACCCACAGTTCCAAGAACACTGCCTGTTTTTGAAATTGATCCTTTGTCGCTACAGACAGCGATAGAATTTAATTAATAGCGATAGAATTTAATTAAATGGTTCATATCGATGTTACCTTACTTATGTGTCGTCCTGTTTTCTAAAATTAATAATGGCAATAATTTTTCAATTATTGTTTTTTATGTTTCTCTCCAGTAGTAAAAAATGAGCTATATCACACGTCTTATTTATACAATAGGGCGTCCTGCCAAGTAGAATGCTTCTGTATATAAATACTAGCCAGACTTTTTTTGCTTAACGTCCCCTTAACATCAATTGGTCATTCGAGACGGGTGTTTTACCCTGCATTCACTGGAAAATTTCTAACCAGCTACCCACATTGACCTCCCCCAGCCTGGGTTGGGCCCGAAAATAGCCAGCATCCCGAGGGTGCGAACCCATGTAGAACAACCTCGATAGACAAGCAACTTCAGTGATCGAACGGGAACGGGAGTATTCACGTGCATAGACGCTGGCTATTTGCCACACTTTACAAGAAATCGGAATTTTAACGAAAAACAAAATTCAATTTTTTAATTCGATTTTTGGATTCTACATTCTACATAACTTCTACCTGCTCTGAAAACACCCAAATTTGTTTTTTTTTTTTTAAAAAAAAAAAAAAAAATACCCATTCTTATTTACCTTTCCTACTGCTTTTCACTTTCCGTATTCTATAAAAAAGAAAATATTGCAATGAGCTAAAAACCAACCATGAACATTTTGGTTAAAATCGAATCTACACCTCAGAAATCGAATCTACTGGTCCAATCTACAAGTCCTTCAGAACGTTAAGAGCTACAGCTTCAAATTTGTTAACTAATTTATATCAATTTTTCCGCTTTTCGGCCGAAAAACTTCAGCATTTATGTTAATAGTTCTAAGTTTGAGCTCCTTATTTCCAAAAGACTCACCTTTCTCCACCTCAGCATTTATGCTGAAAGTCCTAAGTCTGAGCTCTTTATTTCCAAATAACTCAGCTCTTTATTTCCAAATACTCCACTTCAGCATCTATGTTAATAGTCCCGTTCGATCACTGAAGTTGCATCTATGTTAACAGCATCTATGTTAAAAAGTCTGAGCTCCTTATTTCCAAAAAACTCACCTTTATGCACCTCAGCATTTATGTTAATAGCTCTCAGTATGAGCTCCTTATTTCCAAATGACTCATCTTTCTCCACCTTACAATTTATGTTAATAGTTCTAAGTGTGAGATCCTTAATTCCAAATGACTCACCTTTCTCCACCTCAGCATTTATGTTGATAGTTCTAAGTCTGAGCTCCTTATTTCCAACAGAATCACCTTTATTCACCTAAGCATTTATGTTAATAGCTCTAAGTGTGAGCTCCTTAATTTCAAATGACTCACCTTTCTCCACCTCAGCATTTATGTTAATAGCTCTCAGTGTGAGCTCCTTATTTCCAAATGACTCACTTTTCTCCACCTCAGCACTTATGTTGATAGTTCTGAGTGTGAGCTCCTTAATTCCAAATGACTCACCTTTCTCCACCTCAGCATTTATGTTGATAGTTCTAAGTCTGAGCTCTTAATTTCCAAATGAATCTCCTTTCTTCACCTCAGCATTTATGTTGATAGTTCTAAGTCTGAGCTCCTTAATTCCAAATGACTCACCTTTCTCCATCTCAGCATTTATGTTGATAGTTCTAAGTCTGAGCTCCTAATTTCCCAAAGGACTCACATTTCTCCACCTCAACATTTATGTAAATACTTCTAAGTGTGAGCTCCTTAATTCCAAATGACTCACCTTTCTCCACCTCAGCATTTATGTAAATAGTTCTAAGCCTGAGCTCCTTAATTCCAAATGACTCACCTTTCTCCACCTCAGCATTTATGTTAATAGTTCTAAGTCTCAGCTCCTTACTTCCAAATGACTCACCATTCTCCACCTCAGCATTTATTTTAATAGTTTTAAGTGTGAGCTCCTTAATTCCAAATGACTCACCTTTCTCCACCTCAGCATTTATGTTGATAGTTCTCAGTCTGAGCTCCTCGTTTTCATAGATCATTCCACGCGATGAACTCTTATCAAGTACTCGATTTATTTTAATATTAGCATCGCGTCGCCTTGAGCGAAGCATTGAAGAGGTTCCTGGTGCCATTCTAGATTTTGACATTTGCTGATAAATACCAGTTTTTCGGTAATTTTTGGCTTGATCACAATATTTTACACCTTGGAAATAGAGTTCAAACATTTCATGTAACGTTCAATCATTTTGATAGATATTTGATTGATTTGCTTGGCCCATGTTGGATTTCCATCTGAGAAAAAGAGAAAGATAGTACCGAGAATGATATTGCATCATAACAGCCATGAGGCTGGTTTGCAACAACTCGCCATGAGTTGTTGAATGTTGATACTTGAGTATCTTCGCGGATAATGCAGTAGCTTCTCCTTGCTATCTGCATGGGTAATGGAAAAGATATCGTTTCCGACCCTTCCTTTAGTCGTCTTTTACGACTGGCAGGGCTATGGGTGCCTTGAAGGTATTTAAGCCGCCCTATCCAGAGGGGACATAGGTAGGATATATAATGCAGTAGATTCTCCTTGTTTTCTGCATAGTTAATTTAAAGGATATCCTTTCCGACCCTTTTGGGAGTCTGCAAAATTTTTGATCTGCGCACTCCTTGTAGAACATGTGTATTTGTTTTTTCTTGCATATATGCAAAGATGTGTGTTATAAGTTAAGTATGTATGACGCTGCCTGCATCCTTATAGATTGAGATTATCATTTTGATGAATTCTTATTATGAATCCGAAGGTAGGTAGGGATGTCGATATTATATCGATAATATGGAATATCGATATTGAGGTTTCTATATAATCGATATTGGTGAGGGAGGTCTAATCTAACATTTTCATAATATTGATGAGGGAGGTGTAATCTAACATTTTCATAATATTGATGAGGGAGGTCTAATCTAACATTTTCATAATATTGATGAGGGAGGTCTAATCTAACATTTTCATAATGTTGATGAGGGAGGTCTAATCTAACATTTTCATAATATTGATGAGGGGGGTCTAATCTAACATTTTCATAATATTGATGAGGGAGTCTAATCTAACATTTTCATAATATTGATGAGGGAGGTCTAATCTAACATTTTCATAATATTGATGAGGGAGGTCTAATCTAACATTTTCATAATATTGATGAGGGAGGTCTAATCCTACATTTTCATAATATTGATGAGGGAGTTCTAATCCAACATTTTCATAATATTGATGAGGGAGGTCTAATCTAACATTTTCATAATATTGATGAGAGAGGTCTAATCTAACATTTTCATAATATTGATGAGAGAGGTCTAATCTAACATTTTCATAATATTGATGAGGGAGGTCTAAACTCACATTTTTATAATATTGATGAGGGAGGTCTAATCTAACATTTTCATAATATTGATGAGGGAGGTCTAATCTAACATTTTCATAATATTGATGAGGGAGGCCTAATCTAACATTTTCATAATATTGATGAGGGAGGTCTAATCTAACATTTTCAGCTAAATTTTTAACGTTATCATTTAATTTTGGTTTATTAATAATTAATGATTTTTTTTATACCACTTTTTCGACTAAAATTCCTGGTCTAAAATTAGGCCCCAATATTTTCATTCCCTGTCAATAGGTGTTGTATAGTTTGTTTCGCTCCGCTCCGCTCTCTTGCTTCGGCATGATAAATGTTGCATGAAACTCATATTGTTCATGTTGCCCGTTGCCCAACAGATTATTTCATTCAGTTGTCTTCTTGACAGATGTCAACAACGAGCCAACACTCTGTCAATTTAACAATAACAAAATAACAAGAATGAGATTTACACCCGGCCGTATTTATCAACAAAATTTAGAACAAAATATTAAATCATCATTCAATGTTGGAATCATTGTTTTCGATGGAAATGAAATCCTTCACACCACCCGGAAACCCCAGAGTCCACTCTCTGGGGTTTCCGGGTGGTGAACGCGAACCCCGGATTTAGAAGAATATAAGCAGAGTGCAGAGTGCCATGGGCAGTGTGGGAATGACGACAACTTTCAGACCGAAAAAGTAAGCACCTGGACGAGACCGGTTCCCCATCATCCAATTCAATGTGCATCATTCGACGACTAAAACATCCCCAAACTAAAAACTGGGAAACTATCTGCTTAAAAGAAAATCATCAAGAGCAGGCGATTTATTAAGGCGGATTGCAAAGGACCGACGCGAGCGAGTCCCCGTTTTTTGCAAAGCAGATACACAAGGAGCGAATGGGAATGGACGGTGATGCCCCTCTTATTTTTCAACACCAAAGTAGTGTCCTTGGGACACACACTTCTCTCAACGTTTCCGCCATTGTTGGAAGCATTCCGAAAAGCTTATTTCGGAATGGGGTTAAGCTCGGTTGTCGTTGCAGACATAATTGTCCTCTCTTGTCTTTTAATAGCCTATTGAAATTTGGGAACAGCCAATATTTTCAATTAGGAGAGTAAGAAACCTGTTGAATCAAAAGAGACCGGTTTTCCGCCATCTGAACCAAGTGCAAGACATGGTCATTTCAGCTATGGTGATCTTTGTTTTAATAAACTTCACTTTTTATTACCTACGATTAAAATGAATCATCGCTTGATAAGTAATCCCATTTAAGATTTTTTGAGCTGACGCCGCGCCGCCAGCTCAAAATAAGGTGACCCGTAGGTATTTTGCCGCTTCTCGATATAGTGGTTCTTGATACGGAAGATTTTGCCTTAATTGACTTGATCGGATTTCTAGAACTTATTCCGAGTAAAAACTCGTAATTGTCACCAAAAACGTCAGATAAACGATTTTTGTTTTTGGATTCTGGGCACTCCCAAGCGGCCAATTTTGGTGACGAGGACACCTATTACTACCAAAAACCGTCAAAAAACCAAATTTGTGTCCACCCCAAATCGTATATTGACTCACCTAAGATAATGGGGTTGGGGTGAGTGGCTCACCTGTATATTGTTTTTTTTGCTGGAACAGCCTCCATAATGTTTATCCCCTGGTCCGCCTAGGACAAAAACTTTACCATCCTTGTATTACGACTCGCAATAAATTAAATTTCGTTAAATGATGACAGGCTGTTCTCTCACAACTGATAATATTGAACATATGTTCAATTTTTTCGTTTCGGAAAATATGCCCAAATAGGAATTCGAATGTTAACCCCTACGAGTGCTCCGTGAGTGACACAATTAATTATTAACACCCACAGCAAAAACAATATTGCAACATCAATTAAATTTAAACAGACCAAGAACATCTTTCGGTCTTTAACATCTATTGATTATTCGAGACGGGGGTTTTACCCTCCATTTGCTGGAAACTTGCAAACCAGCTAGCCACATTGATCTCACCCAGCCTGGGTTGGTCCGGGAAAATAGCCAGCATCACGAGAGCGCGAACCCACGTGGTGTATTCAAGGTGCCATAGACGCTGGCTGAATTTAATCCTAATATTTATTTTATTTTCGAAAGCCTAATTTAACCATCAGTAATCCCTCAAGGGGTCGAGCTATTTACGTATCTCCTTCTTTAACTCCACCCCTTACCAATTCTATTTGGGGTCCGTGTTGTTTTCCGTAATTCTACCATGCCACAACCTTTTGTTCGGTACCTGCTCACTAGTTGTACACTTTCCTGGCCGCTTGCTTCTCGCAGTATCTATGGATACTGCGGCGAAACTAGGTTTTTACTGATGATCTCTCATCATAAGGTTTGAGGCATAATTTTTTCCCGCAGAAGCCAAATTTGACTTTAATTATGTATTTAATTAGTTTAATAACTGTTTTGGCACTTCTGCCCTCATTAGCCTTCCCCCAACAAAAATTCTAGAGGCCATTCATAGCCGTATGTGAAAGTTTGCAGGGGTCCCAAGTATGAATTATACTGCCACTGGTCGTGTGTGCCAACATTAAAACATTTTATTATTATTTCTGGGGACCTTTCTCTTCGGAATAACAAGTGCCGCGTCCACTCGTTAGTCATTGCGTCAAAACTGGTGTGCAATAGTCATTGCACACCAGTTTTTCACATGTCTAGTTTCCCTCAACCAGCCCTGAAATTGCCGCACTTCAGAGTGTATCTCTATCAGTACACAACCCGAGAACCCTAGCGTCCGGAAGCGTTGTAACGCCAAGTATAGGCAGTCAAATATGATGTACGAAGCCGTCTCCTCTTCCATTCAACGCATCCTGCACATCGCTGTTCCCGTGTTAACTCCAATAGTTTTTTGGTGTTTCCTTAGAACACAGTGACCCGTTAGCAGGCCAATTATCAGTCTGATATTACGTCCGCTGAGACTCACAAGTCTCTTGGCTGTTTTCTCCATAGGACCAGTGATCATCCCCTTAGAGAAATGAAATCCTGTGGCCCCGTTCCAGATCTAGTTGTGTTTTTATAGATTACAATGCTTACCTTGTATTTTGTAGGAAAGATTTTCATTTAAATTTTCTTACCCTTATTTCTAGGATGCTGAAGAAATTTTCGAACTGACTTGGTGGACCTTCTGCACATGACTATGTGGTGTCATTGCTGGTGACAGTGATTGATGGAGTATTTAAATGACGACACGATTGAATCGCAGAGAAATCCACACACACTTTACGACAACATCCAACGAAGAAATCAGGATTTTTGATTTTGATTTAACAAAAATGATCTATAAAAAAATGTTATGTAATTACCGACGGGAGCAACTCAGCTTCATTAGGTGACGGTTTTAATCCCATGTAAATACAGAGGGTTTGGTGTTAGGAAGAGCCTTTAAAAAAAACAATGATGAGCGATCATCAGCAAAAAGCGAGTATATATTTATACTGTGAGAAGCAAGCTAGGGTTATCGAGCCAGGAAAGGGTTACAGCTAAAGAGGTACAGAACAAAAGGTTGTGACAAGGAAAGCGGCGCCGAGCCCAAATAGAATTGAGAAAAGGGTGAAGTTAAAGATGAATCATCTATTTCCGTGAACAGGATGATTGCCCATAGCAAGTTTGACCAAATTTCAATTCGATTAATAATTAGTATTCCTAAATCTATTTTTTTTATATCAGGAACTGGCGATCGAGAGTTATCATGGAACAAACAGACATTCATGGAAAAATCATGCTATTAAAACTAGATTTCACCTCTTTCGATAAATATTGTTAGATGGAAGCTTGGCTGCTTCTGTCAATCCTAATAAACCCAAGTAAAACTTGATCCCAATTGTCAGTAAAGCAGAGACAACTAATCTCTGCCGAACTAACATAGGGAAGTCATCTCGAACATGGCAAGAAACATAAACAAGAGAAATCATACTGCCAGAGATGAAGGTCGACAGAAGTATAAAGTCCTAGGAGATTTCCTAATGGGGGAATCGGGGAATCAGATCAGTTTTAGACATAAGAAGTGCACAAGCTCCGAACGATAAAAACCAGCGCCTGTTTCACCACAATTATAAGATCTGATCAAATGTTACATCAAACTTCCAACAACTGCATTCAGCAGACAAAGGTCTTCTTAAAGTCATCTCACAAAGCTCGCACAATATTTAGTATTCCTAAATCAATTTTATTTATTTATATGTTAAATAATAAAAATAATAGTGGAAATTTGGTGGTAAAATAGTGGTAAAAAAAATAAATAAAATAAAAAAACAACAACAGCCTCAGTAGCTCAGTTGGTTGAGGCGGTGGATTCGTAACCCGAAGGTTGTTGGTTCGAATCGAACTCCATCCTCCCTCTTCTACACAAGATTGAAAATAGAATATGACACCAATTAAAAATATATACATACATTTAATTTTTTTAAAAAATAGAATAATTGTTCACTATATTTATTTTATTACTTTTTCACCTAATTTTTTTTTATTATTTTTTATATAAGGTCAATAAACACAAAATGTATTTTATTTTCACGATAATTTTACACAGTTACACATAGTTGGGAGGCATGTTAATAGACGATGGACACACATACAAACAGATATTGTAAACATTAAGTGTTAAATGGGAGTAAATACATTTAGAGTGAAGAGAAGAAAATTCGGAGTGAACAGCACATTGCTTGCACTTTTATTTGAAGTGATTAAAGTCATTCTTGAACCTGAAATTTTATTTATTTCTTGTAATAATCAAATGCTTTTTGATAGACAGTTTGCAGTCAATCATAGATAGATCCTTGTGGTAGGGGGGCTGTATCGAAAGAAGAATATCGATATTACCAATATTGTTATTATCGAAACCTTAAAATCGATATTCTATATTATCGATGTAACAGCACATTGCTGTTACATCAATACAGCCCTGGAGGCAAAACAGCGTTTTTGACCTAGGTACCTTAATATTAATATTTTTTCGACACCGATATTTTTTTTTCATCTTAATATCGATTTTAAGATAACATATCGATTAAATCGAAACTTAATTTTTTGATACCCATATTATCGAAATCTAAATATCGATATTCTCGAAATCCATTATCCATATAAAATGATCAACATAATTGCTGCTCGCGTGTTTTTTTCTAAAAATATAGGGTGCGTGGTATGGGGTGTTTAACGAGTCGAATATTTTTTGCAATACTTTATTTCTTCTTAAATTTAGGGTAAAAAAAAGTTGAAATTATGAATACTCTATCAGAAATGTATTTTTTTTTATGTTTTATTTGATTTCTTGCCAATAATTTTTCAATGGCCCAACACTTCCCCTCTGGAACTTCTATTGCTTCTCCTCAATTTGTTCTGGGCTATATTTATGACTTCAATCATAATTTTAATCGAAATTATACTGTTTATGTTAGTTTGATGGTGTAAATATAATATCTACGCTCTTATAAGAAACACTCACTGAGAAAATTTATGTCAGTCTAGCATACAACAGAATTTGATGTTCATTTTAACCCTCCATAACACGCGTTATTGATTTTCAGTAGAGCACGCGAAGCAATATTATACGGATTGCGGAATCAAATGTTGATCTGTGCCTCAATTTTTGGCTTATTATTTTCAATAATGAACCTTTGGAATCATCACGGGAAAAAATATCCCCATTCAAATTTCGATATTTTACGATTTAAGCCACTTAGAATCCAAAAAATATGTTTGTCCGCTGAACGACATGATGGGCACTTTTGCCTCTTAGTGTTGACCGAATTGGAATAAATTTGGTATGTAGGTCCCACCTACATGCCAAATTTGTTGCCCCAGAAACTTTCGGGTGCAATAGAATGTACCATTAGTGGATTTTCCGCTTTTTGGTTTTTTTCACTTATCCTGTGTAAAAAGAAAATGATAAGAGCTATATGAATCTCAGCCAGCTTCGAAACTTTTGGGCGCAATCAAAATTATTGCTAGTGGTTTTTACCGCTTTTTAGCGATTTTCATTAATTCTCTCTAAAAGAGAATGATAAGAGCCAGAGTCTTGAAATTTGGTATGTATGTCAAATTTAAGGTCTAATTTTACCCCTGAATTTTTGTGGAGGGAGGGGGGTAAGATAATAAATCCATCTGTCACATTGGCAGAGTTTTTTTTACAGTGCCAGGAATGAAATAAAGGTTTTGGCATGGTAGAATTAAGGTAAGCAGCGCAAACCCCAAATAGAATTGGGAAAAGGCGAAGTTAAAAATCAGAGTTCGATACCTAATAAAATGATGGTATATTAAGGGAAGATGGATCCAACCGATCCAACGAGGATCCTCAGTGTGGGTACCATCTTTATTACTTCTTTCTCTGAGTCAAACTTATAACATTTCTTAACCCAATAAATATAAACTCCCATATTAATAAATATAAATTACTCAGAGAATACTAGGTATAATATTTAAATTGTTTGAGTAAAGGATTTTTAAATATTTTAATTTTGATCGGATCGACTTTTTCAAATTACATAGAAATGATATTAAAAAATTTGATAAGGTCGATCAGACGAAAATTAAAATATTTAAGAATTCTTTCCTCAAACAAAAAACAAACTATTTAAGTAGAAGTTCTTCGTTTTTTTTTTTTTTTTTATTTTATTTAAACCTCCTCCAGCGTCTATGATATGTTGAATACACCTGTTCCCGTTAGATCACTGAAGTTAAGCAACGTCCAGTGAAGTTGTATCATGTATGTGTCCACGAAGGTTCACGCTCTTGTGATGCTGGCTAATTTTCCGACCCAACCCAGGCTGTGTGAGGTCAATGTGTGTAACTGGTTTTTAAGTTTCCAGCGAATGAAGGGTAAAACCCTCGTCTCGGATGATCAATAGATGTTAAAGAGACGTTAAACCAAAAAAAAAAGCCTGCGCCTAAGGAAAACCTACTTAACCCTTTCCTTTGGATGTAAAACTAATCCAGATAACCAATCTCGTTACGGGGCAAGGTTATTTATTTAAAATAATAAACAAAAATCAGTCCATATTATTTAAAACGGGAGCACCTAAAATTACGCCCCCAAATTATAAACATTGAACCGAAATTCAGCAGAAGGAAATTTAATAAGATAAACATTAAATTTTTAATAAAGGAAAACAGAATAGGCACTTTGCAAAACAAATCCCTTGCGTTTAATATATTTTCATTTTAAACAAGCAGGGCTCAGAACGGGGAAGATGTCCCACATTTTGTCAAAATATAAAAGTGCTGATTTTTTTTATTAGACATAAAAAAAGCGCTTTATTATTACAAGTCTGTAACCCAAAATTCCACCCAAGTTTTGTGCAAGATTTTACTGCCCCTTGTAGTTTACTAAACAATGTAACCACCGAGAGGAACAAGCCAGGCTCAATAAGGGGCGGACACCAGACATGGTTTTGGGGCCGTGACCTAATGAAGCGGCTTGCTTCCCTCGGTGACAAGCTGGGGTTACCGTTCCAGGCAAGAGTTACTGCTGAAGAGAGTAAGAACCCAACAGAAGGTGGCCGCATGGTAGAAAAAAGAAAGCAACTCGACTCCAAATAGAATTGCTAAAGGGTGAAGTTAAAGAAGAAGAAGTTTATTAAACAGTTATGACCAATAATTTTAATCAAAGATAGAAAACCTTCAGGACACTTGGTAGAACTATCAAAGACAAGAAATGAAAATGATTGCAGTCCAGTATTTTTAATAATATGATAATTATAACTTTAAAAAAATGACATTCACAAATTACTATTACTATTATTTCTTTGAAATGTAGGCCCCACTCATAAAATGGCCACAATGAGGTCTTTTCTGGCCAAATTGAATCACCTGAAATATGTATATTATGATGTCCATACCAAATTTCATCAATCATGTAAAAGACGTTCGTGATAGGAAAATCTGGTGTCAACATCACACGACTTTCCTTATATATAAAAAAAGAAGAATTTGCCAAGTTGCCAAAAACCGTTTTGAAGTCCCCAGAGCGGTAATGCAATTATATGTATATTACATTTCTTGATATATTACACTTCAACCTAAGTTGTATTTTTCAATTTCTTATATGAAATTGATATGAATTGGCATCAAATTTTAAGTTCTACCTGTTTCCATTCTAGTTTTAGGGGAAACCGACAAAAAGGGGCCTTCAAATGCTAATTAGTGGCCAACAATATATTACACTTCGAACTAAGCTGTATTCTTCAATTTCTTGTAAGAAACTGATATGAATATAGGCACCAAATTTCAAGTTCTAGCTCTTTCTATTCCGGTTTTATGCAGAACCGCCAAAAAGCGGCCTTCAACCTCTAATTAGCGGGCAAAAATATATTACACTTCAAACTAAGTTGTAATTTTCAACTTCTTGTATGAAATTGATATGAATAGGCACCAAGTTTAAAGTTCCAGCTATTACCGTTCTCATTTTAAGCAGGATATGCGAAAAGCGGCATAAAACCGCCAATAGTATATTCGATTTCCACCAACCTTTCATGGCATAAAACTGACATACATACCAAATTTCAAGTCTGTGGCACTTGTCGTTTTTGAGATATCTTGTTCACAGCCGGACAGACAGACACACACACGGACCAATGGCTGAAACTCGAGATTTGGGCTCTGGCGACCCCAAAATGTGTTTTGGCATTGAAAAGTCGACATCGAAAATTTCAGCCCATTACAATACTTTTCTTTTTATAGGACAAGGAAAGTAAAAAAGGAATAGAAAGGCAATTTTTTTTCTTCTTTAACTTCACCTTTTCCATGAGGTCGGCGTTGACTTCTTTGATTCCAGCATGACACAGCCTTCTGTTCTGCACCTTCTATCCTACTCTCTTTAGCTGTATTCTTTTCTGGCACAGTAATCCTTGCTTTCTTCTCACAGTATCAATGCGTAGAAACTTGAAAGTCTGGGTGTTCTTCCTAACACCAGATTTCTACTTAGGACCGTCACTTAATGAAGCTGGGTTACTTCCCTCGGTATCTTTCATTCGGTCAATAAATTATGATAAATATTTTTTATATTAACTTCTGTTCGCCTTCTAATTTTAATGTGTGATGCAATATAAATACATAAAAATATAATTGTTGTATGTGTGTTTGTTCGTGTAATCCATATATTTTCTGAAAGCTAAGCAGCTATAAAAGCTATAAATAGTTTCTAGAGTAGATCAAGGCTAACCTGGGAGTGTCTGCAAAGGTAATACTACCTTTTTACAAAATGGCCAAGTGTAAATTCGGTATTACTTTAAGAGAATTGATACAGAAGAACGTGCAATAATACATTTAAGTGCGCGATATACAGCAGCAGCAATAAACTTGGCCCCAATAATACATATCAATACTTTCATAGGCGGAATTTTTTGGTTGAGAGAGTGGAACTTGGCCTTTTTTCAATGATAATTTTTTTGTGAGATAAGATTTCGTGTTTGATATGACCCCGTTAATTTGATAAACGTTTTTTCAAATTTTCTATTTGGTTGTGTTAGGGGGTAACTCAGCCTCCAGTGGACAATTCTGAGTAGTTATGGTAATAGCGACAAATGATTTAAATTATAAGGTAATTGTTAAGTGTAGCTTAGACTTAGTGATATTGGAGAGATTGTTAAAAATACCTAAATACCTTGTAATGCTTTAAACAAATAAATGTCAATACTTTGAATCATGGACCTCGCGTTTGAGAATTTCTGCTGAACAAACAAATGTTTCAAGAAATATCGTGGGGATAAAAATGGACCACACCTCAATTCGTTCGGTTAATATGGTAAGATGTCCCTTGTTCTACCAAAACTATCTTAAAATCTACATCACCTGAAAATTCCTAATTTTGTAGAACAGATTTATTTAAGGCAGGAATGGAATATTCCCCAATTTCTGATTTATTATTTCATTATCAATAATAAACCTTTGGAATCGTCATGAAATAAAAAATGTCCCCAATGAAAATATGTTATCCGTCCGTATTCCTTGATGGGCACTTTTGCCACTTATCGTTGACCGATTCGGATTATATTTGGTTCCCGATTTGGATGAATTTGGGTCTCGTTTGGGGTCCTATTTCACCCCAAAACTTTTGGGTGCAATGGATTTGGCGATTTTTGCCACTTTTTAGCAATTATCATTAATCCTGTCTAAAAAGAGAATGGTGCAAGAGATTTGAAATTTGGTGTCATATTTGGGATCTTTTGTCATTGTGAGTGACATCATAAGGTTCCATACTAAAAAAAACTTCAGTTACTATTAGATTACTGAAGTTAATTAGGCAACGTCGATAGGTTCGTGCCCACGTGATACAGACGGTGAACGAACGCATATTTTTAATTCGATTTTTGGATACCTACTACGTACAGCGTAGATATATTCATTCAATAGTGGCATCATCGTATCCGATGGTAGCCAGATGTATGAGACAGCAGCTCTAGATAAGTTGTAGTACCTATATTGATGCTTATGTTTTTAATATTGTCATCATACAAGCGTTCTTGGAGGCTGATAATTGACATGGGCCCCCAGAACCATGACAATCACTGCAATATAATTACGTCAGTAACATAAAGAGTTATTAACATAATGATATTACAGAGTTGCTTTCTGCGTTATTTTACACCATCAGCTCAGGTGGACTCGGCCCGTGAGGATGTCACCCTCAAGTAACTTCTTACAATCTCAAGTATGATTTACTTTTCCTCATGGAAAGTTAGCAAGTCATATATTATGGATTGGAAGAAATTACGCCTTCGGTAGTAGATATATACTTTGAAAAAAATATATCAAATTTTGGGGCGTTATTTTCTTCAACCTGTAAAATAATAAACCTATCATCACATTGGCAAATATTTTGAGGACTCAGTAACAACATTTTGGTTGATTCAAGTTTATCCCTGGTACACCCTGTCAACATAAACTTCTGAGAGCGTATTCTCCAGACGCGGCCTACTAATGAACGCATATTGTGTTCTAACTTCTGATGCAGATTGATCAGCATTCAGCAACATCTCCCTCCCTCCCCTATTACTCTCCCCATTCTTCCTCACTCCCCTACGTTACAATTCCTCCTTCCTTACCACTCTCTCTTCCCTCCCCTCTCTTTCTTCTTGTTTAATTATTTTCTTATCTTTCACGTTGTCACGCCATGTCAAAATCCTACACATTCATTTCATAAACTGTTCTGCGAGTTTCTAGTTACTGCAAATAGATTAGTTTTAGAGCACTTGTGGGATGGCACCTACTGACTTCGACCGTGAAAATAATTTATACTCCAGATTGTAAGTCGAAAACTTTCGGCCCACAATAAGACCCCAAATGGGACTTACACAACAAATTACATCAAAATGCCTTAACGCTAAGTGACAAAAGTGCCCTTTACCAATGTGTGGTGCTTTGTTTAGTGGAGACGTCTGTTGCATTTTTTTGTTTAGTGGAGACGCCTGATGCATTTTTTGTTTAGTGGAGACGCCTGATGTACATTGTGTTTAGTGGAGCGTCTGATGTACTTTGTGTTTAGTGGAGACGCCTGATGCATTTTTTGTATAGTGGAGACGCCTGATGTACATTGTGTTTAGTGGAGGCGTCTGATGTACTATGTGTTAAGTGAAGACAGCTGGAGAACTTTGTGTTTTGTAGTTATAGTTTTCCCTCTCAAAATCAACTGTTCACACCATTTTGAGATTGATGATTATAAAAAAAATCTGGTGTGTACATCACATGACTTTCCTTATGTATAAAAAAGAAGGGAAAAGTATTGTAATGGGCTGAAATTTTCGATGTCGAGTTTTCAATGACAAAACACGTTTTGAAGTCCCCAGAGCGGAAATACACTTATATCTTACACTTCTTGATATATTAAACTTCATCCTAAGTTGTATTTTCTAGTATAAAATTGATATGAATAGGCACCAGTTTTCAAGTTCTAACTTTTTCCAATCTGGTTTTAGGCAGAACCGCCAAAAAGCGGCCTTCAACCTCTAATTCAAACACTATATTACACTTCAACCTTTTCAATTTCTTGTATGAAATTGACAAGTTTAAAGTCCTATCTATTACCGTTCTCATTTTAAGCGGGATATGCGAAAACCGCTAAAAAGGGGCATAAAACCGCCAACGCTATATTGGGTTTCCACCAAAAGCTTATTATGCCGTTCATGGCATAAAACTGATATATATATACCAAATTTCAATTCGGCCATTCTAAATTTTTAGTATTTTCTAAATTTTATTTTACAAGTTCCCGGTTTCAAACTCGTAACTCTGGAATGGGTGGCCCTACCTTTGCAGGAAATGTGCTAAAATAAGGACTAAACAGCCACCTTTCTCGTTTTGAGTTGATATGTTGTCGCGACAAAATTTATTATTTCGGACTGTGACTGTCCGATTTTGAAGGAGAAATTACAAATTTGGATTCTCATAATTTTCTGATTTATATATTAATAGTATGGCCCCTGATATACTCCCTGTATTCAATAAGGTAGCATATTTCAGGGGACGACACCTGTTTGTAACTTATGCACATATCTTTTATAAATAGGTAATGACTCAAAAAATTGCCTGTGGATAGGGGAGGGGGTCTTAAAAAAATACTTCAAAGGCACCCAAGTCCATACCGTTTGTAAAAGGCGACTTTTACGAACCGTTACGATTTTTATCGTTTCCGACAGGGTCGGAAACGATATCATTTAAATTGCGCATGCAGAAAGCAGGGAGAAGCTACTGCATTATCCGTCAGGATTCTCAAGTATCCACAACTCATGGCGAGTTGTTGCAAACCAGCCCCACGACCTTTAACCCATGATGATTAATAAAAAAAAATAGTGGCCTCATTTTGTATCAGGTTTTCCTCTCCACAGCAATACAGAGCAAATAATATTATTGCCGTGGTGCGTGTTTCAAGATATTAAGTTTGCTTTCGAAAGCCCTTTGCGTTCACTACTCGCAAAATAATAATAATAAACTTGGGTACATTATTAGGTTATTAGGATTTTCGTAAGAGGCTCATTCGCTAGTTTGAAAAAAAAAAAAAATCTCGTATTTTCTGCATCAGTTTATTTAATTTTGAAAGTAAAAGGACTGGTGGCTCTTGAATGAAATCTCGTATTTTCTGCATCTGTTTAATTTTAAATAAACAGATGGTCTGGTGACTCTTGATTGCGAGAGCTTCTCATATGATTTTTAGAGAACCTGTTGAAAACAAACTATTTTCACTACTATACTACCACACTTGTATAGTAGTGAAAAATATTAACGCCCGTCACGTCGCCACGCTTTAAGGTGAATTGCATTTTAGCTGCTGTTGTTGTTGCAGCGTTGTTCCCCTTAAAATTGGCAAAAAAATGGTTGCCCCGCCCACTTTGACCGCAGAGATCGAGCCTTCTTAGACCAAACATATCCAGCTGTTTTGAAAATTTTGGTCTAAGAAAGCTAGAACTCTGCGGTCGAAGTGGGCGGGACAACCATCTTGTTGGAACACTATTTTTTACTAAATTACTTATTTGGGATCATAAAAATTTATTTTTATGATCCCAAATAACCATTTAGGTGCAACCGCAAAGGGTCCATTTTCACATGTTCCACCGGTAGAACCTAGAGATCTCCGGTAATCTGTAATGAACTCGTATTAACGAGACCTTTAAAACAATGTGACACTTGATATACCTTCTCATTTAAGATTTTGAAGCCAGTCGATGCCCAGCCTAAACGGCTGGCCCAAAAATTTTCGGTCTAAAATTAATCCCCCTAAAATCTAAGGGATACGTTCAGACATTCCCGAGATATGGGGTGAGACTTTATGGACACCTTGTATATATATATATATATTATAACCTCGCATGCATAGTCCGCCTTTGCTTGTTTTTTAAGATGGAGCCCATTTTGTGTTTTTTCCCAAAACTCATTGCATATCAATATTTTGTATAAAGCAAAAGCTACAGCAAAAGTTAGCATCAAAATCAAAATATCTGTATCTTGTTGCTAAAGAATTACGTTCTGCGATTATAATTTTTTCATTACTTTTCAAGTGCTTTGA
This sequence comes from Pachypsylla venusta, assembly GCA_012654025.1. NCBI lineage: Eukaryota > Metazoa > Arthropoda > Insecta > Hemiptera > Aphalaridae > Pachypsylla > Pachypsylla venusta. The sequence goes on from CM022880.1 coordinate 10,595,425, forward strand.
ATAGTCCCAAATGGAAAAGAAACTAATAGCTATATGTCACCATCATACCAAGAACATGTGTTCTTGTTAACCCTAGGATATCGTTTCTCACNCAAAAGGCTGATCAAGCTCGCGCGGATCTTAGGCCTTAGCTAGGGAAACAGGCTATACTCCAAGCACAAAAAGCCCACCAGAGGCTTAGGTGCAGGGGCTTACACAGCCCCAAAGAGGAATTTAGCTCACGAATATACGAATATATGTCACCATCATTAATAGTACCATGAATTTCTACAACATCGTGACAGGTAGGCCCGACTAATTCAATAAATTAATAAGTGTAGGAGATTGTTTTGGGTCGTTTTTTTCCGTTTGGACCGAGCCGTTACTAAATTCAATACTACTTATAGATACTAAATTGAAAAAAAAAGAAAAGAATCCCCTTAAAATCTCAATGTTCTTTGATACATTCTAATAACTGTGCTTACTGTGCCGCCCTTCATTTGAAAAAATCTTTCCCAACTAAATTGATAATAAAATATATGAACATGTACGAGCTATGGCTATGGAAATTTTTGCATATTGATGGTATGCAAGCTATCCATATTGCATATTGATAGTATGCAAGCTATCCATATTGCATATTGGCATACTATATATGCTAGCTATGGAAATATTTGCATATTGATATTATGCGAGCTATCCATATTGCATATTGGTATAGTATGCAAGCTATTCATATTGCATATTGGCACACTATGCTAGCTATAGAAATATTTGCATATTGGCATAGTATGCAAGCTATCCATATTGCATATTGGCAAAATATGCTAGCTATGGAAATGTTTGCATATTGACATAGTATGCAAGCTATCCATATTGCATATTAGTATAGTATGCTAGCTATGAAAATATTTGCATATTGGCATAATATGCAAGCTATCCATATTGCATATTGGCATAGTCTGTTAGCTATGGAAATATTTGCATATTATCATAGTATGCTAGCTATGGAAATATTTGCATAGTATGCAAGCTATGCATATTGTATATTGGCATAGTATGGTAGCTATGGAAATATTTGCATATTAAAATAGTATGGTAGCTAAGGAAATATTCGCATATTGGTATAGTATGTAAGCTATCCACATTGCATATAGGCATAGCATGCAAGCTATCCAATGCATGCATCCCAGCTTATACTTACTTCTGTAAATATTCTTTATTTGGAGCAACTGTGCCAGGAAAATTAAATCCAATGGTTTTTTTCTGTACGTCAATGAGAGTAAAAAATAATCAATATTGAAAAATAGATAAAGAATCGAGTTTGTCCAAACAGACCAAAACAGATTGTTCAACAAACGGAGGAATCCAGATTTTTCAACAAACAGAGCAATCCACATTGTTCAACAAATAGAGCAATCCAGATTGTTCAACAAACAGAGCAAACCAGATTGTTCAACAAACAGAGCAATCCAGATTGTTCAACAAACCAAAGCAAACCAGATTGTTCAACAAACAGAGCAATCCAGATTGTTCAACAAACAGAGCAATCCAGATTGTTCAACAAACAGAGCAATCCAGATTGTTCAACAATCAGAGCAATCCAGGTTGTTCAACAAACAGAGCAATCCAGATTGTTCAACAAACAGAGCAATCCAGATTGTTCAACAAATAGAGCAATCCAGATTGTTCAACAAACAGAGCAAACCAGATTGTTCAACAAACAGAGCAAACCAGATTGTCCAGAACTGGAACTCACTTTGTTTGTTCAAGAAATCCACTTTGGTGCTTCGGCAAAAAATAAAATTATATATAAATTCAAAATCAATAATAAACTTTGTCCCTCTGTCAAATTGAAAATGATTTCAACATATTTCAAGTAGACTACCCCCCCCCCCCCCCCCCCCCCCCCCNCCCCCCCCAACCCTTGTTGCAATACTTTTCAATGACCCTCTTGCTTGAACACTCTTCAAAAAGTAACATTTTTTGTATGTACAGGGTGGTCTATAAAGGGGTCATTCACGCTTATCTCAATTTTCTTCTTCATTAACTTTACAAAATCTATTTGAAGTCAGCGTTGCTTATCTTAATTCTACCATGCCACAACCTGTTGTTCGGTGCCTACTCTCGTAGCTGTAACACTTTTCTGACACGGTAACCCTCGTTTGCTTGTCACAGTATCAATTGAAACTGCATAAAAAGAAGCATTTTTATGATAACCTTTCATCATTTGTTTGAAGCAGAGTTTTTTTAAATACCTTTCTAACACCAAACCAAAAGAAATAATCAAATTTCTCAAATGAAAGAGTCAAAATTAATATTCAAAAGTATCTCCGTATCTGAACTCAGAACCTACCAACTATGAAACAGCGGCCTTGCCACTGGGCCACGATGTTCTATGGAAATAGAACATTCATAAGTAACTCCATCTTCATCATATTTTCATAAATAACTTCATCTATGTTAATTTTGTGTTACACTGATGTGGTGATAATTTTGTGTTACACTGATGCGGTGATAATTTTTTGTTACAGGTGCGCGCGCATCTTAAAATTTCACTCTAATAATTTTTTCATAACGCGCCTACAGAAGTTTAACTTCAAAAATTAAAATAATTGGATAATGATTGATATTGGGAGAATCCTAATGTTGCAGTGAGCACCAAAGTTGTGACATAATAACACAAAGAAACAGCATTTTTTTTTATTTTTAAAAAAACTATTATTATTATTATTAAAACTGTATATTTTTTAGTTCTGACAAGTAAAAAAGTTAGGTTTCGGGTTTTATTTCAAGGGAGGGTCTAAAATGTTCGCTTCTTTCATAAGTATACCCTGAATAAAAACTGTTATTTTTCCATTCCATGCTCAAATCGAATACCCCCCCCCCCCCATTGATGAGGGACTTGACGTTGCAGCGCGCTGCATGACTTATAATATTTATATTGTTTATTGATGGAGGATACATAGAAATATTTATATTAGTTATGAAAATAGGAGATGGCCTTTGCTAGTAGAGCACACAAGGGGGGGGGCTGGGTCTAGACACCCCCCCCCCCAATGAATATCCTAAACTCTAAACATGATGCTTCCTTGAAATGTGATGCAAAGAAGTATTCTTGAAGATTTAGTTATAATGTTATAATTAAGAAGGCAACGCCAACCCCAAACAGAATTGGGAAAGGGTGAAGTTAAAGATGAAAGTATCGATTAACCGGATAAGTAATATTTTATGAATAGAATCTATAATTTTTAATCGATTTTATTAAGTTCATGTTTTTGTAATTATTAAATAAAGTGTCAAGCTCAGAGTCTTAGCATTGGTTTTATAGTAGTTTCCACAAAAAGGGCACTGAACTATATATTATCCATGCCAGCCGTAAAAGACAAATAAGTGCAGGGTAGAAAACGATATCTTTTCATTACCAATGCAGAAAGAAAGAAAAAGCTACTGCACTATCCGTAAGTCTTCTCAAGTATCAACAACTCATGGCGACTTGTTGCAAACCAGCCCAATGGCTGTTAACCTATGATGGTGATCTTCAGGTGCAACGTCTACTTCTTGTTCAAAAAGCCTAACGAACATATTAAGAAGAATTTGTCCAAATGTTGGGATCTCCTGAACGTCAGACAGAATCCTAGCTACATTCATGAATATTTTGTTATTTGAGAGTATCATAGGAGAAAAATCTTGTGTTACATAAGAAGGAGCTAGCTGAGACGTTTCAAGCAATTTTTAGGATTCTATTTCATTATGTTTCTGACACAGAGACCTTGGTGCCTTCAAGGCGACTTTTCTCTGAAGCTGAAGGAATTAGTCAGAATTATTGAGTAGGACAAGAAAATATCCTTGTCATAGTCAATAATTCTGGTGCGCAAGAAAGGTTTCCCAAAGATGTGAGACAAGGATTCTTTCGTGAAGAGGTGATGAAAGTCCAAGGGGGTTACCTTCACAGAAAAGAAAGACAAGAATACTTCCTTGAATATGTGAAGAAAGAATGTTTTCTGGAATATGTGAAGCAAGAATGCTTTCTGGAATATGTGAAGCAAGAATGCTTCCTAAAATAGGTGAAAAAAGAATGCGTCCTTGAATATGTGAAGCAAGAATGCTTCCTGGAATATGTGAAGCAAGAATGCTTCCTTGAATAGGTGAAGCAAGTGTGAAGAATGCTTCCTCGAACTGCTCGAACATGTGAAGCACGAATGCTTCCTTGAATATGTGAAACAAGAATGGTTCCTTGATTAGGTGAAGTAAGAATGCACAGAAAAGAAAGACAAGAATACTTCCTGGAATATGTAAAGCAAGAATGCTTCCTTGAATAGGTGAAGCAAGAATACTCCCTTGAATAGGTGAAACAAGAATACTTCCTTGAATAGGCGAAGCAAGAATAATTCCCTGAATATGTGAAGCAAGAATGCTTCCTTGAAAGGTGAAGAAATCAAATAGACATATGAACCACTCCTCTATTGCGAGATAGCGTGATATAAGGACCTCTTGAAAATGTAAATGACTCGTCCTACTGAGTAGTTGATTAAACATGAGATCACCATCCTAATAAATCTCCCGTGGCTAGTTCACTTCCCACTGTGGCAAATACAGTCCATTTATCAAATCTTAGCCTGAGTAGGTGACAATATTATCGGATGAGACTTGCAGTTCATCAGTATTTATCTCCTATGTATCTTCATAAATCTATACTTATAAAATACAAAGCCCAGTTGGTATACTGACTGAACCATATTGGACGTAGCTCCACAATGGCTAAACGTAGAGACTTGAAATTTGGCACACAGATCCCTTTTACTATGTAGGTGCGTCATAGGAAAGGAAAAAAAATCGAAAGATTACGTGTAAGCATATTACCGCCAAAAATGAAACTTTTTAGCAGCTTTCTTCGCAATTTTTTTCTTGGCAAACTAAAGGGGATACCGAAAAATGACCGAGAATGGACCCCCCCCAAAATAGTATATAAGGACCCCGCAAAAAATATAAAAATTGTAATTTTCCGGTTTCTCCTCTTTTTATAGCCGATTTTCACCACCGAAAATGTCAGAGCACTGTCACCGATCCTGTCACTGTGTAGTGTGGATGCTCCCTCAATCTCGCAAAGCTCAAGCAAATTAATCTTTTATTCGTGCAACATTTTAGAATGCACAAATCTTTCTGTAGATAGCCATTCAGTTGATGGACGGTAAGAATAAAAGTTTATCTCATCAAACGTGCCCTTGATTTTCGGGAAGAACACTCGGAACGGCCTCAAATGTTGATTAATATACTGTGCTCAATTGTTCTTATGAAATGAAACTTTGTACACTGAAGGATAATTAAGTTTTCTATCAATTTATTCAACGTGAAAAACCATGTTATTATTAATAATATAATTAAATGCAAAGGTCGTTTGACGTGTTTTTATATCAATGACACATTCCTGGAATATTGAATTACTTCTAATTCCCTAAAAATAGTTATTAACGAAAAATCAAATTCTTCTTCTTTAACTTCACCCTTTCCCAATTCTATTTGTGGTCCGACGTTGCTTTCCTTAATTCTACCATGCCGCAACCAGCATACTCCCTTTAGCTGTAACGCTTTCCTGGCACGGTAACCCTAGCTTACTTCTTACAGTATCAATTGATACTGCGTAGAAACTCGCTTTTCGCTGATGATCTCTCATCATTGGTTTGAAGCAGAGTTTTTTAAAGGTTGTACTCCTTTCCTAGCACAAAACCTTCTGTATTTACACAAGCTTAGGACTGTCACCCAAATGAAGCTGGTTCGCTCCCACCGGTGGGTACATTAAATGAAAATAAATCTGAATGATTTATGACTCTTAAATCTGAATGATTTATGAAGTATTTTCATTTTAGCATCCTTCGGAACAATTTAATTCTCATTATAATGATAAAATTGTCTAAATTCTTAGTAATTCCCTTGCTAAAAATCAAATATGACAGTAAAATGCTGCCTCGCGAGTTATAGGGTGTTGAAAAAAGAAAGGATTCGTAACTTTAAAAACACCGCAGCAATACACACACGTTCACTTATGTATCACACATTTCTAACTTGAGATAGAATAAAACAAGAACACTAGTTTGCTTGAACTCAAATCAAAATAAAGTGACAGTGAACCAGTGGCGTGGTGTAATATATACAGTGTGAGTCATTTCAAAAGAACATAGTCAAATATTTAGGAAACCGTTAGAAATAGGAACAAAACGTCCGATCCTTATTTATAGGGGGGAAACATTTTTTTTCCCCATTTTTTCCTCAAAGAATATAACAGAAATTAAAACAAAAGTAAAGGGGTGGCCTTTGTAGGGAAAAAAAAGAGTCAATTTTGTTATTGTTGAACTTTAGCTTGCAAGACCAAGATACAAAATTAATAGGACAGAGATTAAGTATCTAAATACAAGATCGAAAAATTTAACAGTAAATAAGCCCAACAAAATTTATTTAGTTTTTTAAAATTAAAATAAACAAAACTTGACAACTATATCAAACAATAAATCGAAGTAAATTTTAGACAGTTTACGATTCTGGTGGAACAAACAGAAAAATCGTACTGTTAAATCTAGATCACACATTTTGTTCAATGAACCATGTTTTGTTATTGTCAAAAAATGTACCATTCTATTTAAATTTCTCGAGAAAAGGACACTTTTTGTCAATCAAAGTCACTTGGGGATGTCGAACCTGGATCCATGGTCCTTTTTCTCTCCCTAAAACATTTCAAATTTTAAAATTTCGAAGTCGTTCAAAAATTAAGGGGAGGGAGGGGAAGGTGACAGTCATTTTTTCTAAAAAAAAAAAAATATCAGGTTTCAGAAATGACTGGTTCAATTTTCTTTGGCACAAATGAGCCTGCTATCTTTTAAAAGGTCAATTTTTCGTAGAAATTGTTTTTCCACGTGATCTCCCCTTACAACCATGGCCGTATCCAGGACAGGGTTTTAAGGGTTCAACCCCCCCCCCCCAACCGCGAAATTTTTGAAAAGCAGTATAACATTGATAATTTGCCATTTTAACTTCATATTATAATCCCTTTATGGTAAAAATCACTTTACATGACCCCCCGCCCCGAAATAAAAGTATACGGGTGCGCTTAGAACGGTTCGCCACTACAAAAAACACCACTTTTTCAAAATATTTTATTTCCTAAATAATTTATGTCTATTTATTTAGCATACATAATTTGTGTTCAAATTATTTTCTCCACTTGAGAAGTTTAAATCTTCGTCTCCTTCTTTACAGCTTTCAGTGTGTTTAGATTTTTATCTTTCAGAAAATTACAAAATTGTTCTAGACACAAACTGATCAGGTGACACATCTCAATAAAATTATATTTTATTGTATTTGACCCAGTGGCTTATCCACGGGGGGACTGGAGGATAGTTTTCCACCAAAAGATTTGTAGAGGAATAAAAATGAGACGTTGGAGAGGTGTTTTTCTTCCTTGCGGCCAATCAAAAGATATGACTCAAAAGTCTAAAAGGGGAAAACATCGCATTGATTATAATATGGTTTATACCTATTCGCATTGAGAATAAAATATGCTCATCGACATAAAATCAAAAATTTAAATATTTTATTTTCNCCCCCCCCAAAAAAAAAAAAATATTTTTTGGGAACCGCCTTTAAATTTGACCATTGAATGAATGCGCATAGCAACTCGAACCCAGCATTGAAGGTAAAATAGAACAATTTCATTGGATAATGATTGATATTGGGAAAATCCTAGCAATGCTGCGGTGAGCACCAAAGTTGTGACATAATAAAATAAAGATAGAGCATTTATTGTATATTTTACTAGTTTTGCGAACCCGAACTTCATTTCGAGAAACAATGAGAATAAATGTTACTTTTACATTAGTACTCATATCTCCGAGGCATTACCCTATAAACGCATCTGACCATAGCACACATAGATTATTTATTAACTACACGTTTGATAACCTGTGTAGAACATGGTGAGTAGTGTCGGGTTGTTAAGCTGTGTAGAACGTGTTGGGAATAGGTTCAAAAGGAAAAAAAAATGCGTATTGAATCGTGCATATTATATCGGCACTAACCGCTTATGTACAAAATGTTATTTAAATCGGACATAATGCTGCGAAAATTTCAATTTCCATTCAAAATTCGAAAAATCGTCCGTAACTTGAAAACGGTTGGACAGTTTTGAACTCTGATAATTTTCTAAGGTCTAGGTCTATATATTGGGGGGGGGGGGGGGGG
>CM022880.1:10606450-10633927 GCA_012654025.1 Pachypsylla venusta
CGGGGGGGGGGCATTTTTTCGCGACGATTCCAAATGTTCATCATTGAAAAAACACAAAAGAGAATGCTGTAACAGACGATTATTTGTAGTTCATACACAATTTTTTATAGAAATTTATAAATTATTTTCGTTAAAAATTATTTGCAGCCACGGCAATTGCCGTATACAAAGTTACAGGTATTATCCCTTTGTGACATAAAAACTTTAATTTCCCTGCATAAATGTCCAACATCTTTGAGGCTATAGCATTAGTATACAAACCACCTCTCCCCTTGCACAAATGTCCAATATCATTCAGGCCATAGCATTAGTATGCAAACCATCCCCCCCTCCCTTTTTTTTCAATACCTTTCAGACCATACCATTAGTATGCAAACCATCCCTTCCTTGCATAAATGTCGAATATATTTAAGGCCATAGCATTAGTATGCAAACCACCCCTCCCTTGCATAAATGCCAAATATCTTTCAGGCCATAGCATTAGTATGCAAACCACCCCTTCCTTTGCATAAATGTCCAATATCTTTGAGGCCATAGCATTAGTAAGCCAGCCACCCCTCCCTTTGCATAAATATCGAATACCTTTGAGGCCATAGCATTAGTATGCAAACCACCCCTCCCTTTTTTTTCAAAAACAAATTTAATCCCTTTTAGAAAATAGAATGTTGATTGAGAATGACACATCGAAAAAAAGACGAATTTTGTGACAAGAGAAGAATAGACATTTGATCATACCCTCCCTCCCAACCCTGACTATGATAAGCTTCCTTTATCTCTGAACAAAACCCCTTAGTTTTTTGTAATTAGTAAAATTGTGGTTTATTTCTGAACATATCATTGGGGAATTTCAGGTATTTTTATTTTCATGGAGTGGGGGAGGGAAAAAAATAAAATTCATTAATTAATTTTGAGTTGTGAGTGTCTGTTAGACAGAACTTTTAGGGTGGCAATCAATTTACCAAATTAATATATTCGATCATTCGGTGGGATGATATTTGGTTGGTTATTTTTACCAACATAAATTTGACACTTTAAAGTACAATATTTGGTTTATTCTCTTAATATATAACGGTAGCATGCGAAAATTTGATGGGAATGGACCCCCCCAAAATTATGAGCTACGATCCCAGGAAAAATATCAGACCAAAAAATATGTCAAGCCGTTTTCGAGTTACGGCCAAATTTCTAATTTCTTCTTCAAAATCGGACAGTTCCGGTCCGATATCTTAAATTTTGTCGCGACAACATATAAACTCAAAGCGAGAAAGTTTTAGGTGTCTTTTTAATCCTTATTATAGGACATTTTTTTTACAAAGTTAGCGCCAGCTAGTATTTAATAATATACCTTTATGAAATCACCGTGGCAGGGTGTGCATCACTTCTTTCTTCTAATTTTCTGCTTGGTCTGGTTGTATTTGTGGCTAACTCAACCTTCTGAGGTCAATTCAGTCGCCGTGGTCGAAACGATAATCAACAACAAAACAACATCAAGTTTAGTAGAATATTCCTTGTTGTACAAATAATAAAAATCTTAATTAAATGTGACACATTGCGATTGAAATGTCGGCTTCCCATTGTGAGGGCACAAGTAACAGTTGAATGACTTCCTTTGTTATAACAAAAGCTCAGCCAATTTACAAAAGGTTCCTTTCATTCAACGGAGATATTAAAATATATGGAAAAACTACAATAATTATCAAATTTACTCTTATAAATGTATCTTATGGTTTTTGATTTATCATTTTCAATAAGACGGCTCCGTGGCAAAGCATACATCACACACGGCTTGCATCAAGAAGGTTCTGGGTTCGATTCCTGGACGAGTCGAAAATTTGATAAAGGTTTTTTAAAATTTTCTGATTGTGTTTGAGGGGTAACTCATCCTTCTGAGGACAATTCAGTCGCCGTGGTAATAGCGGCAAATGGTAGCATTATGAGATATTTGTTAAGTGTAGCCTTCTTTTTGAAAGAAAAATAACCAAGGTAACTCTGCCAATGTGACACCTATATGTAGATTTATTATTTTACTGTCTCAAAATATTAGCCCCCAAAATTTGATATTTTTTATTTTCAAGGTACGCAGAATCCAAAAATCGAATAAAAAAAACTTTGGTCCACCACCCTCCATACCCGTACACCGCCCACCGTGATGGGCACTTTTGCCATACTAAAATTTTGGTTTAGAACCCTATTCATGTAACTGACGGTGACGGAATGTTTCGGGGTACAATTGGACCCCCCCAATGGGACTTACCTACAGACCAAATTTCATCAAAATCTGTGTCAACGCTAAGTGGCAAAAGTGCCCATCACGCCAGAAAAACTGTTAGATTCTGCGTTCCTTGAAACGTAAAATATCAGATTGAGGGGAATGGGGGGTTGTGATGATTCTAAAGATTCATTATCGAAAATAATAAACTAAAATAAAGAATAAATTATGATAGCACATTGACCATAGACCAAATCGCCCCCGGGGATACTTAAGTGCACACTCCTGTATACCCTGGTAGGGACCAAAGCCCCGAATAGGTCTACCAATATTAATCGTCAGTTACCTGTATTAGGAAAATATTTTAATTATCAGATGGGGAAAATATCACCAAACTAATAAAACACCTTCTCCCATCCTTATTCGGTGACTTCACGTTGCGTCCACTTTTATTATTCATTTTAAAACCCAAGAAGAAGAGAAAGAGGAGAAGAAGAAGAAAATGAAACTTTAACAAAGTTTGATTGACAATCAAAACTTTTATCTATCGTGAACACTCGTATTTGTTCGTTTAGAAATTTCCGAAGATAAGCATGGAGTACATCCTTCGTCCCTCATTTAAAATCGTAGTAAGATTATTTGGTGTACTCAGGCAACGTTCAAAAAGTTCAAAAATATCTCCAAACTCCTGTCAGTCATATTTAAGGATTCTTACATCGCGTTCAGAACCACGTGTGATTTTTTTTTTTTTTTAAACTAAAAAAATGTGTTAATTTATTTACGATATTTTCTAATTTAAATTATATTTTTAACAATTTCTTTTTTTACCTAATTATTTATTAATGCTTTTAAAAATGAATTATTTTGTTATTAATTATAACACATCTGTTTTAGAATTAAAACCGATTTTTTTGTTTTCTGCTTATAATTATTTGAATAGTTCGTAATAGTAATTTTATAATTATCTCGTTATGAAGTGTGTGCTTATAATTATTATTTTAATAAATTTATTTTGTGTCCTCCCCATTGGAATTTATGGAAAATCGGAAGCCAAATCAAATTTTGAGAGCGACCGTAAGTTTGAAAATAGTTTATTTTTTGGATACTCATTACTGAATTTTTATTTTAAATCTTTGAATAACAAAATATTAACATTTAAAATAAATTAAAACAAAACACTTAACAGAAACACTATTTATAATTATTTATTAGTTTCGAAACATTCGATTAATCATCAGTCTAGTCGAGTCCAAGGATGGAGGTTGTCAATCTTTCGACTCGAGTAGACTGATAATGAATCGAATGATTCGTAACTAGTTTCTTCATAATCATAACAAATTATGAATAGTGTTTTTGTCCTTTGTTTTGTTTTAATTTATTTTAAAAGTCAATATTTTTTTTTATTTTGAACATAGACGCCTAGCGTTTGTTTTAAAAAGTTCACTGGATCATTTAAATAAGATTTGGGCCCGGAAAAAAGTAGTTTCTAACCATGCGTGGCTAACAAGAATAATGTGATTAGGTCACGTTCATGCAGCAATGACATGCTGACTGATCCGAGCATAGTGTAAACATACTGTAGGCACACAATGGCGCACCCAAGATTTTCATTCGTTGCGGGTTTCATGTCGACGTTTCATCTGTAGTAGTAAGATGTGCGCTAACCGTCAGGGCTATAGCCAGGATTGAATTTCGTGGAGAGCCAGCGTCAATAGCACGTTGAATACACCAGCTCCCGTTAGATCACTGAAGTTAAGCAACGTGCAGCTTCAAGTTTGTACCATGTGGGTGTCCTCGAGGGTTAAGCCCTCGTAATGCTGGTTATTTTTCCGGCCCAGCGTGGGGGGGTATCTAAAACATATTGTGGTACTGGGTGTGATCACTGTATGCGCATAAAAACCTGAATATATTTCTTTGTTTTGGAGGAGTCTGACCCGGACCCCCCTTGTGTGCTCAACTCCAGATACATCTCTTCTATTGTTTGTCTATGTATTTTTGTACGGTGATACCTCTTGAAAGCCCTGTCCAATTTTCATGAAATTTATTTACATACGTACATAGCATTAGCCTATTGATGAGGTATGGAGATGCATTCTTTTTATGCAATGAGCTCATTATTTTGGGCCATATTAATCCAAATGACAAACCTTTGATGTCATAATATTTGTATAAAACATTATTCAATTATCTCACCAAAAAATCTCATTGAAAAAGGACAAGTTCCAACCCACATGAACGTAGCGATATCTATTATTGCGGCCAAGTTTATTCTTGCTACCTTACATCCCACACTTAAATTTCCACAGTCATTTTGTTTTAATTTATTTTAAAAGTCAATTAATTTTAAAAGTGCCAAATTTGAAATTATCTATCTCCTGCCCGGGTTAATATGAACTTTTGAATCCCGCAGTATTGTACTACAATAAGTACGGAATGTGTGTTCAAAATTTCAATGACCTATCCCTTGTAGAACCAGATATCTGACGGTGTGCACCTGATGATTTGCTTCGTGCAAAGGTACACTGGTGCTTTTTGGAGCTTGGCCTGGTGCAATGTCGTGCGCTCAAATTAAATTTAGGGGGTACTCAAACAAATATGCACAGATTCACATTAATTATGGTTATAGCCCACAACATTTTGTTCGGTGCCTATTCTCTTTAGCTTTTCCTCGTAAATCCTTCCTCGCACGGTAAACTTAGCTATTTTTTCACAGTATCCACAGAAACTGCGTAGAAACTCGCTTTTTGTAGATGATCTCTCATCATTGGCCTGAAGCAGAGTTTTTAAAGGCTGGATACCTTTCCTAACAAACCTTTTGAATTTCTTTGAACTTACACGGACTAAGGACCGTCACCTAATGAAGCCTGGCTATTTGTACACATACAGTAGCACAAAAAAATAACACTTTCTTTTTTCAAATATATTTCGGACTCTAAACTGTCCCATGTCCGTCATTAATTTTATCTCTTTGCCGCAGTTTCTCCACAGTGCTAATATTTATTATACCATTCCACTCTGTTCCCCCTCACAATGTTTTTGTTCGTACATTTAAGGCACATGAGGGAGTTTTTGTGTGCAGAAAAAAAAACACCCAACGGAAATGTTTATTGAAAGTAATGTCACCTATGTGGTATTTTTTCAATGAAGCAGGAAATGGTTCCCTTTACAAGATAGAACTAAAGTTGTACAGGGGCTTCGGGTATGAGCATAACGTGCGCTCACTGGGACAATGATTGGAACAGTAGTGGCCTTTGTAGCTGAAGGCCACTGCATATTCCGAGTAACAGTCCTTCTGAAGGAGGAATCAGAAATTTCAGTCTTTCTTTAACAACAACGTTTCCCAATTCCATTTGGTTTTTTTTAAAGGCTGGATGCCCTTCCTAACTAAATCAAAATAAAAACAATGGGAGTCAATATCTAGCTCATTTTTCGGTGCGTTTTTGGTGGAATTCATCTCTTCTAATAGTACATTATTCTGTTCTGAATGTTGGCGACTGTGCATCTTCTTGTTGTCCATTTAAAAGATTATTAGTACATGAGACTCTTTGTAATGCTGTGATACGTACAAAAGATGTGAAAAGTCCGTTGTGCTTTACCACAAACAATAAAAATAAAACTCCATGTAACGATAGATGTATGTATCACTAATTGTGCAGCTAAAACGATAAGAGATGTCGAAAAATTGATGGGAATGCCCCCCCCCCTAGTTTTCGACGAGCACGAACACAAACGAGCATTCTGTTCACACTGCTCGAGCATTTCTGACGATCAGTTACTCGAGATCAGGCTCGAGCACGAACGAGCATTCGCCACGAACATGATCGGCTCGCGGCGACCGTTTACACTACCTGAGCCTCGAACGAATGCTCGTTCGTCACCTGTGTTCGCGACGAATGCTCGGGCAGTGTAAATAGGCCTATAGAATACTATTCGCACGGGAACAGCCTTGCCCCTTAGTCGCCAAGCTAGAATCAGTACCCAAGAACTGGCAAACAGCCAGTTACTTAAAGATTCCTTAATTTTACCTATAACCCCTATAGTTTTGAATAAATCGTATAGTTATTTCAAAATATTAACCCCTCCATACAGGATTTATCGAAAAAATTTCGCTATACTTAATTGAATTTGTAAGTCTCTTTTTTCAAAAGTACATTTTATTACAAATTTTTTATTAAAAAGGCTACAATTAAATTGTTCTCTAATTGAATTTATCAACATAAATATATGAAAAAAAAGGAATAAGGAGCGAGAGTTTTAGTAAATTTATTTTTTCAATTGGGGACGCTTTTGTGTAAAATTTTCCGAAAGGGTTGTTTGGTGACATTGTTCATGTTGAAAGAGAATGCTGATAATACAATGGGTTTTTCTTTAAACGATTGATAGATTCCTTTTTTAAGCTGATTGCCCGAACTCCGCCTGAGATTGGCTGCACGTTACTTAGGCAAAGTCGTTTTAAAATCTATTCTTACAAAAAGCAAAAAGCTTACTTGGTATACTGACTGATATTAAGGTGGCAAACTTAGAATCTTCAAATTTTACAGGCAGTTTTCTTTGTATATAAGTTTAGTACTAAATAAGAAATTAAAAACGAGCAAATGCCAAAAGTTTAGGTTTTTTTTTTTAATTCATGGTAAATAAACCATGAATCGGCCGGTTATAACCAACGAAAAACCGAAATCGAAAAGAATCTTTTCGGGATAAGGGGAAGTGCTGAATTCGAAACAATGTTTTTCCGCGGTACAAAAAATATTGATTTAAATAAGGATTTTTCTAAATCGGCACCTAATATTCCATTCCAGGCATTACCTATGCCTGGAATAGAATGGGTGCCACTGAACATCCAAAACTGAGAGGTACCACTTTGGATGACCGTGAATGTTGAAAATCGGCACAAAGTTGTTCCCCAGTACATAAAATGATCCGGAAATTTGGAAATATCACTTTCAAATCCTCTATATTTTTTATTAAACATCCTGTATAATAGCAGAGGTTTCCCAACCTTCTTGGTTGGGAAACCTCTGCTATTATACAGGATCAATAAAAGTTTGAAGAAGGAAAAAAAAAATTCGTTTGATGTGACCCCTAGATTGATTGATTTGAATATTGACAATATTCAGTCAATCGCGACTCTTGGTTTCATTATTGCCAAACATCAGAAGCCAGATTCACTAAGTAGATGGACGAGAATTGCAATAGCAATTTAACAGGCTGGTTAGCAACACTAGGATAAATGTTCAAATACTTCAGACAAAAAACATTCAATCAGCTCCTCTTGAATCCCGTCCGGCATAGCATTCAAATCAATAGCAAACTACAGAGCTTTGATTATCAGGTGGCATATGAAACATCAGGAATTCATACAGAATTCATCTTAAAGTTGACTGAATTGCTCAATTAAGTTTAATATTTTTCCACTAACCAAGTATTTCGGTGTCTTCTTCTGTATCAATCAACTCATTTAGACGACAAATTTAAAAAAAAAAAATCCATCATCGGGATTTTATCCCTTAGTCAGACTATGTTCTGTTCGCGTCTCCTCTGAATTTCTTGGCGCTCTACCAGAGGGGCGTGCCCCCCCCGTCGTGGAAATCTCTTCTGTATAGATTAACATCTGAGTCACACTCTATATTTTCCGATACAATGTTACTATATTTTCCTATAACAATGTAATTTGAGATTTTATTTACATTATATTCTCTCACAAAGGTTTTCTTTCAATTTTAATATGAAATCAAATTATAAAGAAACCACTTTGAAATTTTCGTTGATACTTATAATAATATTGATGCTCTCATTATTTTTTTTTTTGGGGGGGGGGGGCAATTTTTATTTTTGAAGTAAAAATCTTTCGGGAAAGTTCGGAAAATTAGTTTTTCTTTTAATTTATATTGAAAGAAGAAGGAGGAAGATAACAAAATGGCGTCGTCGTCAAATATTTTATATAATAAGTTTAATCAAAGAAATATTTTTGGGGGAAAAGTTGTTGCGTGCCGTCATTGTAAGAAAGTTTCTATGATTGATTAGAGCATGATACATTATGTAATATGCTTCTAACCCTTTTTGTTTTTAATTTCATTTTCCTTGAATGTGTTTTCAACAGAATTTGATCTTTTTGTTCTTCTTGGTGTTGTTGTTGATGAAGATGTTGTTTTTGTTGTTAATATCCATTGTTCATATTTTTGATTCTTGTTGTCAATGTAGTGTTTTCAGTCATATAGACCATTCTTACTTTTAACATAATATTTGAATTTATAGTAATTTTGTTTACCAGTTACCATTGTAACCATTTTTTTTTCTTAACGTCTCTTTAAAATTCATTGGTCATTCGAGACGGGAGTTTTTCGACAGAAACTTGCAAACCAGCTATCTTGCAAACAAGCTCACCAGGCCGGAAAAATAGCCACCAGCATCACGAGGGTGCGAAACCACGTGGACACCCACACGGAACAACCTCGCTGGGCTTTGGTTAACTTGAGTGATCTAACGAGACCAGGTGTATTGAACGTGCCATAGACGCTGGCTTCAACCACATCTAATTAACCGTAACAAATATATTCTGAGTTTTTCATATTACTCGTATATGTATTTTTTTCCAAGTAATGGAAAATGGTTTGGACTTTTGTAACAAGAGTGCAATTTGTCGTACTTTTTCGAGCATAAGTCCGAAAAAAAAACGTAAAAAAATATTATAAGCACTGAAATTTTCCATGAAAATTTTAAGGGGGATCCTTGTGGCATTCATATACAATAATATCTTGGCTTTTTTCTCCTTTATTTAAAAAAGTTGTGCCCCGGATCGGCTTTCGCATTACTTCAAGGTACTCTTTTTTACAGCAATGCCATTTCGAAAACGAAAAAAATCGATCAGAAAATTTTCGCTCTGGGTGCGATTCGAACCCACAATCTCCCGACAAAGAATCAATGGACTTTACAATCGTCCACGAAGATCGCCTACCATACACTCATCTGTTCAATGACACCAATATCGCCTGATTATTCAAAGTACTTGAAGAGCAATGAAAAATTTACTACCACAGAACGTGACCTCCAGAATTTGAACTTTTTACCATTTAATTTTAGTTATTTCAAAATCAACAGCCTCAGTAGCCCAGTTGGCTGGGGCGGTGGATTTATGGTAGCCAAGAGGCTGTTGGTTTGAATCCAACTCCATCATCGCCGATGGTCTCAATAGATGTAAATAAAGGTCTCAGTGATAATTTCAGTCTCAATGGAGACCTGCAACCAGTGAAATGATGATAATAAAAATAAATGTCATTCTCAAGATATTGGTTTGAGACATCCTGTATGGGTGACTCGAACTATTGTACATCACACTCTTACAGTATCAAAAATAAATGTCATTCTCAAGATATTGGTTTGAGACATCCTGTATGGGTGACTCGAACTATTGTACATCACACTCTTACAGTATCAAAAATAAATGTCATTCTCAAGATATTGGTTTGAGACATCCTGTATGGGTGACTCGAACTATTGTACATCACACTCTTACAGTATCAAAAATAAATGTCATTCTCAAGATATTGGTTTGAGACATCCTGTATGGGTGACTCGAACTATTGTACATCACACTCTTACAGTATCAAAAATAAATGTCATTCTCAAGATATTGGTTTGAGACATCCTGTATGGGTGACTCGAACTATTGTACATCACACTCTTACAGTATCAAAAATAAATGTCATTCTCAAGATATTGGTTTGAGACATCCTGTATGGGTGACTCGAACTATTGTACATCACACTCTTACAGTATCAAAAATAAATGTCATTCTCAAGATATTGGTTTGAGACATCCTGTATGGGTGACTCGAACTATTGTACATCACACTCTTACAGTATCAAAAATAAATGTCATTCTCAAGATATTGGTTTGAGACATCCTGTATGGGTGACTCGAACTATTGTACATCACACTCTTACAGTATCAAAAATAAATGTCATTCTCAAGATATTGGTTTGAGACATCCTGTATGGGTTACTCGAACTATTGTACATCACACTCTTACAGTATCAAAAATAAATTTAGATTTATTGTTAAGGATTTCACTTCCCCCCGATAGATTCATGATAATGACAGTTAGTCCCTCGGCATATTGATGTAAATTATGATGTGGCTTCAAGGAAAATTCACTTATATTTGTATCAAAAGCTTTTCCTTAAATCCAAAAAGATATACAATTCCTAAAAGCTGTTTGAATAACAAAAGATTTTGTTACATTACATACATTATATTCTCCTTCGACAAAGTTTTGTCGGTTCTTTTACGCTACCTTTTTTACGCTAACTTCACAATATTTCATGCACTGGATAAAAATTGCAAACCCAATAAAGAGATATCAAGCAAAACGATAGCGTTGCAACGCCAAGAAAAACAAAACGAGCGTGCTATCTATACTAATAAATCGCGAAGCCCAGTTGGTATACTGACTCACTGATAATCCACGTAGCTCCACGATAGTTAAACCTAGAGACTTGTATATTATAAACAACACACTTTATTTCACTATTGTGCGCTATTACGTATACCAACTGTGGAATGAAAAACACGAATTTCCGAATTTTAAAAACGGTATGACCAAAAGATGTTAAAGAGACGTTAAGCCAAATTAAAAAAAAAAAAAAAAAAGATTTCAAAATAATATTTGGTAAGAGGTCCATAAAAGAAAAAAAAAATCAGAGAAAACAATTGTCTGACCTCAACTTCCGTTCCTGCATCCCGCCCAAAATTGTCAAATGTCGGCCTAAATTAGATTAAGAACAAAAAAAACGACAAAAAATCAACTTGTGTTTGGGTATTTGTCGATAGTTTTCATTTTCCTCTGATCAAATGCCTCCGTGATTTTCATGAAAATTAAAAAAAAAAAAAAAACGGTTTCGCATTAATTCAGCGCACTACGACCAAGAATTGATCTCACGAGGGTTCGGAACAATAATTTGATAACATTCGAATCATGTAAAAAAATTTTGGGTTGGGATTGAATTGGAACTTTCCCGTTTACCAGACGAGGGCTTAACCAAAATATTTCCGATGCTTGTAAAGTTCTTGGTCTATAGGTATAACATGAACCAGTTTTGTTCCAAACAATAAATTTCTCATTCTCACGTCTATCATTGATAACAGAAACCTAATCTCTTCCGTGCATTCCATTGATAACATGAACCAGTTTTGTTCCAAACAATAAATTTCTCATTCTCACATCCGTCATTATTAACATCAACCTAATCTCTTCCGTGCATTCCATTGATAACATGAACCAGTTTTGTTCTAATCAATAAATTTCTCATTCTCACGTCCATCACTGATAACACATCAACTCTTCCGTACATTCCATTGATAACATAAACTAGTTGTGTTCCAATCAATAAATTTCTCATTCTCACATCCATCATTGATAACATCAGCCTAATCTCCTCCGTGCATTCCATTGATAACATGAACAGTTTTGTTCCAATCAATAAATTTCTCATTCTCACATCCATCATTGATAACATCAGCCTGATCTCCTCCGTGCATTCCATTGATAACATGAACCAGTTTTGTTCCAATCAATAAATTTCTCATTCTCACGTCCATCATTGATAACACATCAACCTAATCTCTTCCGTACATTCCATTGATAACATGAACCAGTTGTGTTCCAATCAATAAATTTCTCATTCTCACATCCATCATTGATAACATCAGCCTAATCTACTCCGTGCATTCCATTGATAACATGAACCAGTTTTGTTCCAATCAATAAATATCTCATTCTCACATCCATCATTGATAGCATCAGGCTAATCTCTTCTGACACTATTTGATAACCTCAAGCACAAAGCAACCCAAGCACCTTTATTCAAATAAATAATTAATCCCCTCTATTCATCAAACAATATTCTGATCACATTAACCACAAAATAATCTTTTCGAACTTAGTGGTGGCCAAACTATGACCCATTATTCAAACTGGAGATTAGTTACCGTGAGTTGGGTAGCAAATTATGTTACTCTGAGGACGCCGAACTAGATGTTGATGATTTCAGCCCCCTCCATGTTATCCAATAGTGTTAAATGTCTTAAAGTTCTTGAGAATGAAATTCCATGGGTTGGCTGGGTTTAAACACACGCCCCATTGTTTAACGGTCAGCGCATGTTACCATTACACGACCAAGACATTGGTGGTGATCGGCCTCGTGATACTCAGACTGACGGACGAGTATCATAATAACGATTTGTTAAATACAAGCGTAGTCTTCTTTTTGAATGAAAAGTAACCAAAGTTTTCTTTAATTTCACCCTTTCCCAATTCTATAGGGGGTTGACGTGTCTTTCCTTAATTCTACCTTGCTATAACCTTTTGTTTGGTGCCTACTCTTCTTAGCTGTAAGCCTTTCCTGGCATGATAGGTTGCTTTCCACAGTATCAATTGAAACTACGTAGAAACTAGCTTCTTGCTGATGATCTCTCAAGTAGAGTTTTTTAAAGGCTGTATGTCCTTCCTAACACCTTCTGTATTTATACGGGCTTAGGATCCTCACTTAATGAAGCTGGTTTGCTCCCCTCGGTGGCTATATAAAGGAAAATCACCAAATTTACTTTGGTTTCAGGAAAAAATGGATTTATGAAAGATTAATTCTTACTTTACGAATCATTGGTAACTTAATGACGTAAAAATTAAATCCTATTTCCTTTTTATTTTAGTGAGTACACATAGGTATAAAATGAAAAGATTTTTTTAAAAAATGAAACTTTTTATCATAAAGAACCTATCTTATACAATCAAAAAGATGAAAAAAAAAAAAAATGTTTTGTAATTGCATATCGATTGACTGAAGGAAGCTCCCAACTCGATGGAACAAACTCCTTTGACATTGATGGATAATACAAAAGATGAAGGAACGAAAGCTGACAAAAAATACAAAAGTTTAAGCAGCGTCACTCTAGCAACCGTTGTCAAAAATAGGGAGAGATCTTACAGGGTGCGTCTGTCTTCATTGATTTTCGAGTTTTTGAGATTCACTTGATCGCCCAGCTTCAATCTTCTTTGGTAAATAGTATAGGACTCAAAGTTGACCAAGTCTATTTTTGCGAAAATGAGTTTGACCTTGCACTCGGTTGACGTGAATTTGAATCCTGCTAGGGGAAGTAATTTTTCTTGTGGTTTCAATGTTTCGGGACCCACTCAGCCTCGTGAGGACAATGAATATTTATAGAGATAATTGCACATACATAGAGGTCACGTGGCCACTATTGTAGGTAAATTTGATAAATTCAATGTAATTGGATAATGATTGATATTTGGAATATTGTTGGACATAAAATACACCCAGTATATTAATTGGATCATAAGAGTTAGCAATTCCCAGGATATTTTGTGTGGCATCGACTCTTGCATCAGATATTAAACTATGGCATCAAATTTAAACAATATATTAAGTAGAACAAAGAATTGAGGTTATACATCATCCGATGTCGAAATGGTATATCGACATGCCAAAGGAACTTAAACATTATTACTTGTTTAGAATTAATACGAAATTGCTATTGACTGAACTCAATATCATCAGCCTATAGAAAACCGGGAAGAATTCTAACGGTCGATCTGAAAGGAAAACTTCAAATAGAGCGTCTATTAATGGAATTCTAATTCTGATATTCAAGGATACAACATCATAAGGTATTTAATAAATTATTTCTCCTGAATTCCAATAAAGACCAATTTCGTAAAACCTAATCTTTGTTAATTTTCAACATTAACATGTTGTTGTTTTCATTTCTATTATAGTTTTCTCCCTCAGGTTAGGATCTATCTTAAAAAGGAGTTTATAGTAACTCTGAAACGGATGGACGAGGAAGAACCTTTTCCATAGGAAAACCAGCTTCCCATAAGCACAATATACCTAACAGTTTGGCGCCCGAACAGGGATCTTAGAATGCTGCAGTGAGCACCAATAGCTGAGAAGCTAAGTGACAAATATGGCCCAATTAGCCATAGTACCCTGAAATAAGAGAAAGTTTTTTGACTTGCCCGAAAATTGCATGAAATTCGACTTTGTCGACTTCGTGATAATTTTCTCAGTTATAAAAGTAATTTATGAGGTGTATACTTTAAATTGGTTCACCCCGTATATATATATATATAAGTTAACAAGATTCTAGGCTTTTTATTTTGTTTCCTTCCATAGGAAAATGTGTTATATTCTTTCTTGGAGTCATGTTACATCTTTTCCTTTGAATTCAACAAATATATCAGAATTATATTTGCTTGACTGGCGTAGACCCACTAGATGGCTTAGTAGAGGCATTGCCTTACAATGCGCTTCACAGTATAATAAATTGGTGAGATTGACAGTTTGTAAACAGATGTCTTTCTATAAGAGCTCCCTTTATCAAAGCCAATAATAGTGACTGATTTTCTCATGGCCTTTGAAACCCTTTCTGAACCCTACTGACACCAGTATATGTTTGCGGTACACCAACATTAGGTATTATACTGCATTTTTTCAGCGAATACTCCCACATTACATTTGATAGAAAGATAGGGTTTTTGTTAGTACCTATAACTTTACTTGACTATTTTTATAGTCCAGGAGAGATATAGTATTTTATCCACCCTATTATGATGGTTTTACTTGATAGGGTATCCCAATCCAACCAAAAAATTACAAAATTACTTTTTAAAGGAAATATTTAATTATATTGGTTTCAAAATTACAATTGATATAAAATAAGGATTTTCCAAAATTACTTTTTCAAGGAAATAATTAAATATTGCATTGGTTTCGCCAAAATTATAATTTTATTATTGATAAAAAATGGGATTTTTCAGTGGAGATGTCAAAATTACTTCCTCAAGGAAATATTTATTGTACCTATTGGTTACCCCAAAATTACAATTAAATAAAATAGGGGTTTTCAGTGGAGATGCCAAAATTACTTTTTCAAGGAAATAATTAAATATTGTATTTTGGTTTCGCCAAAATTACAATTTTATTATTGATAGAAAATGGGATTTTTCAGTGGAGATGCCAAAATTACTTTCTAAATTAAATTTACTGTATATGCATAATGACAGTGAAGAAGTTTCTAGCAAACCAACAATTATTTTAATTTTGAAGTCTCCTGCAGCTGATCTGGCTCCCATCGATCGAATGCAATGTTGATTCCACCAAATAACTCTTATGTTCACACCGACTCCCAAGTCTAAGGACTGACGCAATCAACTAATGTACTTTACAGAGAGAATTAATAGAATTGAAAATTTTACATAATTTGGTGGAAAATAAATACATTATTATTTTATTTTATTCAACATTAACACGTCTCCAATCCCTTTTTCCCCAAAAAAGTACTGAAACTTCTCCCCCTCAGATGCTTTCCAAAGAAACTTAATTTAATCTTATTTAAAGTTTTATGTTACCCTCGTGTCTATCTATCTTTCGCAAAAACACTTTTCAGCGTTCTTTTCATTTTCATTTCGACATCCAAAATTGTGTTCTTTTAAAATACGACATTACAGCATGTTGCTTTGTCGTATTTGATTAATTTGTTTATTTTCAATTTTGGGGATTTTCAAGTAAGATTTTTTAGAAATTGTACAGTAAAAAATATATATATTTAAAGTTTTTGATTTTAATTTATAATTATTTTATCTCTCGAAGATACTCTGAATGATTCCATCCCGCTCCAAATATTATCACTAGAGACACCCAGTATTAATTTAGAAACCCCTTTTCAATGGTCTATCTGAGAAAAGAAAATAGACATTAGAGGAAAGAGGGGAATAAGGTTTCTTGGGACAAATTCGACCAACTCTCGGGCAGTTGAAAGTGAACGGTTCTCAGAGTATTGATCTCCTCACGTAAGTCCTTTTACATCATATGAATTACAATCCCTTCCAATACCTCTCATAGAACATTTGAAACAACTTCGTAGGTACTTTAATTTTATTATTGAATAAAATTTCTAATAATTATTATTATTACTCTGTAACCAAGGAATTATTTAATTTTCTAATCTTAGTAGACTTTCACTTATCCTTGAGGCGAGAGGTTGGAGTCAATTTGGGACCTTCAAAATCTATTTATAGAGAGGAGTCCACAAAATGATTTAGCAATGACTCTTGTTTTAGAAGTATTCAAATCCGTTAGGATTATGACTGCCGGGGACGGTTACAATATTATGAACAAAATGCTATAGGAGCTTGGTAGATAGTTTGGAAATAGTGACAATTTAGATAAGGGTGCCTCCTTATCAGGAATCTCCTTAAGGGGGTGAATAGCGAGGGGTACTCCAGAGTCGGGGTTATTTTGTTATAAAAAGCAGGTTTTCCTGCGGAAAAGATTGATTCCCGTTAGAGTGTACATAAACTTCTTTTCTGAGATAGACCCCAAACTGAGAAAGAAAACTACAATATGAATAAGTACAAGAAAATGTTAATTTTGAAAATCACCAACGATTAGAATTTACGAAATTGGTCTTCAATAGAGTTTGGGGTATGTACACCCCCCCCCTCCGCTCCGCCCTCGTATGAAAAGAAATAGATATCAGATATTCAGAAAAGTTATATGTGTGCCCATCTAATTTAGATAAATAACGCTATTTACTCGTATATTTCCATCTTCTTTCTTCATTAACTTAACCCTCTCCCAACTATATTTGGGGTCGGCGTTGCTTTCATTATTTCTACCATGCCACCTTTTGTTCGGTACCTACTCTCTTCAGATGTAACCCTTTCTTGTTAGGGTAACTCTAGTTTTCTTCTTACAGTATCAAATGAAACTGTGTAGAAACTAGTTTTTTGCAGATAATCTCTCATCATTGGTGTGAAGAAGAGTGTTTTTAAAGTTTGGATGTCCTTCCTAACAGCAAACCTTCTCTATTTACACGGACTTAGGACCGTCACCTTATGAAGCTGGTTTGTTCCCCTTGATAGCTATATTTCTATTTTCATATAACTGACAAACATCAATTTGGGAAAAAATGGGCGGTAATAAAATAAATAAATACCTTGTATTGGTCATTCGAGACGAGGGTTTCACGTCCATTCGCTGAAAACTTGCAAAACAACTACCTACATTGACCTCAACTAGCCTGGGTTGGGCCGTAAAAATTAGCCAGCAACCCACGTGGACAACTAGATGGTACAACCTCGCTGGACGTTACTTAACTTCAGTGATCTAACGGGAACTGGTGTACTCAACACGCCATACACGCTGGTTCATCTTGTAATTTAAAGTATGTAAAATACTCCTGCGAATGCATATTAATATTGAAAATGTTAAACATTTCAAATAACTCCTTTTTTTATAACATTTTTAAAATAGCCGTAAAAGTGTTCACAAGCAAAACGTAAAGTGAAAATAACAACACAACCAACAAGAACTGCAAAACATTTTAAAAATACAATTTCTTTCCTCTATTTTACAATGTGAAGCAATTTAGATAAAAAATTATATAAATTTGCAAAGGCACGGTCGGAATGGAAAAAAAGACAGCATTTAGTTTTAATTATGTCTGCGGGATTCAGTTAACATCATTTTAACCCTTTCCGCTAAGTAGGCAGTAAAATAGCTTTGAATATTTCATCAGTTTAATGACTACATTCTCATTCATTCAATAGTGACATCATCGTGTCGGATGGTAGGCGGATGTATAAGACAGGAGTTGTAGATAGTGCTGCTGCTAAATTTTTAATTGCCATGGGCCCCCAGAACCGTGATATTCACGGTAATATACACAAGGTACGTCAGTAACACAAGAGATAGTAATATTATGATATTACAGAGTTGCTTTCTGTGTTATTTTACACCATCAGCTGGGGTGGACTCGGCCCCCTGAGGATGTCATCCACAAGTAACTTCTTACAATCTCAAGTATGATTTACTCAGCAAGTAATAAATATGTAGATTGGAAGAAATTACGCCTTCGCAAAAGTTAAATCTACATTTTTAGGTAGATATAACTATGTGTTAATTTTTAAATAAATTAAACACTTAGCAAAAACACTATTTATAATTATTTAAGAAGAAACTAGTTCGACTCGACTAGCATTAAGCGAATGATTCGAAACTAGTTTCTTCATAAATATTAATAAATAATATTTTACTTCATCCTTGGACTTGAATAGACTGATGAAGAATCGAATGATTCGAAACTAGTTTCTTCTTAAATAATTATAAATAGTGTTTTTGGTAGCTGTTTTGTTTTAATTTATTTAGAAGTTAATATTTTTTAACACTTATAATTAACATGTTATTCAAAGATTTAAATAACTCTGTGTGTTGATCTCTATCTCTAGAAGGTACTTACGTTACACCAACACCTTAACAACTAACACAAGTAACATAACATTATTGTGGGTTTTATTTTCATATTGTGACACTCGCCCACTATTAAATGTTATTATCTTGTTACAGAAAATAAAAGTGACACAGCAAAAAAAAATCTATTTCTTTTTAATATTGAAGAACGTATCTCTGATTTCTTAAGCTGGTGGTATCACACTATTTGTCATGATTCCAAAATTTTGTATATTTGTTGAATTTGGTTTATATTTTTACCCCAATCACACTATTTGATGAGACTTTTAGAAAAAATTATTCACTTTCAAATATTGTTGTGTATTACGTATACCATAGCAACCAGGTATTTATCTGTTTTTTTTTTTTTTTTTTTTTTTTTTNCGATAATTGAGGACTTGGATGTCCACAGACGCCTCAGAAATATTTTTAAAAGGTAAGATTAATGAAATAGATTACGAAAACTATGTAAGATGCCAAACGTGTTTGTCATGCGTTTAAGTCCTATTGGGTTATACAAAATTTTGGTCTCTTTTGTGTTTGATACCAAAGCAATCAAACAAAACAAATTTAATCAAATATATTTGCCGATCTTTTCAAATCAAATTTTATCAAATAGTGACAAATGGTGTCTCTTTGCCGTCATTTTAAGTAAGTGAGGTCCACAGTTCGCAGATTTTATACCACTTTTGTTGTTCTTGGTAAACACCAATTCCACTTTGGATTGTAACACAAACATTTTATACCAAGTGTTCTTGCTTCTTTTTCTCTGAGTAATGCATCCTTGGATTGTACATTTAATCTTGCATGGTACTATTTTTTGAAGCATGCGTTACTCTTGGAGAAGAACATGATGATCATAATGTGTTTTTATACTCACAGAAATCAGAGGCGGATACAGTTGAAGGTGTGGCCGAGGCCGAGGCTCATAAAAAATAAATTTGAGAAAACTGTTTTGATTTTTAATTTCTTTAGGTCTGGTTTAAAACAATAAATTTGAGAAAACTGTTTCGATGTTCAATTTTTCAGGTTTGGGGTTTGACCTGCCCCCCCCCCTGAATCAGCTTCTGAGAGAAATAATCAGGGGCGAATATAGGTTCTCGGTTGAAGGGAACGATGGAGGTTCCAACATACTATCGACATATAATTCAATAATATTTTTATAAACAATAAATTTGAGAAAACTGTTTCTATGTTCAATTTCTTTGGGCCTGGAGTTTGATATGCCAACCCCCTTTATCGCCTTCTGAGAGAAATAATCAGGGGCGGATACAGGTCGCCAGTTGAAGGGGCCGACCGAGGCTCCAATATATAATTGACATAATATAATTCAGCAGTATTCATAATATAATTTGAGAAAACTCTTTTGATGTTCAATTTTTTAGGCCTGAGGGGGGTATCTGCCCCCCACTATATCCGCTTCTAAGAGAAATAAATAATTAAAAAATCATTTCTGGAAAATTTGTGATTAATGGCGTTTTTGCATGCACCGATTCTGGGATTTTCAGATGTAATTCAACATAGCAAACCATACGCCGTGTACCCAAACGTCACCCAGCCATGTATTTGAGGCCATGATAAATATGTAGTTTGAAATGACTTTGTTTTTTTCTAAACATAAAATAAGGAAACTTTCATTGATGTGTTCACACAAAGATAAAAAGAAACCTTACGAGCGTATTCTTTCTTATTGAGACAAAGACATTAAACAGAAAATAATATGTTCCATATATACGACAAAGATATTGGGAGTCAAGCAGTCAGTCGCATTAGAATAGATAAAGAACATGGCAAACACAAGATATTTAGATTATTCGGACAGAGATACTAAACTGAAAATAACGTGTTCCATATACGACAAAGATATGGGCAGTCAAGCAGTCAGTCGCATTAGAATATATGAAGAACATGGCAAACACAAGAGAGTTAGATTATTCCGTTTCAAAGTTAGGACACGAGAAGACATTAATGAAATGTAATTAAATCAATTTTCAGAGGTATTAAATAATACATCATTAGAAATTAAACTCGTAGCCTACCAAAGTAAGTAACCCACTGTTGGCAAATAATACTGTCGAGTAGAAATACCCCCCCCCCCTCGGTGGCCCTGTTCACGTCCTCCCTGTATACTACACAAAGCCATATGTTTCTATCTCGTGAACCACCCTATCTATAGTCCTGCAGAGCATGCACCGTGTGTGTGTGTTACACATTAGAAGGGGGGAGACTCTTTTGAGCTTGACAGCTGAATGTGATGGATGGAGTTTTAATTCGGCGGCACTTGTTGCCCCCATTCCACTCTTAATATACCTCTCCCGTATAGCCTTTATATTTTTATTGTTTATTTTCACTCTTTACAAATGCATTTCTTGTTGGCTCGCTTCCCAATGTATCAAATTCATTTTATTTGTCGTATTTCATCACGTTCTAGTTATCTTACAGCACTCTAAAGGATCAAATTCATTTTATTTGTCATATTTCATCACGTTCTAGTTATCTTACAGCGCTCTCAAGGATCAAATTCATTTTATTTGTCTTATTTCATCACGTAGTTATCTTACAGCGCTCTAAAGGATCAAATTCATTTTATTTGTAGTATTTCATCATGTGCTAGTTATCTTACAGCGCTCTAAAGGACCAAATTCATTTTGTTTGTCGTATTTCATCACGTTTTAGTTATCCTATTTATTGTTCTGATTCAAATATTTAAAAATTTCGTAAAAGATTTTTGTCTTCTTCTTCTTCTTTAACTTCATCCTTTCCCAATTCTATTTGGGTTTGGTACTGCTTTCCTTAATTCTACCATGCCACAACCTTTTGTTCAGTGCCCACTCTATTTAGCTGGAACTCTTTCCTGGCACGGTAGCCCCAGCTTGCTTCTCACAGTGATTGAAACTGAGTAGAAATTTGCTTTTATGTTGATGACATTTCATCATTGGTTTGAAGCAGAGTTTTTACCTTTTGTATTTACACGGGCTTACGATCGTCACCTAATGAAGCTGGTTTGCTTCCCTCGAGGGCTACATTCAATCGAATTTTTAAAAATATATTTCGTAAAAGATATTTGTATAAACTACAAAATAAATAATAATTACTCATTTTGTGCGACCGAAGAGAGAAATTTGTCCTCCCGATGGCCGGTTTTACGCAACAGAATGGCCTAGAATGCACAAAGCCCTATTTGATTTTGATGAAATTTGGTATGCTGGACATTGATTTACGACTATATTAATGGTTTTGGGCCCTATTTGGGCACCTGGAGCTAAAATGGTAACCATTTTAAGGGAGTGAGAGCTACAGCTACCAGAATTACTTTAAATTTTTTGTCAGATCAACTTTTCCATATTTTATCCCAACCAGTGATTAATTAATTTCAGTGATCGAATTAATTATTTAATTTCAGTGAACGAACGGGAACTTTGAGTGCTAAGTTAGCAAATATATTTTGGTGTTAATATTTTTATAGACGTAATTTCTTCCAGCCAATTACCTACTAACTGGGTACCATAGTAAAATTCTATGGAAGTAGAATAGTGTTTGTGAGATGTTACTTGAGGGTGACATCCTCAGGAACTCAAACCACTCTAGCCGATGCTGTCAAATAATACAGAAAGCAACTCTGCAATATTATTATGTTACTGACTATATATTGCAATTTTTCACATGATTCTATAGGCTGGAGGCCATTCCAAATATTTAGCCTACAAGATTCGATATTTTTCATTTTTTGCTTAACGTCTCTTTAACATCTATTGGTCATTTGAGACTTGTTTTTTTTACCCTCCATTTGCTGGAAACTTACAAACCAGCTATCCACATTGACCTCACCCAGCCTGGGTTGGGCCGGAAAAATAGCCAACATCACGATGGCGCGAACCTACATTTACACCCACAAGGTACAACCTTGCTGGCCTTTGCTTAACTTCAGAGATTTAACGAGAACTGATGTATTGAACGTGCGAAACACTTCAGGTAGCAAACAACCTAGTCTTATACATCTGGTTACCATTGGAAACGATGATGCCACTATTGATTGATTTCTGGAGGATGCCTCGAAACCTCCAATGCCGTTTAATGTACAACGGACAAAGTAGACTAGTGGATCAAGATGATCGGGTGTTCACGTTAGTGTTGTAGTCATTTATAGAAAAAAATATCTTAATCACATTTTAAAAAATCATTTTCAAAAAACAAAAATTTTCATATATCGAAAAGCCCCTAACATCAGCCATCACATATCAAAATTTTACGTTTCTACAACAAACCACTAAAAAGATAAAAATCATTTTCAGCTACAGCTACCAGAATTACTTTAAATTTTTTGTCAGATCAACTTTTTCATATTTTATCCCAACCCTAACATCAACTATAACATATCAAAAATATACGTTTCTACAATTAACCGATAAAAAACACATTATTAGGTCCCCTGGGGCCCCCGAAAACTATACCTAAAGCAAATTTCTTTCATGTCCTAAATATGTATACCATATTTCGTCAAAATCGGATGAAAATTGTGGTTTGCATCGCATGACAAACATATACATACATAAACATATTATATACAAGTGCATTTCAGGATGTATACTGGGGTCAAAAAAGGAGTTCACTAATGTTCGCAATAATAGTTTGACATTTTGGATGATAACAAGACTTTTTCTTTCATTGCATTATTGTGAAGACAATAAAGTTGAATGAAATCAGAGCAGTCTGAGACTCGTCTGGTGATTGTCGCGTGTGACGTGCCATTCTGAACGAGGAAGTTAAAGCACAATGTTTACTCCGAAAAACATACCGACTCTGCTAGTAGTTCTGTGAAATGTAGACCTCATTCAGTAGACCACAATGACCACTAATGAGACCCCACCAAATCATATGAACGGATTGACTATGTTTTATGAAAACCGGATAAGTTGTCCCCGAGCTGTTTCCTTTGAAATTTCATTATATGAAAAAGTTAAATATAATAATAAAATTGTAATAGTATAAAATATTAAATTAATATAAAAATACAAAATTATTTGTGTCCATAGCAAAAATAAAATCTCACAAAAAAATAGAGAGAACTAGCTGTTCTCCCCTTCTTTTGCTACGGTTACGAAATTCAACAACTTTTTCGACATTGCGACATTAAAGCTTCTCAAGTTCGGATATCCGAACCGACCCCCCAGAGTTAGCAGGGCTTCTATTATGAAAATTCGATATTTTACTGAAGAATATTACTTTTTGTACTGCGGAACACCTTTGTATCGTATTTCTCGCTGATCACGAAGTGGTACTTTTCAATTCCGATTTTGCGGTCGTGAAAACCGGCCATAAATCGATGAGAAACCGGGCAAATAATTATGGGGTTCTTATATACTATTTTTGGGGGTCCATTTTCGGTAATTTTTCGTTATCCCTTTCGTATGCCCAGAAAAAAAATTGCAAAAAAAGCTAAAAAACGTCCTTTATGGCTCCCAATTGAACTTTAGAATTTTTCCTCTCTTATTACAAACCTACATATTTAAAGGAATCTGTGTGCCAAATTTAAAGACTCTGGGTTTAACCATCGTGGAAATGCGTTGATTATCAGTGGGTCAGTAAAGCTACTATACTAGGCTTTGCGTTTTTTAAGTATGGATGAGTAGGAGTATAATGTTGCCACCGAGGGGAACAAGCCAGCTTCGTTAGGTGAAGGTCCTAAGCCCATGTAAATACAGAAAGTTTAGTGTTAGGAAGGGCATTTAGCCTTTAAAAAAGCTCTGTTCCAAACCAATGATGGGAGACGATCAGCAAAAAAACGAGTTCTATGCAGTTTCTATTGATACTGTAGGAAGCAAGCGAGGGTTACCGTGCCATGAAGGTTGTGGCATGTTAGAAAAAGGAAAGCAGCGCCGATCCCAAATAAAATTGAGAAAGGGTAAAGTTAAAGAAGAAGATGATTTCGAGTATACAACGCTATTTTTATGCAAAGCTACCAAGATAGATATTTCCATGATATGCAGGACAAGTAAAACAAGCCTCAATTTCCGTTTATTGCATTACATGTCGTTCTTCTTATATATACACATTCATGTTCATGTCGCACCTGAGACCAAGTAGTCTCAGGATTAATGGCACAAATAGAACATTGTCACTCAACACCTGAGATCAGATAGTCCAAGAGCTCAATGAAAAGTAGACGATCTTTGATAGAAAAAAAACCCTGCCAATGAGACACATGCGTTTATTATTTTACTGGTTAAAAAAATCACCTGCCCTCAAAACATTCTGAATGTTCATTATTAAAAAAAAATGTAAAT
This sequence comes from Pachypsylla venusta, assembly GCA_012654025.1. Classification (NCBI taxonomy): domain Eukaryota; kingdom Metazoa; phylum Arthropoda; class Insecta; order Hemiptera; family Aphalaridae; genus Pachypsylla; species Pachypsylla venusta. The sequence goes on from CM022880.1 coordinate 10,631,251, forward strand.
GTTCTGTGTGATATTATGTCACAATGTTTGAGGGCATCACAGCATTGCAAGTTATTATAAACATTTACTCCAAGATCAATAAGCCTCAGCTGCATTTTAACAATTTTTTACCTATAATAATATTATCACTTGGCGCTATTACCATAACTAGTCTATTGTCCTCAGGAGGCTGAGTTACCCCCGAGCACAACCAGACCAGGTAGAAAATTTGAAAAATCCTTTATTAAATTTTCGACTCGTCCAGGAATCGAACCGGAAACCTTCTTGATGCAAGCCGTATGTGATGCATACTTTGTAACGGAGACGTCTAATTGAAAATGATAAATCAAAAACCATAAGATACATTTGTAAGAGTAAATTTGATAATTATTGTTGTTTGTCCATATATTTTAATATCTTCTTCGAATGAAAGGAACCTTTTGTAAATTGACTGAGCTTTTGTTATAACAAAGGAAGTCATTCAGCTGTTACTTGTGCCCTTACAATGGGAAGCCGACATTTCAATCTCAATGTGTCACATTTAATTAAGATTTTTATTATTTCTACAACAGGGATTATTGTACTTGATGTTGTTTTTGTTGTTGATTATCGCTTTCTGTACTAACCCCGGTTGCTCAGTAATCGAGGCGTCTGCCTTGCCAAAAATTAAAAATCTACATTTCCCCGTCTAATTTTTTGATTTTTTTGCAAATATATCGAGAATGGCAAACTTAAGCGATCATTTTTTCTGCACTTAATTGAAAGAAAAGAATATTTCCTGTTCTATTTGGGGTTGGCGTTGTTTTCCTTAATTCTGACCATGCCAGAACCTTTTGTTCGGTGCTACTCTCTTTAGCTGTAACCCTTTCCTGGCACGGTAACCCCAGCTAGCTACTCACAGTATCTATAAAATTGCGTAGAAACTGTCTTTTTGCTGATGGCTTCTCATCAATGGTTTGAATTTTTTTAAAAGGCTGGAGGCCCTTCCGCTTGCCTAACCTTTTCTATTCACACGGGCTTAGGACCGTCATCTAATGAAGCTGAATTGCAGAATCGGTGGCAACATCAAAAAAAGGACCATATATTTTTTAAAATCTCTGACCATTTCTTGAAATGGTCAGAGATATAATAAAATATAGATAAAATAGAAAATATAGGTAAAATAGAAAATATAGGTAACATAGAAAATATAGGTGAAATAGAAAATATAGGTAACATAGAAAATATACGTAACATAGAAAATATACGTAAAATAGAAAATATAGGTGAAATAGAAAATATAGGTAACATAGAAAATATAGGTAAAATAGAAAATATTGGTGAAATAGAAAATATAGGTAAAATAGAAAATATAGGTAACATAGAAAATATAGGTGAAATAGAAAATATAGGTAACATAGAAAATATACGTAACATAGAAAATATACGTAAAATAGAAAATATAGGTGAAATAGAAAATATAGGTAACATAGAAAATATAGGTAAAATAGAAAATATAGGTAAAATAGGAAATATAGGTGAAATAGAAAATATAGGTAAAATAGAAAATATAGGTTTCAAAATGGCGGACGATAAAAGAAAAAATGGCAGATGGTTCCGAAAGTTTGCCACCTCGGACTTTTAAATAATATTGATGAGGGAAGTCTGATCTAACATTTTCAGTAAAATTATCACTCTTTTTTTTAAATCTACAACCCCTGCACTAAAATAATTGCATTAGGATGTACTCGAAACTGCATTGTACGAGGACAATTACACATTTTAGTTGAACCACGTGATGTTGCTCTCGTCTCGCGCTCTCAGTTTATTGACTTCTCCAGAATTTCTGCTGCTCAGACGACCAAACGCGTTGTCTTATGTTGTAAACCAGAATTACGAAGGATACTACAGCAAAATATACTGGGTGGGCCAAACACGCAGTTCTTTATACCTCACATATTGGTATATTTATAGATTTGGATAGGCAAATCTATTTTACTCTTTTTATTAGCTTAAGAGGAATGAAGGAGAGCAAGCCAGCTTAATTAGGTGACGGTCCGAAGCCAGTGTAAAATTGTAAATACAGAAGGTTTGGTGTTAAGAAATACATCCAACCTTTTAAAAAACTCCGCTTCAAACCTGTGATGAAAGGTCATCATTAAAATACAAGTTTCTACGCAGTTTCTATGGATACTGTGGGAAGCAAACGAGGGTTAGCATGCCTGGAAAGGGTACAGCTAAAGAGAGTAAGCACAGAATAGAAGTTTGTGGTATGACAGAATTAAGGAAAGCAACGGCGATCCCATGAGAAGGGGTGAAGTTAAACAAGTTGAAGAAGTGGCTTAAGAGGCCTAGCATTTCTGGGTTGCGAATTATATATGTCTTTTATTTAAATTACCATCAAGATAAGGGGGGAGGGGGGCTCATCCATTGCATATACTTGACCACCCTGTATAAATACAACTCGGAAACAAATAAAACAATAAACAACTGATACTAATTTGAAAGTAAGGGGAACATGAAAGTAATGTTGGGGCTGGCGGGGGGGACCTTCCGCGCCCACACATCTATTATTAGACATGACATGCTCAATTTAATTACATTTAATTCAATTTCAGGCTTTCATCAATTATCAGAAATAATGTTTTATTCTTTACAAAGTCAAACAGGGTGGAAGAGAATGTGCAGGCTCACTTTGTATTATGCATAACCAGCTGTT
>CM022880.1:10638840-10682551 GCA_012654025.1 Pachypsylla venusta
TATTTCCATACGGACTCCATTTTGCATCCGATATCACCCTGTATACTGTTTCATTCTACCGTCTAACAGATTGTATTCCAGAAAGGTTTGTCATATGCTCACAACATCATAGCTTGTGTTTTTGTCAAACTTTTATATCTCGTTCTAGCAATTTGACATAAATAATAATAAAAAGTGGAAATTGTATTTCTGGGTATAAGTTCATAGCTACGTATAATGTTTTCTATACTCAATCTGTCAAGTGGATTTTAAAGGGTGGTCTAGGAAAAATATTTGAAAAATTGAAGAGATTATAGAACCAATCAGGGACGTAACCACGGGGGGACGGGCGGCTACCCCGGGCGCGAAGTTTGTAGGGCGCCAGATCTGGCGTAGCCCGTGTTTTGAGAGGGCGACAAAAGGGGTGGTTGCCCCGGGTGCTAAATAGCCTAGTTACGTCCATGAAACTCATGACAAGTTCCTTCTATGACACATTCCTCGCATATTGTATAACTAGCAGGTGTACCCCGTGGTGCTTCGCCACTGTTTAGTTTATTTTTTCTATTATTTTTTTCAACCATANCTGATATTTTTCCTGGTGTTTTAGCCTGGGGTGGTCCATTCTTATCAATTTTTCGATATCTCTTACTGCTTTCGCTAAACAATCACTGATACATACGTACATCTATCGTTACATTCCTTAAAAATAAAAAACGAAATTTTATGAGTTCATCATCATAGGTTAATTCACGAATCCTTACGGATAATGCAATAGCTTCCTTGCTTTCTGCATGGGTAATTTAAAAGATATCGTTTCTGACCCTGGCCTTGGTCGCCTTTTACGACTGGCATGGACTTTGGGTTCTTGGAAGTATTCTTTTTAAGTCCACCTATCCAAAGAGGATAATTATGAGGCATTAGGACGAAAATAATTCAAATTAAAAATACAAAACCAACCCCGGTAGCTCGGGGTCGGGGAGGGCGTCTTCCTAGTAGTCCAAGGGACGCGGGTTCGAAACCCAATCGTCACATGGTATGTTTTCCTTTATATGAGATATTGACCACACAATAATATGACTTGAGCTTAATGCTGACAGAACGATGCCCTTATGAGACTTAGTAAGGCATTAAAGGAATTTATTTGTGTTAAAGCTAATGCTTTGTCACAATGCACTTCCCCATGTTATTACTAAGTTTGTTGTCTTCGCTTGGATTCGAACCAACATCCTAATTAGTAAGGCATTATAATAAGTCTATTGTTATGCACATATATCTAAGTTCCTGGAGGATCAAACAAACCCTGTGGTGATGTATGGGGAGAAGTTTTAGTGTTTTGCAACCAGCGTTTAAAGTAGGTTAGTGACCCAGTACCCCTGAATGTTAGGTTGGGGGTAGTTTTACTGGACGGTGTTCAGCTGTTTATGCCAAAACTTATTGGCTGGGAGTTAAGTTGACTGCACTATAAGTTTAGAGCTATATGCTGGGCTCCTTGCAACTTACAACGAGAAGGCACCTTCATTTTGATTTGCTTTTTGAAAAAAAAAAAAAATTGTTTTGAACATCAAAAAATGTATAACTTTAAACTATAAACTTTTTTTTTCTATTGCCATACCACGATAAATTTTAGGGCCAAAATTCGCTTCCTACACGAAACACAGATCCAATTTCTTTCGGCAGATATGGTCCACAGTGGTATACCCATTTTTTTATGTCCTCGGTAAAAACTTAAACATTATTTCTGTACATTTGAAAGAAGGAAAAAAAATATTCCCCAAAGATTTTTTTTGTTCTTTCTGAATTTATAAATTTGTGATGAACTTCCTTCCTTACTTGCACTTTTGGGCGCAGGATTCCCCGTCGCGTTGGTATATTTCGAATAGAACGAATAGAAAAATACAAGTGTGAGTAATTTTGTAGGTCATAGTCCATATACCCGTAGACGTTACGGCTAGGTGTTGCAATATTAAGAACTTTTGAATCCCGCGAGATTTGCCGAATAAGATTCCGCACAAATATAGGGTCATTTTATCTCGGAAACTATTAGAGATGGAGAGAAAACGTTTGATAAACCCCCCTCCCTTATTTTTTAAGGGGACATCTAATTGTGATCTTTTTTGTCCAAGGTCGCCTTCTAGGTTATTTTAAGATCAATTTTGCTTTTTTTAAATAGAAAGCTGTATTTTTTATTGTGGTATTGAATTTTGTAAAATCTTTTTTGCTTATTTTTTTTTTTTTTTTTTTATCAATACCACAATAAAAAAACACAGAGTTTCATTTAAAAAAACAAAGTTGACCTTAAAAAAATCAAGGTCATCATTAAATTTCCCCCAAAAAATTAGGGATGTTTTGGTAGAATTAAGGAAAGCAATGCCGACCACAAATAGAATTGGGAAAGGGTGAACTTAAAGATGAAGTCAAAAGAATGATGATTGAGAAGAAAATAATTGAAAATAAAATTACAAACATTTTGAAGAAAACGGTAGAATATAAAAAGAACAATGATCAATACCTAATAATAATATATTTTTTTTTTTTTTTATTATTAAAATGAATAAGCAAAAGAAAATAATTATTTTAANAAATAATAATCCTTCAAAAAAAAACCTAATAATAATAATAATTGTTCTAGGACCAATACTTTTCATCAATGAGCAGCCTCCCTGGCGTACTGGGTATCACATTGCCATACACTAAAGATATGTAGTGCAGTGGGAGTTTAGTGTAGTAAATACCAATTTTTTTCGACGCATAATCGAATCCTAAACGCTCATCCTTGAGCGTATGATAAGGAGACACTCGGGCACGGAGATATCTTATCTATCTTAATATATAAATCAGAAATTTGTGTGTACCTATGTACCATGTACCTATGTATGAGCGGTTGTCTGTTACAATACCACAGCCCAAACGGTAGCAGATACCGAAAAATTGATGGCAATGGACACCCCAAAATCATGATCAACCCCAGGAAAATTATCAGAACTAAATAATAATAGTATTAATTTATACTGCCCGAATAGGACTGAAGAGTTCCTTGACACTGGCAGTTATTTTGGGTGATATTATTATGTGGTAAATAATCTCAAATTCATGAGAATAAAATTTCATGGGTTGGCTGGGTTTGAGCCCACACCCTACTGTTTACCACTACCCCACCAACCCATGATTTTGGATTAAATGCATTAATAAAATTTAAAGGAAATTTGAGAAAAATAAAACTAAAGAAAAAAAGGAAGCAAGCAAAATGTGGAGATTAATGATATCAAAGAACTGACTATTTATCTTGAAAACATTGGGTAATATGTTCCACAGGAGGTGGAGGAACGAGAAGCTTGCGGGATCGGAGGTGAAGGAACCGGGGGCATGAGGAAATGAAGGTGTTCAGGGGAAAAAAACTAAAGTTAATACCCTTTTTGTTCGGCTTAACTCATTAATTTTCAAGGAAACATAACAATAAAGAAGGAAATGTGTCTTAAAAGAAAACGAAATATTGTCTTAGTATTTTTGTTTTGCTCGATGTATTCTTAGTCCCCTGTGGATAGAGGGACTTGAATAGAATACTTCCAAGGCACTCAAGTCCAGGTCGGTTGTAAAAAGCGATTAAAGGCAGGGTCGGAATCGATATTTATTCCTTGACCCATGTAGAAAGCAAGGGAAAACTACTGCATTATCCGTAAGGATTCAAAAGTATCAACAACTCATGGCGAGTTTTTGAAAACCAGCCCCACGGTTGTTAACCTATGATGATTTTTATCAACTCCAAATTGTCTTGTCCACTAAAACCATCGTATGGGAGAAAAATACGATTTCTGAGAACAAGTGAAACTTGTGACAAATGTCAACCAGAAGTGGTTGAAGATACCATCAACCAATACACACCCAATAGAGTACTGGGCACAATTTCACCTAAAATCAACCCTTCTGAAGCGACTTTACCCAGATCCACCAAATGCACCCTGGCTCAACTTCGGTCAGGATGGTCCAAATTGCTTAATAGATATATGTCCAGAATAGATGATTCAATAGTAGATACCTGCCCTGATTCTGGAGATGGTGGCCATGATGTCAACTATCTTTTGCAATGTGCTGTCAAACCTACCAACCTTGATGTCAGCTCCCTCTGGCTTAGTCCATTTGAGGCAGCAACGTTTCTTGGTATTCAATTTGAGAATATCGATGAATGATGTTACAACAGCAGCAACAACAACAACGAAGGTCAACCAGTGAAATTTCTCGAATTTCTCCGTCGACAGACCTCATGAGATGCACAAGTCACGACACGTTAGTGTCTTATTGACGGCAGTCACATTTTCTGGCTCTAGTGGAAGGTAGCCCTAAATTATTGCTATCCGAATATGTTGTCGAGTGCTTATTATAATTCAAATAAAATAGGTCAGACTTGGAATTGTTTCAAATTATTTGAGGGTGACGTCTCTCTAGGTATCAACATTCAACAGACACAACAACATCAAGCAAAACGATCGTCCTGCGGACGCCAAGGAATAAAATAGAACTAACACGGTCTATAAGTTTCCTTGCTCTATTTAACATCGAAATATATAAATCAGAAATTTGTGTGTACCTATCTATGTGATAGGGATTGTCTGTTCTAATACCACAACGGTAGTGGATAGCAAAAAAAATTATGGGTATGCAGACACCCCCCCCCCNGCCCCCCCCCCAAAAAAAAAAATCATGGTCTACGACCTTAGGAAAATTATCAGAATTAAAATATGTCAGGCAGTTTTTCGAATTACGGCTCAATTCACCAAAACCGGACAGTCACAATCGGATATTTTAAATTTCGTCGCAACAACATACCAACTCAAAGCGAGAAAGTTTTAGGTGCCGTTTAATCCTTATTTTGGGACATTTTCTGTAAAGGTATGACCTGTCATTCCAGAGTTACGAGTTCAAAACGGAGAACGGGCAAAATAAAATTTAGAAAATACTAAAAAGTCAGAATGGCCGTGTCTCTAGGGCCCCTGCCGAAACGTTTAAATCTTGTTTTTTAAAGGTTGCAATATACAGGGTGGACACAAACCCAAATTCCCCCACATCCAAATTCCATTATCCTTGACAAACAAAAATAGCAATAAAAGAATCGTAGCGAAACAGCTAGTGAAGATAAAGTAATTTTTATCCTTCATTATGGTTTTACTTGACATAGTAACCCATTTAAACGANCATTTAAAATGGGGGGGGGGTGGTGAACGGTAAATTCTTCGATTTGGAATGGCGATTTCTGATAATTCATTCACATTTAAATTCATTGCTTCCTCTATATTATGTTTTGGTAATCCTCCATTCTCTATATCGATATAATCAATATTTAATATCGATATTAAGATTTAGATAATATTATCGAAAAAAATATCGGTATAGAAACAAACAAATATTAAGGTACCTATGTCAGAAATTTCGCTGCTTTGCTGATGGCGCTGAATTATATCGATAATATCGAATATCGATATTAAGCTTTCGATAATATTATTATCGGTAATATGGATATTCTTCTTTCCACACGGCAGCCCAAATACCATTTTTCATCCAATTCCTGTAATGTCCAAACTACCTATAATATATTTATTCTTTATCTTTGAATGTTTCTCCCGCTGTTAATCTCAACATACTCATTTCTTATTAAAGTTGTCGTACATAGTCCAAACACCCCTGCGGATAAGGGGACTTAAAAAGAATACTTCCAAGGAACCCAAAGTCCATATCAGTCGTAAAAGGCGACAAAGGGCAGAGTCGGAATCCATATTTTTTCCATTGCCCATGCTGCAATATCCGTATGGATTCTCCAGTATCAACAACTCATGGCGAGTTGTTGCAAACCAACCCCACGGCTGTTAACCTATGTGACATAGTCCAACATTTTTATCCGTACAAGGGGGCTGGTATGTCTAGAAGATTATTTCCTTTGATCTTTTCTCCTATAGTACGAATAATTCCTGTGAGGGATCTAAATTTGTTCCAATCACTTAAGTATCCTGTTATTAACATTCCACAAAAAACATAAATATGAAAAAAAGGCCAAGTTCTAATCCGAAAAATGTCGGCCCATTAAAGTAGTGAGATCCAAATTAAATACGGCCAAGTCCTCTTACTATCAGAATCGGTTATGAATTCAATGTGTTAGATCTTTTTATGTAGTAAATATATTCAATGTGTTAGATCTATTAATCTCGCTCTATGCAAGATTGCTACCTTCATTTTCGNCATGCACATTTCTGTTAATTTCTGTATAAAAAGTACGCCTAACAAGAAAATAAATAGAAGAAAAATGAAAAACAATACTCTTAGAAGTACGTCAGTTTTTAAATTTTTACTCTAGGTAGTATAGTTCTCGAGAAAATGAAGAAAATGCCAGGAAAAACGTATAATGCCCCTTCAGATTGCATACTCTAACTTAAAGGCCCTGGCGGCACGTGTTAACGTTATCCGATCGAGCTGAAACTTTACGGATATTTTTTTTTATTTATTTAGAACCACTCTAGGGGGAGTAAACGATATATTTTTTACTTTCATTTTTAAGGGCCACCCTAATGTGGCATGGACATTCATTATAATCATGGTTTCTATGCTGAATTTTATTTGGGCCATCTGGGGCCACCTGGTAATCATTTCAGTGATAGGTGGCTATTCCCACCTCAACACAGGATTGGTGAAGTCAATATGGTTAACTGATTTGTAAAAATGGACCTCCATCTTGAATAATCTTAATTGTTGGAATCTTTTTCTTAACATTTTGAATATTAATTTGAATAGGTAACTCTAAAAATAAACATCCATGGAAATGGACAGAACGAATTGAGGTCAACTTTAAACACCCCCTTTTTTTAAATGTCTGAGGCTATTCCCACCTCAACACAGGATTGGTGAAGTCAATATGGTTAGCTGGTTTGTAAAAATAATCTTAATTTTTGGACATTTTGAATGTTTATTTGAATAGGTAACTCAAATTTGAATAGGTAACTCCAAAATGAACATCCATGGAAATGGAACTGAACGAAGTGAGGTCAACTATAAAACACTGATTTTTCTTTAAATGTCTGACTGTTTGTTCCACAATAACTCTCGAACGCCTTGCCCTATTTTTATTAAACCTGAGTGGATATTCATAACATTACAAGCTTTTGCCCTCTATTGGGCCACAAGGGCCATATTTTTCAGAACAGACCCAGTATACCCATCAAGAGAGTAAAAAAAAATAAAAAAAATATGAAAAGTGGTTGATGTATAGTATACCAGGAGTTCAAGAGACGAACCGAACAAACCAGATTGTTTCAGAACAAACCAAGTATATCAACAAACTCCTGTGCTGGATTGGGTTTGGTTTGCTGTGTTTATTTGGCTTGATTTCAGAACAGACCAAGTATATCAATCAACTCCTCTGTAGGATTAGGTTGGGTTTGCTATGTTTATTTGGTTTGTTTTCAGAGCAGACCCAGTATACCCATCAACTCCTCTGCAGGAATGGGTTTGGTTTGCTATGTTTATTTGGTTTGTTTTCAGAGCAGACCCAGTATACCCATCAACTCCTCTGCAGGATTGGGTTTGGCTTGCTATGTTTATTTGGTTTGTTTTCAGAGCAAACCTAGTATACCCATCAACTCCTCTGCAGGATTGGGTTTGGTTTGTTATGTTTATTTGGTTTGTTCTGAGACCCAGTATACCCATCAAGTCCTCTGCAGGATTGGATTTGGTTTGTTATGTTTATTTGGTTTGTTCTGAGACCCAGTATACCCATCAAGTCCTCTGCTGGATTGGGTTTGGTTTGCTGTGTTTAATTGGTTTGTTTTCAGAACAGACCCAGTATACCCATCAACTCCTCTGCAGGATTGGGGTAGACCCAGTATACCCATCAGCTTCTCTGCTGGATTGGGTTTGGTTTGCTGCGTTTAATTGGTTTGTTTTCAGAACAGACCCAGTATACCCATCAGCTTCTCTGCTGGATTGGGTTTGGTTTGCTGTGTTTAATTGATTTGTTTTCAGAACAATGTAGTGGCCCTTGAAAAGCTGTGATACCCGTAAATCTAGGTTGTGATAATGCAATTTCGATCAGAAATCGTATTGGAAAAATAGATCAAAATTATATTTATCTGGTTGCTGTGGTATAATACACAAAAAAATTTGAAAGCAAATAATTTTGTCTGAAAGTCTCATTAAATAGAGTGATAGGGGCATAAAAGTATACTAAGCGCACAAATTCAACAAATATACATCAAATAAATTGTTAAAAATTTTGGACACATGACAAATAGTGTGAAACCTACCACCTTTACAAATACGAACACAAGTGCGAACGTAGTGTGATCAATAGTTGTGAGATTCAGAATTATGGAGGTTATAANTTGAAAGCAAATAATTTTGTCTGAAAGTCTCATTAAATAGTGTGATAGGGGCACAAAAGTAAACTAAGCGCACAAATTCAACAAATATATATCAAATAAATTGTTCAAAATTTTGGACAAATGACAAATAGTGTGAAACCTACCACCTTTACAAATACGAACACAAGTGCGAACGTAGTGTGATCAATAGTTGTGAGATTCAGAATTATGGAGGTTATAAGATCACGAGGGTCGCGATTTTGTAAAATATAAATAAAAGTGAGAAGTTATTACTGTTAGAAGCTCGACAACCACTCTGATAGTCGTCGGAATTACTTCAGGTCTACAGTTCATTGAACAAATATTTATAAGTATCTTGTGAGATAAATGGGGATAGTACTTTAGGACGCGGAATGGAAGGCACTGAAGCACCCATAATTTTGTATAATAATTTTGATTTGTGGCACTGAGGCCCATAATTTTGTTTTGTGGCTCTGACGCACCCATAATTTTGTTTAGTGTTTCCTGAGGTGGTGGTAATTTCAAACCCTATCTCGACTCCTTTCGGAACCACCCTGTATAACCCTTTTCTTAAAATATTCTATCTCTCTCTCTCTCTCAAAAGCCAAAACATAATTGAGTTTGCCTTGGGTATCTTTAATTTCGGTTAAACTGAGTAGTAACCTTGTTATCAATCCGTCTATCTCCCTTTGTCTCTCAAAGGCCAAAATATTTCATCACAAATCCCAACTTGCCTTATCCTCTATGCGTCAGTTAACACCTGAAACCGCCTTATCCTCTAACTGTCAGTAAACTCCTTAACTTGCTTTATCCTCTAACTGTCAGTAAACTCAACTCGCTTTATCCTCTAACTGTCAGTATACTCTTCAACTCGCTTTATCCTTTAACTGTCAGTAAACTCCTCAACTCGCTTTATCCTCTAACTGTCAGTAAACTTCTCAACTCGCTTTATCCTCTAACTGTGAGTAAACTCCTCAACTCGCTTTATCCTCTAACTGTGAGTAAATTCCTCAACTCGCTTTATCCTCTAACTGTGAGTAAACTCCTCAACTCGCTTTATCCTCTAACTGTGAGTAAACTCCTCAACTCGCTTTATCCTCTAATTGTGAGTAAACTCCTCAACTCGCTTTATCCTCTAACTGTGAGTAAACTCCTCAACTCGCTTTATCCTCTGTGAGTAAACTCCCCAACTCACCTTATCCTCCAACAGTCAGTAAACAGAAAACTGCTCAACTCGCCTTATACTCTAACTGTCTGTTAAATGATTTCTTGGAAATAATTTAAATTTTATGAAAAAATATTCTTTTTATGAAAACAAATGTAAAATACTTATTTTATTTCTTCAAATAAAACACTCAAGTGAGAAGAAAAATATAGCTGCCAAAGTTTGATGGGAAAACAATCTTTTAAAAATTGATATTTCTTTTCTGTTCTTTTGTTCATTCTTCAGGTATCTTGCTTTCTCAAAAAAGAACAAGAATAATCAATTCGGTAGACTGGTTTTTTATGCCTTAGCGGAGATGCCTGGGGTAGTTTGTGTTTATTGGGAACTCCAGATGAACTTCATATTTAGTGGAGACACCTGGTATACGTTATGTTTACGAAGAACTCCTGATGAACTTCATATTTAGTGGAGACGTCTGGTGTACTTTGTGTTTAGTGAACACGACTGGTGTACTCTATGTTTTGTGGAATCACCTGAATCAATAAAATTAATTAAATTTTTACTCCTCCTCTTTTCTTGTTGGATTAATTTTGAATTTTCTAATACTTGGTAAATTCGAGTGCTTCACTTTAGAGACATGATAGAAATCGAAATAAAAATTGCCTATGTCCTCCTCTGACCTAAGAAACTCTCGTAATGGAAAAAGTCTGTCGATTCGTTGTAATATTGCTCATAATAATATATAAAGGGTGTTCCAACACGAAGGGTCGATGAGTGTTATAGGGGTTATAGGTGTAATGTGAAAAAATGTGTTATAGGAGTTAAAAGGTGTAATCATCATAATAGGTTAACAGCCGTGGGGCTGGTTTGCAACAACCCGCCATGAGTTGTTGATGTTGATACTCGAGAATCCTTACGGATAATGCAGTAGCTTCTCCTTGTTTTCTGCATGAGTAATGGAAAAGATATCCTATCCGACCCTTCCTTTAGTCAGCTTTTAGGACTGGCATGTACTTGGTTGCCTTGGAAGTATTCTTGTTAAGTCCACTTATTCGCAGGGGACGTTGGACTATGTACGATACCTTTATCATTGTGCGCAAGAATTGTCAAAGGGTTAAACAATAACCAATTCAGTAGTACGCTGAAAACATTTTTAAGCGTTTTCACTTGTTAATCTTTCTATAACTAAATTGTCCAAGGGGTAACTCACTGCAGCCAAAAGGTGTACACAAAAATTAAATCGCGTTAAATAGTTATACACATATAACATTAACCCGCAATGTAGCCACCGAGGGATGCAGACCAGCTTCATTAGATGACGGTCCTAAGCCTGTGTACATGCCTTTAAAAAAACTCTGCTTCAAACCAACGATGAGAGATCATTGGTAACAAGCTAGTTTCTATGCAGTTCCAATTGATACTGTGAAAAGCAAGCTAGGGTTACGAGAAAAGGGCTACAACTGAAGAGAGTGGGCGCTGAACAAAAGGTTTTGGCATGGAATAATTAAGGAAAACAATGCCAATGGTGGAGGTGAAGGTTGCGACTGCAGAAGGCGCCAAACTCCGAAAAACACCAAAAGAAATAAAAACAACAATAAAAATAAAAAAAATCAATGTCGAAACTGACCAACAAAAAATGTAAAGGAAACACTTCTTATATTCCCCTCAAGGCAGCAGGATAGCGATATTTTTCCGTTTTTATCAGAACTTATTATCGTATAAAATGAAGATATTCCAAAATATCGATATTATACCGAAATCCCTAGTATTTTATTACAATTTCATGCGTTAATAACTAAATTGTCCAAGGGGTAACTCACTGCAGCCAAAAGGTGTATAAAATATCGATATTATACCGAAATCCCTAGTATTTTATTAAAATTCCATGCGTTTCGATACCGATATTTTTTCGATATTATCGGTATAATATAATGATATTCAAAAATATCGAAGTTATACTGACATTTTTTTTATATTCTATGAGTTTGGATACCAATTTTTTTTTTCTTCGATATTATCAAAACCTTAATATCGGTATAAAATATCGCTGTTATTTTTTTAAAAAAATTCCATGCGTTTCGATGCCGATAGTTTTTCGATATTATCGAAACCTAAAATATCGATATTAAATCATCATTTCTTCACAGACCCTCTAGTATGTGAGCTGCCGGGATATTGTTCGCATCCACTAGGAAAATATGAGGGACCTGCCTCGTTAACCCTTCAGATTTGGATGAATATATAAGCTTCAACTTTTGAGGAGAACCCAATAATTCTTTTGGTCGCACCTCCACTGTAAACAACGCAAAGAAGTGTGAAATTCGAAAAGGAAAATTTTGAAAGCTGTTTCGACTTTGATAATAAAGCTTGTCAGAATGGAAAACTCAAAAACCAAAAACTGGATTCACACAAATGCACGGAACAGAACCATTGGGTTTTTTGTTTCATTTGTTCGGGGGGTTATTGTTTACTCTTAAAATTAACAAGCATGGGAAGCTTTGTTAGGTTCATAATAATGGCATACTGTAAAACAAATTTTTACACAAAAATTTTGAGATCATTGTACATTTCTCTATTGACTTGTTTCTTTCTTTATTGACCGAACGAAGTGAGGTCTAGTTTTAACACCACGATTTTTCTTTGAAACGTATTACGTAATATAGCTCAAGTCTTATCTATTTTCATAATAGTTAAAATAGATCATGAGGTACTTGAGATTATGAGATGTTACTTGAAGGTGACATCCTCACAGGCTTAGTACACCTGAGCTGATGGTATATGTATAGGTATAAAATATTACAGAAAGTAACTCTGGAATATTATTATGTTACTGACGAATAATTACGTCAATGATTGACATGGTTCTGGTGGCCCATGCCAATTATTAGCCTTCAAGAGAATGATGACAATTAAAAACATTAGTAGCAAACAACAACTTCTTAAAAGCCACATTCTCATACATCACTGGCTACCATCGGAACGATGATGTCGCTATTGATTGGTTGTTGTTGTTATTCGTAGCACGATAACTCTTGAATGCCTTGTCCGATTTGACAAACTTGGCACAAACATTAATTACGTTAATGCAAAAACAATGGGCGACTAATTTCACACACTGGAAAAATCTTTTTAGGTTAGCGACCGAACGACAAACTAGTATAAAATGCTTACCGACGTCATTAGATTCTTTTAGTATAGGTTAGCATTGTGTGCTTCTTTGCCGTTTGGTCGGTAAGCATTGTATACTAGTTTGTCGTTTGGTCGGTAAGCATTGTATACTAGTTTGTCGTTTGGTCGGTAAGCATTGTGTACTGGTTTGTCCTTTGTTGGGTAAGCATTGTGAGCTGGTATGTTTGTATACTTGTATGTGGTTTAGTCTGTATGCATTGTATATCTACTCGTTTGTCATTTGGTGGGTAAGCCTTGTGCTAAATAGTGTGAATTCATTATTTGATTGAAATTTCATTTTCGCCGTTACGTTTGGTTTGATGAATAATGGAAAGGCACTACACACATTGTGCTGCTCCACTCATCTGTAACTAAAGATTTATATATCTGAACGGAAACATACAAAACTCGACGAGAAAACTTTTGGGTGAATTTTAGGGAGAACGTCAAAATTGTAGAAGGAGGCACGGAGGCAGGTGGGTTGTGGAAAGGAGGGGACTGACAATTTGGAGGAGACAATTGTGCGGTGAGAAGGACATGTGTTGTTTTGAAGGATCAAATACATGGAAAGGCCGCTTCGCTCCTATACAGGGTGAGTCATTTTAAAGGACATAGTCAAATATCTCGAAAACCGTCAGAGATAGAAGGATAACATTCGATACAAAACCATCTTATTTATTGGAAAAATTTAATTGAGACCTTGAAGTTTTTCCCCAAGGTCGCGTTTAAGGTTATTTTAAGGTCAAATTTAAATAGAACTTTATATTTTTTATTACAATTTTGAAATATTTTTTTTCCACTTTTTTCCCGATTCGAGATAATTTTTTCCTTGACGTGCTACTAGTGACTAAAATTAACAACACATATCTTACTCAGAGCACGTCAAGGTAAAAATAAAAAATCAAGCAAAAAATATTTTTTCTACAAACAAAAAAATCATAGGGTGGGTGTCCACCTATGGGCACTTTGACGTGAAAAGTAGCTTTATTGAAAATACTAGCCAATGTTTTGTCCTAACTTGTTCACTATACGATGCGTCATGTTGTTATACCGCCCCGAAAGCCGTAACAGATCAATCCGTTCCGAGAGTTCAGAGTAAAATTAACTAATTTGAAAACTTCGTGAAAAATTACGGTAAGAGATTTTTTCGAAAAAAAATAAGGAAATTTATTAAAACTTTCTGTACAAGTGAAGTGGTTTCCTAGTAAAAGAAATGTGTTAAAATTATCAAATTTAGCGTATCTTTAACAGAAATAGAGATGGAAGGGGTGCCCATAGGTGATACCATCAATATCACGATGTATTACCTATGGGCACTCAGTGCCCATAAGTGAAACATGCGAAATTGAAGAGGTAGGTATTACCTATGAGCACTTTTTACAGTTGACATAAAGTCACTAGCATTCACTAGAATTAATGTTTTAAGGGCTTAAATAAGAGCCTGGAACTGCGTGGATCCTATGTTATTTCTGTGCAAAATATCGTTTGTATTTTTAGGAAGTGAAAAGTGGTTTTCTATATAGTGCAAAAAATGTTTTCTTTCTGTAAAAATTATAACTTCTAATATATAAGGAGGGGGTTTGTATCGAACTTTTTCTTCCTATCTCTAATGGTTTGACTATGTCCTTTAAAATGACTCCCCCTCTATTGCTGGACATTTTTTTGCTCGTCATTTGAGGGATGCGACGTTAAGCAAAAAAAAAAAAAAAAAAAAAAAAAAAAAAAAAAAAAAAAAACACGTAATTAACGACAAAATTACTGGTATAACTACTTACTTTCTCAAAGATTCCAATTTTAATCTCGCACCGAAACCCTAAAAAAACATTTAGACTTGAGTGATAAGTGTGAATCGAAGACCGAGTTTTAGCTGCCCAAAGTTCAATTATACTTAAAATCTTTTAAAAAATTTAGGATGGGAGAGAAATTTTATACTCTCAAATGTTCACTTACCCTAAATTGTTTTTTTTTTTAAAAAAAAAAAAATTAGTAAAATAAAATATGTTGTAGTCAGAGAAGGTTGGCAGGAAATTAAAATAAAAATACTGAAGCATGTCCTTCTAAAAAGAAGGATTTTGATTTGAATTTTGTAGCGATTTCGGGAAACACCCTATTAACACCTGAACACCCTTTTACACGTGTCACTGATATCTAAAAAAAACACACGTGGGGCAGCATTCAGCTGCCACAAATGTTGATCACATGCAAAATCCTATTCTCACATAAGAATATTGTGCCCTTTTTTTGATAAAATTTTTTTTAGACCAGGATGACTGCAAATTCAGTATAATCTATAGGTCCAATATATTGCGAAGGTCTTTTGACGTGTTTTTATATCAATGACACATTTATGGAGTATTGACTTTATTCTAATTCCCTGAAGAAAGTTACTAACCAAAAGTCAAAAACAAGATAACAAAATTCGTCCCGGCGCGTTCTGGGCTGTTAAATTTTTAAACCGAATGGATTTTGTCTTTTTTAAATAAATATTTTTACTTATTTGACATCAAATGAAGATTTAATATAACATAAAAGCTGGTGGACATTTTTTTGTTGCGTAACGTCTCTTTAACATCTATTGGTCATTCGAGATGGGGATTTTATCCTCCATTCGGTGGAAACTTGCAAACCAGCTACCCAGATTGACCTCACCAAGCCTGTGTTGGACCGGAAAAATAGACCCCCACATGGAACCTCCTCGCTGGATATTGGTTAACTTAAGTGATCTGACGGGAACTGGTATATTTAACGTGCCATAGACGCTGGATAACGATAGACTGTTTTTGGGTTTAAAAGTATACATAAAATTAGTAAAAGAAAACAATCTATACCCCTACCGTACATTATTATAAGGAGAAGTATGGTAAGTTGGTAAGTAAGCATATCTCTCTCTGGAGAAGGTTCTATTATCAAACATTTTATAAGTTGTATTTCTAAACAAATTCTGCTAAAAGAATTCCCTTAGGGGAAGACGAGCTAGTCATCAATTTTCCTCTGAGCTTTTTTTTTTTAAAAAAAAGATACGCAGTCGTATCGTATAGGTAATTATAAAAAGGCCTTATTTTACAAAAAATTTAATATTTTTAAATTTCAGAAAATAATGTAGGTTATATATAAGTATGTTACAATCAGAATCCCGAAAGTAACTCTAAATACAATACGCGAAGCGGAATTTTGCTGTAATATTTTTTTTTTTAGGGGATTAGAATAAAATCAATATTCCAGCCATGTTCGAGATGACGTAGTACAGTACTTCCCTATGTCTTTGCTTTACTGATACTTGGGATCAAGTTTTGCTTAGGTTTAATAGATATAGCAGAGGGAGTCAAAGCTTCCCTTTAAAAAAACTCAAGATGCCTGAAGCATATCTCCATAAACTGGACAGAACTGCTGAGAACAGGTGTGACCTTTTGAAGCATCTATTCAACTGTAGAGAACATCTAACAACCCTTAACACACTAGATTTTCTAGGCCTGCGCTCTGACGATATTCATGATCATTATAGCGCCCTAAGAAGATTTTTCCAAAATTTTTGGTTTATTATTTTCAATTGCCCCCTCCTCAAAATTTTTTAGCCACTAAGATAACAAACCCATGTATCATATTGGCGGAGTTTTTATGTTAATATTTCCGAGATTCTCCATAACATAGATGTCGGCTGTCGACTCTGTATTTTCCACATCCATCCGTTTTTTCTTCCTTCTTTAAAGTCATAATATTGGTAAGTATGTATGTATATTTCCATACAAAAGTTTCATGTTTCCTTGAAAATGTTAATGAGCCTATTCTATTACAAAAGGCTGCCTTTGTTTGCGATGGTGTAATTTTATTTGACATCAAAATAAACACATTTTGTTCCATAAAGTTCAAAATAATTGAAGGTTATTTGGAATCCAACACCAGGATGGTTTGCCGAGCAATCCAAACGGAAGTAGGCAAATTAAAACGATTGCAGTGAACGAGGTTCAGCATTGTTCGGCTTAAACCGATCGGCGAAGCCGAATCATTGTGGACCAACAGCTGAAACGAAACTTGACGAATCCCAACCGAACCAAGTCGGTCCGGATCGAAGAAAAAAAGGTTATTTCATTCGGTGCTTGAAAGCAACTGAGCCATTCGGTTTCAATTGGGATGTTCACACTATTCAACAGGTGTGGATGTTATTCGGAACCGAATGAGCTGAACCGACGGCACGAGTCGACCGACAACATTTGGCATATTTATTATAGACCCGACATAGTCTTCAAATTTGGTTTAAATCGGATCAGAGGTTTCATACGCATCTCACCATTATGTTCCATTATCTCACTTCTGGTATGGTCCACATTACAGACATTGATAGTTGGCCTCTCCATAGCTCTATGACTTGTTC
Source organism: Pachypsylla venusta (assembly GCA_012654025.1). Classification (NCBI taxonomy): domain Eukaryota; kingdom Metazoa; phylum Arthropoda; class Insecta; order Hemiptera; family Aphalaridae; genus Pachypsylla; species Pachypsylla venusta. Next base: position 10,655,882 of record CM022880.1, read on the forward strand.
TAAGATCGTTTTACACCCCGTTTCCACTAGCACGTCATGATTTTTTCACTTACGATTATTTTTTTTTTTTTCAAAAAAGTTTTGAATTTAAAATTTATCTCCAAGGCCGACTTCTAGGTTATTTTAAGGTAAACATTATTTTTTTAAATAGAAACCTGTATTTTTGATTGTGGTATTGAACTTTGTATTAAAAAATTTGGAGAATAAAAAGCCTTTAAAAATTGGCCGTATTTAAACTGACCCCAACCAAACAAACCACATTCAATTGTCATCCAAGATCTACCACTGCGCCAATTTGATCCGATTTAAACCAAATTTTAAATCAATCAGACAATGGGAAGTGGGTTAAATTTAATTTCTAAGATTTAACCACAAACCAAGTTATAACATATTTAGTAAGCTTAATGAAAGCCTTTAATAAAAAAGTAATTTTTTTTGTTAAATTTTTTATTTTTTGATTTTAACGTGCTCTGAGATATCCAAAATATGAGATGTATTAACGGCACGCCCATTTTGAAATATTTCGTCATAAATGTACTAATTTTAGTAAAAGATCAAGGATTTATGCACGAATATTTGGAAACAGGCGTTGTATAATATCTCACAAAAAAATTATCATTGAAAAAAGGCCAAGAGCTTTCCGGAACTTGGCCTGGCGCACTGCCGTGCGCTCAGATTAAAGATATGAACATTGATTTATCCTAATTCTTTCGTGTGCTTCTCTTAGACATTTTTAGCACATTTCCCCTTGGGATAAAAAATGATAAATATCTCTTACTAAGTCCACGACAAGGGCAAAATTTTCTCGAGTACTATAAGTCAAATCGAAAAATGTTTTAAGCCTCTTTTAATACAATATTTCTCTTTTAATACAAAATTCAAAACATCAATAGAAAAAACCTGAAAGCAATCTTAGAGAAAAATTTCGAGATCACCATTGAATTTTTTTCTCAAAATTAAGGGGGGGGGGGTTTGTATCGAACGTTTTCTTCCTATCTCTAACGGTTTCCGAGATATTTAACTATGTCCTTTAAAATGAGCCACCTTGTATAATATTAAAGATATGAACATTGATTTATCCTAATTTTTTCGTGTGCTTCTCTTAGACATTTTTAGCACATTTTCCCTTGGGATAAAAAATTACTTCCTGAAATGGACGTAAAAATGAAATTGGTTGTAATGAAAGAGAGGAAGAGAGATGTAGATTTGAAAACAGGCATTCATACATATGTATATGCATTAGGGTATTCAAAACATGTACTTAGTCTACATATAGCAAACACGCAAATTATTCCTTGTGGGATTACACAGTAAAACATCATAATATCCTCTGTAAGAAGTTTTAAGAGTGCTCTGCTATCTAAATACACGCAATTTTTGGAAACTACAAACTCATTCTGACAGCATTTTTGACGGTATTAGGTATTGGCCGTTTAGCAAAACGGCAAAAAGAGAACTGTATTAGGAGATAGAGATTAAAACTTGGTGCCTATACACTATTACGTGTCAAAAGAAATTATTGGTTTAAATCAAATCTACCGTTGGACATTTCTTGACTTTTAGTGATGGTTTTTGGGAATCCTGCAAAAGAGACCTGTATAAGAAGCAGAACTTAAAAATTGTTGCTTTCACATATCAACATTGCGCATGAAACGCAGAAAAATACTTTTGGTTGAAATCAAATTGATCATTCGTGATTTCTTTTCGCTTCTTTTTTTTTACATACAATTAATCAGGAAATAATTTATATTTGAACTCTTTCACTCCCGGTGTCCAAAACAGTTCCGCTTCAGGGAAGAAAATGCACGAAATCTAGTTTCACCTGCTAAGACGCTGAATTCTTGCATGAAGGTTGATAGACTTAATTTCAAATGAATCCGCAAATATCAAAATTCAAACTTGTTAACTCTCAGTGTTATAACTTCAGGGAAGAAGATACACTATAAATATTTCTGTTTTTATTTGCTTTGTAGTGCGTATTACTTTATTAATACTTTGGTGTTAGATCTTATTGGACATTTGGGTCCTGTTTACACAGAAATTTCCCCGTATCCGATATGTTTTGTAATCGAAAAGAAGAAGGAGAAATGAAGAAAAAACGGCTAGATATAATCAGTTACATATAGTAATCTTACAAAAAGTATTGATATCTCACAAAAAATTATCATTGAAAAAAGGCCAAGTTCCACTTATTTAACCAAAAAATTCCGTTTATGAAAGTAGTGATATCTATTATTGGGGCCAAGTCTATTGTTGCTGCTGTATATCCCGCAATTAAATTTATTATTGCACGTTTTTCTGTCTCAATTCTCTTAAAGTAATACCGACTTTATACTTGGTCAGTTTGTAAAATGGTAGTACGAGTATTTTACGAATCCCCTTAGAAAAAACTGACCAAGTGTTAAGTCGGTATGACTTTAAGAGAATTGAGACAGAAAAACGTGCAATAATAAATTTAATTGCGGGATATACAGCAGCAACAATAAACTTGGCCCCAATAATAGATATCACTACTTTCATAAACGGAATTTTTTGGTTAAATAAGTGGAACTTGGCCTTTTTTCAAAGATAATTTTTTGTGAGCTATAATATACGTAGATGGCCCAACCCAGGCTGGGTGTGGTCAATGTGGGTATAGCCGGTTTGTAAGTTCCCGGCGAATGGAGGGTAAAACTTCCGTCTCAAATGATCCATAGATGTAAGCCAAAAAAAAACAGAACAAAAATAGATGCAGTTGTTTTGTTTGAGTTTCGTACCCTACCCACCGCCGCGCCCTGTCAGGAATTGGCAGCTCCCATTACGAACGTTATTCTGTCGTGTGATGTTCACACCATATTTTTCAAATCGTAATTGGAAAAAGTACACATCTGAAATGCTCATCATCTACAGAGTATGTCCTATTACTGATGTGTTTTTTTCTGTATAAGCTTGTCCCTGTGAATAGGGTGAATTAAAAAGAGTACTGCCAAGACACCCAAGTCCATGTCAGCCGTAAAAGAGGACTAAGGACAGGGTCCGAAACGATATTTTTTCCATTACCCATGCAGAAAGCAAGGAAAAGCTTCTGCATTATGCGTATAAGGATTCTCAAATATCAACAACTCATGGCGAGTATTTGCCAACCAGCCGCACCGGCTGTTAACCTATGATGATAATCTTATGTAAATTATATGCTGGCTCCCCAGTGGTACCCGCCTCCTCACGATGTACCTGTCCTACTACCACTACTATGACTGAGGAAAGTAAAATTTTAATTAATTCATGGCCGTCCAAGGAAATAAGAATTCAAGCAAAACCACATTTTTTCCGAAAATTGTTTAAAAAAATAAATTAAAAATTAGGTACTTCATAATATAAATATTTTTGGTTAAAAAAATCATAATTCATAACCCCATGCAGAGTCTCCAAAATAGTATACGAGTAACACGTCTTAAATAGAGTTTCTTCAGATGACTTCAAACTAGAGAACGGAGGACTTTGGTAATTTTAATGTTAGAAAGGTTAACAGTTTGACTTCCAAACGCACGTCAACCCCCCCGCCCCCCCGCAAATATGCGGTGCCATTTTTCGTCAATAACTCATTTACTCATTTTAGGGAATTCGAATAATGTCAATATTACAGCAATGTGTCATTGATATAAAAATACGTCGAATGCCATAAATGTATTTTAGGTGACAGGTCGTACCCGGCAGCATTTTGCTGTGTCCTGTTTGTGTATGTGTCATGACGTGAATAGAAATTATATCAAGAAAAGATGATTCCAGAATATTATTAATAATTATTTGGTAACAGGTATTCACTCTTCACGTTTTGATTGAATAAATTAATAGAAAACCTAATTATCCTTCAGTGTACAAAATTCAATTATTTTTTGATAAATGTTCATGTACGATATGTACATCATGACAATATGGTAGCCCTTTCCTCGGAAACGATAAATTACACATTCTTGGAATATTGTCATTTTTCTAATTCCATAAAAAAAGTTATTTTCGTAAAACATTTGAATATAAGAAAAACTCTGCCAATGTGACATATAGGTTCATTATTTTACTATTTTTTTAAAAATACCCCCGTCCCCAAACAAATAGGGCATATACATATAGACCCTAAATAAGATATACCTATACATATCAAATTTCAAGTCCTGGCCCTTACCATTCCTTTTTTACACAGGATAAATGTAAACGGCCAACGGTATACCTTAGATTGCATCGAAAAGTTTTCGGCCACAATTAAATATCAAATGTGGTACACACGTCACATTTCAATTATCTAAAAATCTATTCTCTAACATTCACCTTTTAGACGGGATAAATGAAAACTGCTAAAAAGGGGAAAACGGTACCTTCTATTGCACCCAAAGGTTTCAGTGTGATGAGACCTTCAAACCATCCAAATCGGCCAACGCTAAGTGGCCCATCACGGCTGACAAAGGGATATTTTATTTCAATTCTTGTTCTAATAACAGGCGAAAAAAAAAACTTGGAACACCAGACCTCACTCAAGATTCTTATCCAGCATTAAAGGTGTTAAAGTCATATTTTTTTTTAACACGAAAAAAAAATATGTAATGAAAAATTATTGTCTCCCATAAAGTGAGGCAAACAGATTAGAGTCCCCGGGGAGTTACCCTGTACTCTTCTAGTGTTAATAATTTTAAATTTCTGTGTTCTTTGTATGCTACAGAGCGCTCGAAAAATGTTTACAAAATGTAGCTACATAGTACATGTAAAAATTGAAAGCTTTACATATATAGGGTAGTCCACTTTAATTTTTGGGGGAAAACTTGTATTCAGAAAAAAATGTCAAAATATCAAGGGGGAAATATTTTGATCACCTTGGTGTCTGCCAAGATTGTCCTTCACGGTTAAATCAAGGTCAAATTTTGTTTTTAAATAGGATTTTTTTTTTTTTTTAAAATTTAATTTTCATTATATTCATTTTAATGTGTACAGATGTATATATATTTTTCTCTTTTCTGTGTCGATAATTTTCACTCCAATGATGCATGTGTGACGTATCAAACGAAAGGTCCGGTCATTTTGAATCAAATGATTACATAGAAAAATATTTTTAAAAAAAATGTATTTCAAAAAATCAAAACAACAACAGCAGCAGCAGCAACAACAACAACATCAATAAGCAACAAAAACAAAATCACCATCCATGATAATCATTTTCAGGTGTTAGTCCTGGCTTGGCTGTCAATGCTTCGGACCCCCCCCTCATACCATCTCTGGGTATATATATCTTTTTTTAAAAATCTTTTAGAATCAAGAGTTACAAAAATATGCCAGAAATTTGGGTTAGGCGATTTATGAAATTATATGAGGCAGTTATTTCCGTTCTCTGGAAAACCTTGTTTGAACTCAACAATCTCTTACTAAACCAGCGGCAGCGATGGTAAGAGTGGTTTAAAGAATAATGTAATAGGGCAGAGATAGAGTGTTTTAATTTTTTCCTCTTTCCCTGATAATTTAAAATTGATGACTGGAGAGACAGCTGACTTGGAAACAAGCCTGCCTTTATTTAACTGAATAAATTATGGAGAGAATAAAGTTTACTTTTCTTATCCCGTTCTTGAACAGGCTTGGTTGATTAGTTTAACTTCCCTCTACCCGGCGCACCGGTTCAAGGTTGATGAGAATGTGGAAATGTTCAGTGAGTTCTTGACCAACCAATAGGTATTGAATAACAAACTCTGCCAATTTGACACATGGGTTTATTATTTTACTAGATTAAGGAAATACCCAGTCCAAAAATGACATGGGGCGTAATTAAACCTTAAATTTGACATACATACAAAATTTCAAGTCTCTGGCTCTTAACAGCATTATCTTTTTAGACGAGATTAATGAAAACCGCTTAAAAGCGGTAAAATCCGTCAGCGGTATATTTGATTGAACCCAAAAGTTTCGGGACACAATTGCAGACCAGATGGAACCTATATATTAAATTTCATCCAAATCGGCCAACGCTAAATGCCAAAATTGCCCATCACGGGGGACGGCGGAAAAACGGTTTTTTTTATTCGATTTTTGGATTCTACGTAGGTACCTTGAAACGTAAAATATCAAATTTTGAGGGGGGGTATTTTTTTTTCGTGACGATTCCAAGGGATTAATTTTGAAAATAATAAACCAAAATCAATCATAATCTATATGTCCTAATATTTTAATGTTCATTTGACGTGTATATATATGAATGATACATATTAATTTTGAAAAAACCTCGCATATTACAATCTGATTTACAGCTAGCGCAGTTTGATTCCCCCTCTTGTCGACATAGTTGACTGTGAAATATGATACAATGGGAATTTTGATACCTGAAGATGGCTTATCCCTATGCTTTTCTCAAGTCAATCCCAGCCTGATGTTGACCTCCCCTCCATGTGTTCAGAACCGTTTAATGGCTTATTCCTAAGTTTTCCTCAAGTCAATCCGAGCCGGATGTTGGCCTCCCCTCCATGTGTTCAGAACCGTTTAGTGGCTTATTCCTAAGTTTTCCTCAAGTCAATCCGAGCTTGATGTTGGCCTCCCCTCCATGTGTTCAGAACCGTTTAGTGGCTTATTCCAAAGTTTTCCTCAAGTCAATCCGAGCCTGATGTTGGCCTCCCCTCCATGTGTTCAGAACCGTTTAGTGGCTTATTCCAAAGTTTTCCTCAAGTCAATCCGAGCCTGATGTTGGCCTCCCCTCCATGTGTTCAGAACCGTTTAGTGGCTTATTCCAAAGTTTTCCTCAAGTCAATCCGAGCCTGATATTGGCCTCCCCTTCATGTGTTCCTAGTTCTCCATATTTGCCTCATTAAAATTCTAAAAAGTTTGAAATTATTATGATGGGAAATTTGTTTATAGCAAAAACTTTTGTCGAGTTTCCTCTTGGAGTTTATTTTTCTTTCTGATGATTGCATTTATCCCTATATTTATATCATCAAATAAGAGTCCTGATTTTTCTCTTTTTCTATATCAGCAACGTTTGTCTGTCGTATTTATTCAGTTGCAGCTCTCTCTCTCTGTAGTCTGTAGCAATAGCTTCTTATTTTCCGAACTGCCGAAGATTTTGTAAGAGCTTTCTCTAAAAAACACTACCGTTATTTATGACGAGGATTCACTTACTTTTTCACTTCTGACTCGAGTTTCGTCCGAAAATGTCTACGAAGTAGACGAAACTCGAGTCGGAAGTGAAAAAGTAAGTGAATCCTCGTCATAAATAACGGTCGTGTTTTTTAAAGTTACCAATAGGATATGTAATATAAATTTGTTAAATAATAAGAGCTTTCTCATTATCAAAGTTAGGCAATTCATTCTAGCTCGTGGAGATATTGAATGCCCTCAAAATTTAAAAGTGCCACACAGATTCTCTCTTTTGTCAGACACTCCGCATATTACCGTTCCGTTTTTATGGTTGTATTCTAAATGTCTGACGCGCAGAATAAAAACAACTCTTAAATTTTTTGACACAGAACGTCGCTTCTAGGTAAACGTTCCCAATGATGGTGTAAAATAACACTGATAGCAACTTTATGTAATTATATTGCGGATGGTTGGACATGGTTCTAAGGGCCCTATGTCAATTTTTGGCTTCCAAGATAAGATGTATGATAATAAATCTTTTTCTAGATAACCACAAAAGTGGAGCTTGCCCTGTACGAGGTTAACCTACAGATTTCTCTTCCAGAAAGCTCCGCAACTCACGATTGAAGAGATCTGTTCAGTGATGCCTACATCCTCGTTTGACTACTTCACGTCTCAGCTCTTTTGTCCCTAACTGCTTTTCTTAACACAGCGGTCAAAGCATCTAAAGGATTTTTTTTTTTTTTTTTTTTTTTTTTTTTTTTTTTTTTTNTTTTTTTACCTGTGATACTTGGAGAAAATATTCTAGTAACTAAGGTTGCCATATCGTGAGAAGAATATCGATAATACCGATTGATATTGATACTATTGAACGCTTGATATCGATCAGCGATATTATCGGACGGTCGATATAAAATATCGATTATATCGAAACCCGAATATCGATATTCGATATAATATCAACATCCCTACTAGTAACTACAAAAGGGATTTTTTTCCAATTTGTAGTATGTTATTTTGTTGAAGGCCAACTATAGTCAAGTTGAAGAAGAAAAGGGATTGCTGTGCAAAAAATTCAAACTGTCACTTGCATATAAATAACAAGTGTGAAAATAATATGTATTGGAAGTTAGAGGGACATTAGTTTAGGAGTCGGAAGAAGAGAAAATAAAACTGCTGAATTGGATTTAAAAAAGGTCGACACAGATTGGAGAGATGAGAAAAAGAGAGTGTGAGGACAAAAAGGAAATGTACACTAGAAAAATGTTTTTATAACGGGTCGTCCAAAGGTGCTGTGAATAACTTGAAATGATTGGAGTTGAACCGTGAGGTATTTCGGAGAATTAACCGCTCAGTCACTGAAGATAATTATAACTGAATCGTGCATGAGCAGAGATTGCGAAGAAAAAAAAAATGTTCCCAGAATTGATATTTCATGTTTTGGATAGCAAGGAACACCGCATTTGGTTCCCTGTGCAATGTGTCTGCAGTTAAATTCTAATAGCACGCTCCTTTGGTGTCGCAAAAGTAGCTTTTTGTTTTATTATTTAACATTGGTCTCATAAATTGAATTGTATTGTCACAAGTTATTTAGCTGTAACACTTTCCTAGCACGGTGACCCTAGTTTGCTTCTCACAGTATCAATTATTGAAACTGCGTAGAAACTCCCTTTTTACTGATGATCTCTCATGATTGGTTTGAAACAGAGCTTTTTAAATGCTGGATGCCCTTCCTGACTGTCGCCTAATGAACCTGGTTTGCCTCCTACATTCATCTGGGACACAATAAAAGATAGAAAAATATTAATAGAATCCATTTTGTAGGAAATTTAGTTGTCTCCAATTTATAACACAACTAGTTTTCGGATACTGGGTACTGTTTTCGGGATATACATTAAAATATGAAAACTGGGACCTTGGAGATTGATCCGCAGCGACCCGATTCGATGGAATTTTATTAGACAAAGGACCTATGCCTGCATGTTCACCTGTATAAAATAAAATGACGTTATGCCATGTTCTCTTGTATAAAATAGAATGGCGTTATGACATTTGTATAAAATAAAATGACGTTATGACATGTTCTCTTGTATAAAATAAAATGACGTTATGACATGTTCTCTTGTATAAAATAAAATGACCATATGACATGTTCTCTTGTATAAAATAAAATGACATGTTCTCTTGTATAAAATAGAATGGCGTTATGATATGTTCTCCTTCTTTTTGGATCTCCCAGAGTGTACAATATTTTTCACATTTTTGTAAATGATTTTGCATTTATCACAGACCTCTTCCCCAACATATAAAGTTTCCTAGGGATAGGAAAGGGGAACAGGAAACAAAGGAGAAAATGATTTCAGGGGTCCGGAAACAAAAAAAAAAACTTTTTCTTTTGTGAAAGTCACTTTTTTTAGCAGGTGTGAGAGGCAATACTTTTACAACATTACGAGGATATCGGTAAGTATATTATTATTAGCTGTTTGCCCGTGCTTCGCTATGGCTGCAAAATCAATCAAAATTTCGATATCAAAAACTCTCAAATTTACAATTTTGATGGTACCTGATAAATAAATATTTTCTCAAGGATATTATTTTTGTACTGCGGAACACCATTGTATATCATATTATTACATCTTTCTGGCTGGCTCACTCCGAAGTGTACTTCTCAATTTCGATTTTTTGGTGGTGAAAATTGGCTATAATTCAGGGAGAAAACGGAAAATTTCAATTTCCGTATATTTTATGGGGTCCTTGTATACTTTTTAGGGGAGTCCATTCCTGGTAATTTTTTGTTATCTCCTTTAGATTGACCATAAAAACATTACCAAATAGGCCGCTAAAAAACGTCATTTTTGGCGGTAACTTGATTCCAGATGAACTTTCAATTTTTTCCCTTTAGGTACCTACATACTAAAAGGAATCTGTGTGCCAAATTAAAAGTCTTTAGGTTTAGCCATCGTGGAGCTACGTTGATTATCAGTATGTCAGTCAGTATACCAAAGTCCAGTACTTTGCGTTTTATAAGTAGAGATAATTTAGCTCGGAAACTAGTAAATAAAATTGATTTAATGGGGAAACAGTTTCCCCCAGAAAGTCTCAAGTTAAAAAGAACTCCAAAATATACCCAACTCTTCTTTAACTTTACCCTTTCCCAATTTTACTTGGGGTCGGCGCAGTTTTCCTTTTTGGTTTATTATTTTAAATAATGAACCTTTGGAATCGTCACAAAAAAATAATAATGATCTCCCATGATAGCTTTGAAACAGAGTTCTTTTTTAATGCCTGGATGCCCTTCCTAACACCAAAACTACTGTATTTATACGGGCTTAGGACCGTCATCGAGAGGATACATTTCCCCTCACATATAGTTAATACAAACTTGGAAACTCTATCCACTCGACCTGACTGAAAAAAGACTTGAAAGATATATTTAAAGATGGCAGGAAGAAAATAAGGTTTGGTAAATCTAATCTGTGAGTAAAATTCAATTATAATGAAACCGAGGGGATAATGGCAAAGTAGAGCGCCAGTGTTCTACTCGACCTTTGAATTTTAATTATCTCCCGGGGGTGTGAGGAGGTATTTATAAACTTGCTGAAATTATTGAAGCCGAAAAATATTTTCAAAAGCAAAATTTGAACAGCTAATACCTACCTAGGTGTTTGAAGAAAATACTGATCTACATACCTATAAAATAAATACCCCCTCACATCCTGTGGATAGGGGAACTTAAAAATTATACTTCCAACGCATTCAAGTCCATATCGGTCTTAAAAGACGACTAATATACTTTTTTTACCCATGCAGAAAGCCAGGAGAAGCCACTGCATTACATCCTTCTTATGTCCCCTATGCTGGATAGGGGTACTTAAAAAGAATACTTCCAAGACACCCAATTCCATGCCGGTCGTAAAAGGCAACTAAATGTAGGGTAATAAACAATCTTTTCAATTACCCATGCAGATAGCAAGGAGAAGTATCAACAACTCATGGCGAACTGTTGCAAACCGGCCTCACAGCTGTTAACCCATGTGAAGATGACCTATAAACTATGTTTCGCGTTAATATAGTCGGCAGCTTTCCTTACTCTTGACGTGCGCACATCTGTCGACACGCTTGATAATGGAATTTATGCTCGTACTGCTCGAATAAGACCAAATAAGTTCCGTTTGTTTTCGTTTCTTCACCAAACGAAGAAAAGGACCCTCAGTCTTTTTCTTCTCGAGGAATTTACCACTTTTGAACTTAAAATTTTTAGATAATTGTTTCGCATAATTTTTTTTATGAATGCAATGAATAAAAACCAATTCAATCGTTCCGCGTGATTGCCCATTTGTCACTTAGCGGTGACCTATTCGATCTGCAGTTCCCATTCGGGGTCTTATTGGGCTTACCTTTGGCGTCTCTTTCTCGTTTTTACAGTTTCTAGAGACTTGAAATTTGGCATCTGAGTTCTAATAGGCGTCACTATGAGTCACATATATATAAAAAGTTTTTTATGCTAAAAAAAATCTATTTTAGATTCCACGTATCTTGAAATATAAAATATCTATTTTTGAGGGGGTTCATTTATTTACCCACAGTAAAATAATAAACCCATGTATCACATTGGCAGAATTTTTAGAGATAGTTTCATATACAATATTTTTAGCCAGCGTCTATAGCACGTTGAATACACCAGTTCCCGTTTGATCACTGAAGTTAAGCGAGGATATTCCATGTAGGTGTCCACCTGGGTTCGCACCCACGTAATGCTGGTTATTTTTCCAGCCCAATCCAGGCTGGGTGAGGTCAATTTGGGTATCTGGTTTGCAAGTTTCCAGCGAATGGAGGATAAACCCCCCCTCCCCCGTCTCGAATGACCAATAGATGTTAAAGGGACGTTAAGGAAAAAAAACATACAATATTTACAAGTATACGGCTAGTAATATCAATTTGTAAAATATTGTGAATTAAATTACAAGATAAATTACAAGTTGAAAGTCGACTAAAATAGATCTTTATTTTTGAGCTAAACACAAATATACTATAAAATGTTAATAACTCATCTCTTGACAAAATAATATAAGGGTGTGAGCCAATCTAAGAGGGTGATGGAGGGGGGGGGGTTTGAGGACGAACCTGTGACAGCCCTATAATTAACTCATTTCCTTTCAAGTGAGAAAAATTAGGAAGATCTTGAGAAAAACTAAAAATATTCAAAAAGGGATGAAAAAAGTTTTCCTTTTTGGACTTTAATTAAAGAGCCCACTCTGGACGGCTTTTGTACAAATGCAGAACTAAACGAAAAGTGTTTATTTTACTTTTGATGTTTAGGGTTTTGTTAGGGTGAAAGATATTTTTTGATGTAGACTTAACACACTGTGAATAGGGGGAGGCACCCAAGTCCATGCCGGTCGTAACAGGTGATTAAGGGCAGGGTCAGAAACGATAATTATCTTTTCCACTACCCATGCAAAAACCAAGTAGAAGCTACTGCATTATCCCTCCTATGTCCCTTGTGTATATGGGGGACCTAGAAAGAATACTTCCAAGGCACCCAAGTCCATATCGGTCGTAAAAGGCAACTAAGGGTAGGGTAGTAAACAATATCTTTTTCATTTACCCATGCAGAAAGTATCAACAAGCAGGGGCGGAATGAGGCTCCAGGGGTCTACCGGGCATATTGGAAGAAGGGCCAAAAAATTTTCTTTCATATTTTTGCCCTCGATGAGTTGGAGGCCCATCGAATTGCAACAACTCATGACGAGTTGTTGCAACCCAGCCCTACCGCTGTTAAGCTATGATCTTGATTTATCACTCCATGACGGTCAGGGTGGAATTTTTTCTATCGTATTTGAATTTTCGAAAAAAAAAATCGTTATTTTAATTTCGCACCACCACTGATTCAAATCTTGTATTTCAAAAAAACTAAATCCTACTCCTTTCTTTTGGAATATTGTTTTATGAACGTTCAGTTTTTATTTGTTTATAAAAATAATTTTATTGCTCTGAAAATAATATCTACGACTCTAATATTATAAGCTGTATTTGTGAGGCCATTAAAACACTATACTCACACTGCACAAAGCAAGTTCATGCACCTCAAGCCCACGCAAGCTGAAATATCCGTCAAGTCATTTCCTTTTGACGAAGATAAGGGATAAGCTGTATTTGTGAGGCCATTAAAACATTATACTCAAACTGCACAAAGCAAGTTCATGCACCTCAAGCCCACGCAAGCTGAAATATCCGTCAAGTCATTTCCTTTTGACGAAGATAAGGGATAAGCTGTATTTGTGAAGCCATTAAAACAGTATACTCACACTACACAAAGCAAGTTCATGTACCTCAAGCCCACGCAAGCTGAAATATCCGTCAAGTCATTTCCTTTTGACGAAGATAAGGGATAAGCAGTATTTGTGAGGCCATTAAAACATTATACTCACACTACACAAAGCAAGTTCATGCACCTCAAGCCCACGCAAGCTGAAAGCTGTATTTGAGAGGCCATTAAAACATTATACTCACACTACACAAAGCAAGTCCATGCACCTCAAGCCCACGCAAGCTGAAATATCCGTCAAGTCATTTCCTTTTGTCGAAGATAAGGTATAAGCTGTATTTGTGAGGTCACTGCATACTGACTTACTGAGCCACATGAAGCTGATAAGTAACTCAGCCTTATAATTATGGCGAAACAGGCGCTGATCATAATCGTTTTGACCTTTTTCACTTCTTTTCTACAAAACTGTGATCCCTTCTTAGGAAATCTCCTAGGACTTCATACTGCTGTCGACCTTCATCTCTGGCAGTATGATTTCTCTTGTTTATGTTCCTTGCCATGTTCGAGATGACGTCGTACATACTTCCCTATGTTAGCTCAGCAGTGGCTGGCTGTCTCTGCTTTACTGATACTTGGTGTGATACCAACGCTATGCAATAGCCAGAAGTAGTAGATAATTATGTACCATTCTACATTTTTGAACAGCTTTAGGAAGTATCTCATTTTTATATCTAGTGGTTCCTTTAATTGTAGACCTCAAACTTCAATCACTTATATTGGCTCCTTTTTGGCTCTTCCGGAAGGCCCATTTAGGCCCAATGTTAATTCTATGAATGTCCCGTTAGATCACTGAATTTAAGCAACGTCCAGAAAGGTTGTACCATGTGGGTGTCCACTTAGGTATTTTTCCGGCCCAAGCCACCAGGCTGGGTGAGTTCAATGTGGGTGGCTGGCTTGCGAGTTTCCAACGAATGGATGGTAAAACCCCCGTCTCGAATGAGCAATGAGAAGTTAAGACAAATATAATTTTTGAAAAAGTATAATACATGGCCTAAAGGTTTCTTCCTTGGATCCATGAGGATTGGATGCTCCTGAGAAATATTGCTATCCCCATCACCTAAATTCTGTCAGGAGGGGCCTGCGAAATAAATCATTTACTTTTCTCGTTTGACGAGGATCCGGGGCCCTTTTGGGATACCCGTCTACTGAGTGCCTTCCCCGCCACTGGTAACTGACATGTTACTTTCTTTGGACTTCTTAATCTGTGCAGAATGTGACCATGAGGTTATTTTACGACAGTTTCAAATTAAAAGAAAGAAATAATAATTTTATGGTCGTTAGAGTATTATGGGTTTACAGGTCAAGTATGAGAGTCATAAACCTACACTCCACATTTTATGGTGCACGTCACACGTTAGTTAGACACGTTCCTACCTTACCTGCACGTACTGATCATAACATAATACTTACTTTCCACGTCTATCACAGTAAGTTATGGTGGTGGAAGGGTTTGAGTACCATATTATGCTACTCTGAGGACGCTGGACTAGATGTAGATAATCCCGTCTCTTTCCATGTCCTCCAACAGGTCAAGTATGAGAGTCATAAACCTACACTCCACATTTTATGGTGCACGTCACCTGTCACACGTTAGTTAGACACGTTCCTACCTTACCTGCACGTTCTGATCATAACATAATACTTACTTTCCACGTCCATCACAGTAAGTTATGGTGGTGAAAGGGTTTGGGTAGCATATTATGCTACTCTGAGGACGCCGGAATAGATGTTGATAATCCAGGCTCCTTCCATATCTTCCAAAAGGTCAAGTATGAGAGTCATTGGAGTCATAAAACTACACTCCACAATTTATGGTGCACGTCACTACTGTTTACCAGTCAGAGCGTCTTACCACTTCAACCCATACCATTGGAGTACAATCAAGTGCTACAAAATACTGTTGCGAACGAGATTTTCCTTTTGCCTCAACAAAAAAACTGCTAACATAATATTTATAATGAGAAATAACGGCTGCCGAGTAGATCATTAAACAGGCGAGGCGGTTTGTAGTTTTAACAATTTTGGTTTATTATTTTCAATAATGAACCTTTGCAATCGTCACACATAGAAAAATTACCTCCCTCCCTCAAAATTTGATATTTTACGTTTCAAGATACGTACTTAGAATCAAAAAAGTTAATAAAACAATCCCTTTGTCAGCCGTGATGGGCATTTTTGGCTCCACCTAGTGTTGACCGATTTCATTTTGGGTTAAAATACGTTGGCGTCTGCCTCGCCTCACGGGAAGGGCAGGAGAAAAAAAAATATTCGATTTTTGAATTCTACATACCGTAAAGTAAGTAAACGGACCCGTAATTTTGTAGTCCATGGCCCGGATTTTCTCTCGGCGGGGCGGCTGGCCCCGCAAACTTCACTATTATGACTACGTGGGGAAGCAAAAGTCATTACATGGTTGCAGTACCTACTTACATATCTACATTTCAATTTAATGACTTCTCTTATACCTTGCGACAACTTCTTTGGAAAATCCGTTCATGAGAAGAAAAATGATGAAAGAAAAAATCTTCAATTTTTCATCCAAACTGTAATCTTCTTACTGAGGATTATATTAATATAAATCAGAGAGGATTTGGACGGGGACTAATTGGGGGATGGGGGGAGGTCAGAAAAAGAGTTGAGCTGGAACACTGGAAAGTTCGTAGCAATCATTTTTGAGGGGTTTTTCATTTCAATTACCATAGTCAAATGTGACATATTATTAGCGTGCTTTTTTTCATAGAATTCATATACAAGATGGAGAATCGTTAAGGAGCATCCACACTACACATTGACATCCACACTACTCACATCTTAAAGTAATTTTAATCAAACCCGTCAGTGTTTTGAGAGTGGGCACAAGATAAAAGGTTGTGGCGTGGTAGAATTAAGAAAAGCAACGCCGCGAGCCAACCTCAAATAGAATTGGTAATGGTGAAGTTAAAGAAGAAGAGGTGAAAATAAATCATACTCGAGATTGTGAGATGGTACCTGAGGGTACCAAACGGCCTCCGCCGGCCTCCGCACAACATCTGTCACATCATTGACACTCCCGTGTATCACAGGATTGGAACTACGGTCGCTCGGATCACTGGCATTTCTCAAACTCACATTAATTGCCCTTCAATGCTGGCCTCCAGACAATGGTCTGTCACAATACATCATTGACAGGTACCCGTCTCACTTTGAGCAGCTCATAAAGAGAACGATTTAGTAAAAAAACAACTGGTCTGTTTTTTAATTAGTCAGGGTGAAATTAAACCAACTTTTGGGGCGATTCTCATTGCAGAAAACTCTCCAGGTGTTACCGTTCACGAATTGCAGAGTAAAATATTTGTGAGCTGCTCAAAGTGCTGCCCGTTGACCCCCATACAATGATATGGGCGGGGCTCGAACTCACGCCTCACTTTTTCAAAAGTATCAGGGGTGATGTCCTCACAGGCCTTCTTGATACGGTCTTTGAGATCTTCGAGAGAGGCAGGTGGGGTTCGGTAAACAACCGACTATAAAAACCCCATAAAAAATAGTCACATGAAGCCAAGTCCGGTGAGCGGGGACACCATTCCCCAGGACATCTCTTACCTATCCAGTTGTATTGAAAACTTTGATCTAAGAAGGTTCGAACTCTGCGGTCGAAGTGGGCGGCACAACCATCTTGTTGGAACATTATTTTTTACGAAATTGCTTATTTGGGTCCAAAAAAAAATATTTCTATTCATTTTTACCTACCATTTAGGTGCGGCCGCAAAGGGCCAATTTTCACATGTTCAACCCTGTAATTCGTGAACGGTGGATCCTAGAGAGCTCCCGTTTTCTGTAATGAACTCGTATTAACGAGACCTTTAAAACAAGGTGTCACTTGATATACCTTCCCATTTAAGATTTTGAACCCAGCCAAAACCGCTGGACGAGACCAAACATTTTTAGTCTAAAATTAATCCCCCTAAAATCTAAGGGATACGTGTTTTTGCGTTTTCTTATATTTTCAGCCATTCTCGAGATACGGGGGGTGGGGTGAGACTTTATGGACACTCTGTATTTACATAACTATCATTTATCATAATACATATTATGTATCTACACTAATACATATATTGCTAATATAATATATGCTATAATATGAAAAAAATATATTATTAGAATCTCCAGGAAAAGCTCTATCTGATACACCCAACAATATCAAAGTATACGTAGGTACCTATTTTTCACGAGACGAGAAATTTTTCGTGTTTTTACGAGACGAGACTTTTTGGTTTCGAGACGAGACAAGGATTTTGTCTCGTCTCGTGAAAAAAACACGAGACGAGACAGGGCATGTCTCGTCTCGCGTTCATCACTATACATCGGGCATAACAATGACGATCCCCGTATTCTTATCGATATAGATTTCGTATATAAATTTGGATCTTCCTATTCTCAATTAATTAATCTTGTTTCGGACTTGAAACCTTAAGTCCAGGTGCATCAAGAAGCCCAAAGAAGGATTTTAACATTCAAGTACAATCATTACTCCGTAGTAGCCTATACCTTAAAACAAGGTTATCAATCAACTACTTGTGTACTTATCGAGATTTGTGCATTGTTAAATATACCATAAATAAACAATATACAATTCACCATTTCAAGCTTTTTGAGTTTTATTTCATAACTCGTCACTCGAGTTATATTTCTTCTATACATAAAAATATACAAAAGACCTAAATTATTAAATTTGGTGTAAATTGAAATGCCTGAGACTGAAGATGAGAGGGGCTGAGCTGCTAAAAATAAAATCATTCTTTTTGTCGGCGCAACATGGTGAAGCCCCTATGGGTTATTTAAACACTTCCAATAACTCATACTGGGTGGGAGGTGGCAATGATGCAAATACTAACATTAGATCATTGACCTCAATGGATTTGATCGGTGCACTGTGTGAACATCACAAGTCCTCAACAACACTCTACCGTTTTTTTAGGCGAATGTCTGAAAACCGCAATAAAATTGTCCCAAAACAGCCAAGGGTTAATTGAATTTTAACCAAAGTTGTCGTAGTGAATTCCATTCATAAAACTGAGGCACCAAAAACCAAAATTCGGTCTCTTTTTTTTACCATTTTTTTTATGCAAGTTTTAAAAAAAACCGTCAAAAAGGCGACAAAATACCGCCCGAGTAAATTTGATTTCAACTGAAAGTATTCTTTTTTTTTAGCCAGCGTCTATGGCACGTTGAATTCACCTGTTCCCGTTAGATCAGTGAAGTTAAGCAACGTCCAGCGAGGTTATGTCACGTGGTTGTCCACGTGGGCTCGTGCCGTCGTGATGCCTTCTATTTTTCCGGCCCAACCCAGGCTGGGTGAGGTAAATGTGTGTAGTTGTTTGAACGTTTCCAGCAAATAGAGGGTAAAACCCCATCTTGAATTACCAATAGATTTTAAAGATACATTAATTGAGGCACTCGGGCCTCATGGTGGCCATTTTGATTATAGACAGACTGTGGATAGGGGGACTTAAAAATATAATACTTCCAAGGCACCCAAGTCCATACCGGTCGTAAAAGGCGACTAAGAGCAGGTTCGGAAACGATATCCTTTCCATTTCCCATGGAGAAAGCAAGGAGAAGCCACTGCATTATACATCCCCATCCTATGTCTCCTGTGGATAGGGGGACTTAAAAAGAATACTTCCAAGGCACCCAAGTCCATGTAAAAGGCAAATAAGAGCAGGGTCGTAAACGATGTATTTTCCATTATCCATGCAGAAATCAAGGAGGAGCTACTGCATTATCCGTGTGGATTCTCAAGTATCAACAACTCATGGGGAGATGTTGCAGCCCAGCCCCATGGCTGTTAACCTATGATGAAAGACACCCTGTATGGAAGGTGAACATCTCCCCCTAATCTTCTAATGCAATTATAAAGAATTTAGACAAAACGTGTTTGGTAATGGGTTTCATTGAAGAGCAACACTCATCTCTCTCTGTGAATGAGTGTCAAAGTAATATTTGGGAGTGACACAACACTCACCCTCGCCCTCATGTCTGCGACAGACATAATATTTTTTTCTTTTTATTTATTTTTCCCCCGATGTGAGGGAAGGTTCAACATTTTTGTTGAATTCTTACCAAATAGGATCGACAAATATTTTCAGAAATGGAGGAAGATAGATTTCATCTAGGATGGTCTACCCTACGGAAGCATAAATGAAAATGCAAATGCAGACTTTTGGTTTATTATATTCAATAATGAACCTTCGGAATCGCCACGAGAAAAAATACCCTCCCTTGAAATTTTATGTTTCTAATTGTGGCCCACCCAAACTTCTAGGTGCAATCGAATACACCCTACGCGGTTTTTGTCGCTTTTTAGCGGTTTTCAGTATTGCCGTCTAAAAAGAGAAAATAAGATTTGAAATAATATAGAGATTTAAAATAATAAATAATACAATATAAAATATAGAGATTTGAAATTTGGTATGTATGTCATATTTGGGGTCTCAGTAAGCTCCGAAACTTTTAGGTACAATAAAATATACCTCTGGCAGTTTTTACCGCTTTTTAGAGGTTTTCATTAATCTTGTCTTAAAAGAGAATGGTAAGAACCAGAAACTTGAAATTTGGTATGTATGACAAATTTAGAGTCTAATTTTTTTTTTGGGGGGGGGGGTATTTTTTAGCCAGTAAAATAATAACCCCGTGTGTCACATTGACAGAGTTTTTTGTGTTAAGGGCCAACGACCTCTTTACACTTTTTATTGGTATCACAGTGTTACTAAAGGCAGTATCACACTACACACTATTTGTCATGATTCCAGTATTGTCATTTTTTCGACTTCAAACAGTACCAAACAATGTGATCGGCCAATATATTTGATTAAATTCGCTATTTTATAAATACACAAGTGAAGAAAAACTAAAGTAACTTTCGATCAGAAATCGTATTGGAAAAATAGAAAATATCAAAATTATATTTATTGCAAAGAAATATCTGCTTGCTATGGTATGAAACAAAAAAAAAATTAAAGCAGATAATTTTGTCCCAAAGTCTCATCAAATAGTTTGATAAGAGCACAAATAGGTACATACCAAACACACAAATTTGTTGAAAATATACCAAACTTTGGAATCATGACAAATAGTGTGATACCAACACTCCAACAACCACCTTAAGAGACTCATGTACTAATAATCCCTTCATTCTTCTATACCAACCCAATTTTTTATATTCCGGGAATGCCGTCAATAGTTGGTACTCACATCAAAGCAGCTACTAAATTCTCCTCATGAGGCTGAGAGGATCTAGAAGAAACAACCCCTGAGTAGATTGAATATCATTGTGATACCCATTACACCAGGAAGACTGCATCGTTCGCGTTCGGTATCGGAATTTTTTTGCTTATGATTTCGTGGTACACTAAACATATCCTCGCGAGGACAATAGAGTAGCTAATTTAATGTGAGTAGTGGCCAGTGGCGGCACAACCAGAGGACCTCCCCGAATTCGTTAATAAATCAGTATGATATTCTAAGGAGGCAAGGTATGATCTACTGCTGTTGCAAATACGTCAATTTCTGCATATGTCATCACGTGACTGTAGAAACTGTAGATAGGTATTCAATTGTTATATCAACACAAGCAGCAAGGTCCCGTTTATACTGCACTAATAAGTCTGAAGAGTCCCTTGATGCCGGCAGTTTTCAATAATAATAATAGTCCTTATTTATACTGCCCGAATAGGACTGAAGAGTACCTTGACACCGGCAGTTTTTGGGTGCTATTATTATGTGGTAAATATCTCATATTAAGAAGGATAAAATCCCATGTTTGAACCCACGGCTGGGTTTGAACCCACGTCCTAATACTGTTTCCAACCAGTCAAGGGTCTTTCCCCCACACCACTAACCCATATTATATGCAACCATAGAGCTTGTCTTTATAAATATCGTGGTATGAGCAAATGGACACCACGTCAATCATTCGATAACGTTACACGTGTTTATTAAAAATCTATAATACCTATCAGAAATGTTAGAAAACCTTCGATTGAAATTGAACACCAGACCACCTCGTTGAGAATTTAATGAGGTGTTTACATTAGGACGATCAGAACCCATTCAAATGTAAACATTACAGGATTCAAATTTTAGATTTCTTGCATGTGGATTTCATTTCTTAGATTGGGGGATCTTGTCTGTAATCAGATATCCAACATCAAAGAGAAAGGAGCAAAAATTCATATCGGAATGCTTTTCGTTTGTGGAGAGTAGTGGCTCATGTAGCCACTAAGGGGAGCAAGCTATATTGGGTGACACTATTATAAGTTTAGATTTCTTGAATATGAATTTCATATCTTAGATTGTGGATCTATGAAATCTTCGGATATCCAACATTAAAGAGAAAGGAGCAAAATTCATATCGGAATGCTTTTCGTTTGTGGGGAGTAGTGGCTCATGTAGCCACTAAGGGGAGCAAGCTATATTAGGTGACACTATTATAAGTTTAGATTTCTTGAATATGAATTTCATATCTTAGATTGGGGATCTATGAAATCTTCGGATATCCAACATTAAAGAGAAAGGAGCAAAATTCATATCGGAATGCTTTTCGTGTGGGGAGTAGTGGCTCATGTAGCCACTAAGGGGAGCAAGC
The DNA here is from genome assembly GCA_012654025.1 of Pachypsylla venusta. Taxonomy (NCBI): domain Eukaryota; kingdom Metazoa; phylum Arthropoda; class Insecta; order Hemiptera; family Aphalaridae; genus Pachypsylla; species Pachypsylla venusta. Next base: position 10,677,913 of record CM022880.1, read on the forward strand.
TATATTGGGTGACACTATTATAAGTTTAGATTTCTTGAATATGAATTTCATATCTTAGATTGGGGATCTATGAAATCTTCGGATATCCAACATTAAAGAGAAAGGAGCAAAATTCATATCGGAATGCTTTTCGTTTTGGGGAGTATTAGTGGCTCATGTAGCCACTAAGGGGAGCAGTCTACATTAGACAACACTATTACAAGTTTAGATTTCTTGAATATGAATTTCATATCTTAGATTGGGGATCTATGAAATCTTCTGATATCCAACATTAAAGAGAAAGGAGCAAAATTCATATCGGAATGCTTTTCGTTTGTGGGGAGTAGTGGCTTATGTAGCCACTAAGGGAAGCAAGCTATATTAGGTGACACTATTATAAGTTCAGATTTCTTGAATATGAATTTCATATCTTAGATTGGGGATCTATGAAATCTTCGGATATCCAACATTAAAGAGAAAGGAGCAAAATTCATATCGGAATGCTTTTCGTTTGTGGGGAGTAGTGGCTCATGTAGCCACCAAGAGGAGCAAGCTACATTAGGCGTTCACTGAAACATACGAGTCAATTGTAGTAAATTTGGTTTCCAAAATGAAACAAAGAAATATGAAAGAGTAAAGATATTTTTTGTTATACCCAGAAGGGTATTGGATTAAAGTTAGACCATGCAATCAATGAATCATAAATAGTACATTATGTGATGAGGGTCTGTGATGAAGAGGCGTGTGGAACAATTAATTTTGAATTTAATTGACAGATATGAGCCGCAGGGGGTCTTGAACAGAAGCACTTTTTTTTAAGAATAAAAAAACTGCTATTTTTTAACCTTTTTTAACCCGTTAATACCCCTATTTTTTAACCTTTTTTAACCCGTTAATACCCCTATTTTTTAACCTTTTTTAACCCGTTAATAGCTAGAGATAACTCTCGAGGTGGAATTTTAATGTCATATTTTATTTTTTTGATTTAATATTTTCAATAATAAACCTTTAGAATCGTCACGAGAGAGAGAAAAAATAGCCCCCTCAAAATTTGATATTTTACGTTTCAAGGTACGTAGAATCCAAAAATCGAATTAAAAATCCGTTTGTCCGCCGCGCCGTCCGCCGTGATGGGCACTTTTGCCACTTAGGGTTGACCTATTTGGATGCTATATAGGTCCCATCTGGGGTCTAATTGCGCCCCGAAACTTTTGAGTGCAATCGAAGGCACCCAAAAAGTTGGCGGTTTTTGGGGCTATTTAGTGGTTTTCAGTATTGCTGTCTAAAATAGAATGGTAAGTGCTAGAGATTTGAAATTTGATATGTATGTCAAATTTAGGGTCTAATTACGCCCCAGATTTTTTTTTTTTTTTGAGGGGGTATTTTTTTAGCCAGTAAAATAATAAACCTAAGTGTCACAGTTGCAAAGTTTTTTCTGTTGTAAAGTGAGAAGGATTTCTGTTTGTGCGAAATTTGAAAAACTCTGCCAATGTGACACATGGGTTTATTATTTTACGGTCAAAAAAAATACGATACATATACCGAGAATACCATACATATAAAGATAGTCCAGAAATTTTAGCAAAGTTTCCGGGTACAATTAAATTCCAAATACGATACATATACCGAGTATACGATACATATAAAGATAGCCCAGAAATTTTAGCAAAGTTTCCGGGTACAATTAAATTCCAAATACGATACATACAAAGATAGCCCAGAAATTTTAGCAAAGTTTCCGGGTACAATTAAATTCCAAATACGATACATATAAAGATAGCCCAGAAATTTTAGCAAACTTTCCGGGTACAATTAAATCCCAAATACAATACTTATAAAGATAGCCCAGAAATTTTAGCAAAGTTTCCGGGTACAATTAAATTCCAAATACGATACACATAAAGATAGCCCAGAAATTTTAGCAAACTTTCCGGGTACAATTAAATCCCAAATACAATACTTATAAAGATAGCACAGAAATTTTAGCAAAGTTTCCGGGTACAATTAAATGGGTACAATTAGTTTTGACCTCCGTAGTTACCCACCAAATAAGACATCGTTGGACGTTGCTTAACATTAGTGATTTTACGTGAACTGGTATATTCAACTTGTCATAGACACCGAAAATCTTCTTGAAAAAATTGTCTCTAATAGTAACAAAGTTCTGGTGGCAGTCTCGGGCTGTTTTCTCTGAATCTACAATTGCCCGGTCTCATATAGGTTTGCCAATATCCATCATTTTTTCATTTGAATGCATGTAGATTGGTGGAGAAAAAAATAATAAAAATTTGATATAGGGGAGTACGGAGCTGACATGTTATTATTGAAATGACAAGGCTTGAGTGAGAGGTAGCATGGGCTGGATGGGAGGTAGTATGGGACAGGTGAGGTAGCAAAGGCTGCGTGGGAGGTAGTATGGAATAGGTGAGTTAGCATGGCCCGGGAGGGAGGTAGCAAGGGATGTGTTAGGTAGTATGGGAAAGGTGAGGTAAGCTGGGGTAGATGGAGGTAGGTTGGAATGAGTGAACGCTACCTTCTTTCATATTTTCACAAAAACACATCACTTGAAAAAAAGCTAATATTAAAACGGAAGTGCTGAAGCTTTTAACTTATTATTGCTAATTTAAGTTCAAAGGTTGAATGGAAAACACTGAAACCTTTGCGTAGAAAATTTACTTTCAGAATGACATAGGGTGACTACGTTTAAAACTGTGGAAGCACCCTATTCTCGGTTAACTTAATATAAAGTCTCGTGCCATTGACCACGTGAAGTCCAGACCTCTTAATGCCGTGTATTCAGTGCCCAACCCAGTCCCTGTGAGATTACATGGGTCAGCTGCCCAACTAAACTCAGTTTGTAAGTTACTAGCGAACGGAGGTTAAAACCCTCGTCACTAAAGAGCTTAGACGTTAAAGAGACATGACTTTGCCAATGTGACACATGGGTCTATTATTTTATTGGCTAAAAAAATACCCCCTCAAAAATTAGACCCAAAATTTGACATACATAACAAATTTCAAGTATCTGGCTCTTTTTTCAAAATCGAAAATCCCTTAGCACCAGCCATAACATATCAAAATCTTACGTACCTACAACAAACCGCTAAAAAGATAAAATTAATTTTTAAAAAACACATTATTGGACCCCTTGGGCCCTCCAAGGGGGTCATTGCCCCAAATTTTTCAAAATCGGAAAGTCCTTAACATCAGCCATAATATAACAAACTTTACGTTTGATATATTATCAAAGAATATTGAGCCCCAAGTGCATTTGGGGATGTATACCGGGGTCAAAAGTGGAGTTCACTAACGTTCATAATTTGAACATTTTTTTTAACTCGACTATGCCCGGAAACCGCTAAAATGATAAAAATCATTTGCAAAAAACAGAATTTTAAAAAACACTACCGTTATTTATGACGAGGATTCACTTAGTAAGTGGATTCTCGTCATAAATAACGGTAGTGTTTTTAAAGTTACCAATGTCTAATATAAATTTGTTAAATAATAATAAAAAACAGAATATTGGGCACCAAGTGCATTTCGGGATGTATACAGGGGTCAAAATTGAAGTTTACTAACGTTCATAATTTGAACAATTTTTTTAACTCAACTATTATGCCTGGTCTGGCCCTGTAATGAATTTCGTAAAATATGTTCCATTTGATCTCAGTTACCCACCATATTCATATTCAGGAGTCCCATTTATAGCCAAACACCCTTTAGGAATTGTAATGAAACTCATCAACCTTTAGGCTGTGTTCAGATGAACGCGCGGTACCGCGTGACACAAGATCTATCTAAATAGGGCATATTGTTTCATGTAAACAATATGCACTATTTAGATAGATGTGTCGCGGTACTAGTTCTACAAACTTGTATCGATTTGTTCATTTGATCCCACGCAATCATATGAACATAGCCTTGAACTATGAATATTTCTATGGAACAAAATAATATCAATTCGTTGCACTCTTTCAGGTATTACCGAAATTTGATATTATTGAAAGCTTAATATCGATAAGCGATATTATCGGATTTTGGAATATCGATACAAAATATCGGTTATATTCGATATTATTGGTATAAATATCGACAGCCCTATCTTCAACAAGCAGCAAAGCCACGTAATTTCTGACGTTGGTACCCAAATATTTTTACTTTCTCTTCCTAGAAGATAAAGTATTGTATTCGTGCAGAAAATTTTGACTTTTTTTGGCCCAAAAAATCGTTTGACGGGAACCCAAAACCCAAAATAAAGATNTATCGATATTATCGACATCCTTAGTTTCGGGTTGAAAGAAGGACCAACAAACTAATTTATAATGCTAGAGGCTCTGTGAATTGTAGATCAGGACCATTTCTAAACTTTCGGCAAATTTGAATAAGGCGTTCGAGAATTATCGTGCTACAAAAAGACCAAAAAAAAACGTGTTAGAACTAGACCCCACGTTCAATCAAATTATCCCTTCTCTTTAAACACGGACAAGCTACTTTTGACACTGCCTACTCTCAATAATTTTAAGCCTTTAAATTTTTGGGGGAAACTAATATCAAATAGGGCTGAATGTGTAATATGAAGTTTGTCCTCAGGCTACCGTCACGGAAATTAATAAATTGCACAAAGTGTAAACAATTTTATTTTATTAGCAGCTTCAAA
>CM022880.1:10682556-10715065 GCA_012654025.1 Pachypsylla venusta
CCCCCCCCCCCCCCATTAAAAATGATGGTTTGACAAAACGGAAATTTCTATTACACAGGAAGCGCTTTTTATTGATGCCTGTAGCAAATCTAGCTTTCATTGTACGCAACATATATTTTAATTCAAGTTCAGTTTACTGGTAACCAGCGTCTATGGCACTTTGAATACACCAGTTCCCGTTAGATCACAGAAGCAATGTCCAGCGAAGGTTGTACCATGTGGGTGTTCACTTTGTTTCGCGCCCTCGTGATGTTGGCTATTTTTCTGACCCAACCCAGGCTGAGTGAGGTCAATGTGGGTATTTGGTTTACAAGTTTCCAGTGAATGGAGGGTAAAACCCCCGTCTCGAATGACCAATAAATGTAAAAGAGACGTTAAACGAAATTTAAAAACTTTACTGGTAGCCTGTGTCTATGGCACGGTAAAAACAACACTTCCCGTTAGATCGCGGAAGTTAAGCAACATCCAGAGGAGGTTGTACCCTGTAGGTGTCCAAGTGGGTTCGCACACTCGTGATGCTGGCTATTTTTCCAGCACAAATTAGGCTGGATGGGGTCAATGTGGGAGGAGCTGGTTTGCAAAAGATATATTTTCCATTGCCCATGTAGAAAGCAAGGAGAAGCTACTACATTATTCGTAAGGATTCTCAAGTATCCACAACTCATGGCGAGTTGTTGCAACCTAGGACATAGGGTCTGACACCGGGCAGGAGTGTTGTGGCAAGTTTTAACTAATTTTAACCCATTTGGAGAGGTTAGGATACGTTTTTACGACTATGCCTCTATTGCGCACGTATAACCGTCCTACATGGACCCATGATATGACGGCCAATAAAAAAGTGAGTTAAAAAAAAAATTGGAAAACTTGCCACAACACTCCTCCAGTGTCAGACCCTTGGAACATATGATGATAATGGTACCTCTCGTTCATTTAATTTTTGATGCAAACCTATCTACACTGATAAGTGTCATTATCAAAAATACTTTTTGAAGGTGAACACCATGTTTAGGTCTTCACAAAATATTTGTCGGGACAATATTTTTTTTTTGGGGGGCTTGCTGAAATTCAGTACATTATTAAAATGTGCTTAAAATAATTGAATACATCAACGCACACATGACAGGCACGTAGTCAGGAGAGGTGAATTTGAAGGGCTGAAATATCTCTCCCCCCGCCCTCCATTATTTATAGCTGAAATTATATAGATGGGAAGCTTTTTCATTTTCCCCCCAAACTAAAACTTCACGAGCCAAACTTTCACACTTCGTTCTGTCTTTCGTAAGGTGGTATCACACTATTTGTCATATCCCAAAATTTTGGCAAAATCATTTTGTTCCCATTTTTTTATTCAATTTGTGTGTTTCTTTGTTACGGACCTGACACAGGACAAGTTGTGAGTAGGGGATCCTCTCCAAATTTATTATTAAACACTCCCCTCACTCACTCTTTGAGATATTTTTTTACAAAGGTGTAGGGTGTGAGAGCGACGGGGGGGGGGTTGCACACGATCCATCATTTTTAGTTTTTGATGTTCATAATATCAGATAAACTGTGTGTCATATTGTCAAAGGTGGCTCGTGATGGTTATATATTGAGGGGGGTGCACACGATCCATCATTTTTAGTTTTTGATGTTCATAATATAAGATAAACTGTGTGTCACATTGTCAAAGGTGGCTCGTGATGGTTATATATTGAGGAGAGGGAGGCATACAATGTGGAAAAACAGAAGAAATCCAAACCTATTAAAGAAGACAAAGACTGAAGAAGGAGGTATCTCTTCAGACAAGTTCTTTTTATGTCTCCTTTGGCTGTTAGGAAATTATATAAAAATGGAAAATGGATAAGGAAAGTTGTGTGATGTTCACACCAGATTTTTTTAGTGTTTCAATATGTGCCCCTTATTTAGTGCTTCACTATGTACCTCTTATTTAGTGTTTCACTATGTACCTCTTATTTAGTGTTTCAATATGTACCTCTTATTTAGTGTTTCACTATGTACATACCTCTTATTTAGTGTTTCACTATGTACCTCTAATTATTTATTAATGTTTGTCGTCTCCGTTCTGTTTTCAGTTTGGTCCGACAAATCCCCCCACATTGAAGATTATGATGAATATTCCGAACCTGATTACAACGAGGAACTCTTGAATGTCACCGAAATTACGGAACAACCGAATTTCACCAATCAGACTGGTAAAGTTATAGATCTGCATCTAAATAACCTTTTTTTTTTAACTTAACTTCTCTTTAACATCTATTGGTGATCCGAGACGGGGGGTTTACTCTCCATTCACTGGTTGGGCCGAAAAAAATAGACAGCATGTCGAGGGGGCGAAACCACGTAGACATCTATATGAAACGACCTCGCTGGACGTTGCTTAACTTCAGTGATCGTCGAACAGACTTTAGAAGTCTCTAAGTTAGATCCTGCTGAGTCTTCAGAAGACATATTAAATTTTGAAGGCTTTAGAAAAAATCTAAAGATTTTAAATTTATTGAATAAATAATTTTGATGTTGAAAAATCAGAGAAACAGAATGAATTATATTAGTTTCAAATTTTGGCTAAAACCAAAGTGACTTATATCTGGTCACTACAATACTCCCCCCCCCCTAGCAACCCTTTGGGGGGCGAACAATTCGCCCAGATCTCGTCCGAAATGGTGTTTCTTCTTGGTGTTGCTGGTCCAGGAATGCAGGTTTGAGGCGGTCGATGGAGATCGACTTATGTTTGCCGTTCATAATTATTTTGAAAACCTTTTCAGATCTGCTCAAGGAAAGGGCCATTGTAGGGTTGAGTGAGGGGAGGTTTAACTGCATCATTTCTAACGAAAACATGGGTGCAAGTTTTGAGAGCGGCGGGAACGTGATTTTTTTTTCTGACCATGATGAGCGGTCGTTTTGAGGACCAACTGCCTCATATGATTTTTTAAGCGGGAAACAAAAGTATTACGGTCAATTTGAGAGTTTGGGGTTAGGGTAAAACTTATGATGTCAGCAGGTAACTGCAATGATTGGCCGTACTAATTCAGTCGGGGTGGACTTGAGGTCTTCTTTGTATGTGGAACGTAAACTAATTGGCGTATTGTACGTGCCATTAACATTAGCTCTAAATAACCTTGCTACCCCCTATGTATTAAGGAGCTCATTGACTAATTGGCAGATAAGGCCTGATTTTTATTGAACTCCCTGCTAGGACACTAAAAATCACACAACTAAAAAATGCCTACCAGTTTGGTCTCTCATCAACTATAACCCAATATGCAAATGATGGCCATCGACATGTGAGAGTGAAATTTCAACACATGTCATATTTATATGAGGACATCGGTAATATCGATATTCTTCTTTCGATACGGCAATCCAGTGAACAGGAACACTATCGATAATATTATGTTTTAAATAACTTACTATTTTAAATAACAAATTATCTTAGAGGCTGTGTAGTGTGTACCCACAGGGGACGCAATGCTGACTCGCTGGTATGCCATGGACAGCCACTGGACTGGAAAAAATAACTACTAGTCTGGTGGTCTCTGATTTGAAAAATTAACGGTGTCGACAACTCTTTGATTAGATCTTTGGCCCTTGTCCAATGACTACGAAAGTTTGTACCGAAAAGAGAACGAAAATAAATAAAATCAAATGCTTTGTATCCTCCAATCTTTACCAATTCGGCACGTGCTGCAGCCTGACCAGGGACTTCTAAGGAGTACTTAATTGATATTTTTCTCGTCAAGGTGTCCACACAAGTAACATACCAAACAAGAGGCCTCTCCTGCTTCCAACACCCCATTCCATCTGGTCTAAATAGGTCGTTTGGCTCCAAAGCAGATGAAATGAGACAAGCTGCCTATGTCCCTTTTAAATAGGTCATTCAACTGACTAGTATGTTTTTGGAATAGGCAGTTTTTTGCGACAAGACCGGGTCTGCGACAGGACCTCGGTTGGGATAGAAATATTGTGTTCACAACAAAAGAAAGTTTTATCTCAGTTCAGTAGTGAAGATAGTTTGGACATAATAATATGCCCAAACCGTTGGTCATATTATGACCAACTTGTTTTTGAGATGACAAGGTCGGTCGTTTAGACTCAGAAGGCCGCGAGTTTGTCGTTCAGACTCAGAGGGATTTTTATCAAAATACTCGATCCCTTATCGTGGAGTAATCCCCAATCGCAACCTAATCCTTCATTGGGTTTGTAAATTTAATGAAACGGACAGTGTTTCCATTAAGGTTACAAAGTATCCCTTGGGACATATTGCTGAGCAGAGCACGATGAGGACCTTCCAAGAAATTTTGAATAATTGTATTACATTAACAGAAAATGGTTGTCACATACTTGAGGTAATCTCAATATTTGAACATAAATAAAAAATATCAAATTTTGAGGGGGTTTTTTATCCCCATTGTGAACAATTTAAGACAAATCTGTATCTTGAAAAATAACCGAGTTATGATTTCTCGAAATCCATCCAATTCTGTCAAATTCGTCCAATGTTTATGACTTGAATGAAATTTGAAAAAATCTCCAAAAACATCTGATTTTTGTTTTCAGTGATGCTAGAATGGCATAAGAAATTAAACAATTATTCCAAAGAAGCTGGAGAGACATTAAAATTGAAATGTGAAGCTTTTGGCGACCCGTCTCCTACTGTAATAAGATGGTTCAAGAACCATGCCCCTCTTCTGGAAGATAAAAAACGATTTCTAATCAAACCGTACAAATCAAAATTGAAAAATGGAATCGGATCAAGATTAAGAATTTCAAGATTAGAAACTTTGGATCAGGGGTTCTACAAATGTGAAGCATCAAATGTTTTGGGAACCATTGAAACAAATATGATTCTTATTGTGAGGCCAAACCCTTGGAGCAGTAAGTTCAAAAGAATGAAATCAAGAAAAAAAAATACCTTCTTGAGTAAACTAGTGCTTGTTAAGGATCGTCCACACTATACCGAATGAAGCCAGATGGTATGTGTCGGGCGTTACCATTGGTTCGTGTTATTTGGTTTGATATGTACTTATAGTTTGGACGTCCCGAATCAAACCAAACAGCTCAAGTATCAAAATTATTAGATTTAAAAAAAAAAAATCCCCCCCCCACACACACACAAAAAAAAAACACAGCAACCTGTGTATTTCGGTCGACTGAAGTCAATGATGGGCATTTCCAATTCGGTTCGACTTTCTTTTATCCGAACCGACTTGTTTCGAGTTAAATTCAGAACGAATCGGTCTAAATTCAGAACTGATAGGCTTACGCCGAACAATGTTTATTGACATAGTGGACGCGTCAGTATATTCTGATATGTTTTCCACCATCCCCGTTAATTGCCACTTGATGAAATGGATTTTCTCACCGCTGATCACTTATTGATTGAACGTCCACTATTATTGGCAAGTTCAGAGCGTACAAGACTGGTAAATAGTAGGACGTGAGTTCAAATTCCAGTCGTCCTATTTTCATGAATGTGAAACATTGAACAAATAATAACATCACCCCCTAATCACTATGCTACCTGCCACCGTTGCATAGTGCTTAAGCGCTCAGAGGTAAATAGGAGGAAATGGTTCCATCCCAAGGCGAAACAGGATGTCTTTCTCATTAATTTAAAAATTTGACCACATATAAGCAGTCCACCCGGTCTAATGGGTATCACACTGGTATTTCACTTGGAGGACCCGGGTTCAATCCTCAGAGGTCGGAAATTTTTTGACTTTTGTACTTATGATTTCGGGGATGCACTCATTCTCGTGAGGACAATTATTGAGTAGCTACTTTAATGTGAGTAGCGACCAGTGGCAGCAATTCCAGAGTATTTAGAATATTGAAGAGATTATTAATGCAATAGGTTCTTAATAATGCTGTGATAACCAGAAAAATTGTAAAAAAAGCCCGGCCATCAGGCCTTACCACAAAATAATCTACATTATTTGGACAGATAAAAATAGAGCTCTGAGGGTTAGTTGGTAGAAATACCTCGGGCATTAGCCTCACGTAGTAGTAACCTTCAAATTAAGAGTCTAAATTGTTTCATTTACGAGTACTATCGGGCTAGCGCCTGCTGGTACTCGCAGCGCCAAGCGAAGTGGCCGTTCCCGTGCTAATCGGCCGTAACTCGAAAACAGTTGGAGACTTCTAAATTCTCAAACTTTTTCTTGGGTGTCAGTCTATGGTTTTGGGTCCATTTCAATCAATTTTATTGATATCTCTTCCGGATTTGGCTAAACAATTAGGTTCCTATTCTATGATTTCTCAGACAAAAATTGGAAAATCGGCCGTTATTCGAAAACGGGTGGAAAGATTTGAATTCTGATATATTTTCTGGGGTCTCAGCCTTTGTTTAATCGATGAAAATTATGAATCAGTAAAACTAAATTGATTTCATTTCAGGCATTGACACAGCTGGTAGCAATCTTCCTGACTTCAGACCTGTTGTGAGTGGAATTCCAACATTTGTGGATAAGTGAGTAATTTTATTATTATATTTTGTTTGTTGTGTGATTATTACATATTAGTAATGCAGATTAATATTTCGAGTAACACTTACCTTAACATTATATATTTTTAAAATAAATACTTAATCTGCAGATATAAAATTTTTATCAAATAAAAATCTAAATACTTATTAAATTTTAAAAAATGCGGGTTCTGAGAAAGGTTCCATATTTTTCCGTTAGAAATAAATATTGATTTTGTTGTCTGCGTTGCCAATCAACGGGTAATTACTTGTTTCCGGGTATTTTTATGGTAGATGTGCGACGGGTAAATTTGAGATCGGGAAAAAAAACTGATTATAATAATCTAATCTAAATATCTATATGGGTAATATGTAAATCAGAAATCTGCATCTATGTGGTGGGGGTTGTCTGTGTCAATACTACTGCCCAAATTATAGCAGATATCGAAAAATCGATTGGAATGACCCCTTCAAAAAATTAATGTCTACGACCAATGGCAAATTATCAGAACTAAATTATGTTAAGCCGTTTTCGAGAACAAAAATCTAATTTATTGACCAAATTATGACATGGTCTGATATCTAAATATTTTCGCAACAACATAATATATTTATTATACCTAGGCTCAAAGTGAGAAAGTTTTAGGGGGCCGTTAGTATATAATCGTCACCTTATTTCAGAAGGGGTCTAACTCGAAATTTTTCGAAATCGGGTTTTTTGTCCCATATAATGTAAAATATCAAGATTATCAAGGCGCGTCTAATGGTATGATCAGAATTGAGTTAGCTCTTATAGTTTTCGCTAGAGAGCTCCCTTCTTCAGAGAGCCAATTTTATTTGTTTCTATACTGCCTTTAATTTGTTTATAGCATGGGGGATCATTATAGACTTTGATCTATTTGACTGAATTCGGAACAAAGTTAATACAGTAGAGATCCAATCTTGAAGCTGTAAACAGCCAACTTTGATGATTTCATGCATTTTTATTGTATTCTTAAAGACGTAGGCATCCATTTCAAAATAGATCTCTACAGTATTGATTAAAACAGTTCCTTATAGGTACAAAAACGAAGGCCTTTTTTGAAAGGGTTTTTCAAAGTGGAATAAAAGAGATATCAGATTTTTTTTAGAGGTAATAATTTTTTTTTAAAGAGAATTCGCAACTAAGAAGTCCCCTAAGAAGTTACAAGAGTAACCTGGAGGGAGTATATGTATGTATTGTATGTACTATTACTGTAAAAATAAAATGTTAAAATTGTTTAAAAAAAAAAACTAGAGTTGCAGTTTTATTTTACAAAAGATATTTAATTATCCCTCCTTTTGTCTTATTTTAAATGAAAATTGAATGAAACCTTAAATGCAAGCCGTCAGCAAGATATAAGAGAAAACGTAAAATATTTCTTTTAAAAAAACGTTTTTTTTACTCTCCTGTAAAATTTAATTTTTATTCAGAACCCTTCTGAAATAAGGTGACGATTATTTTTAAAAAAGTATACCTACAATGTTCAAAATATTAACCCGTGATAATCACATCCGAAAAAACGGGTAATTCTAAAGAAAAGTTGGCAACATTGATTTTTGTCATCAGAAAGTTGTTAGACTTGGTGGAAGGGGGGGGTATGGCTCCAGGGAGAACCGTAGGGTCCCATTGTTGTGGGATTTTTGTCGCGTGCGGCGTGACCAACCATATTTTTATTTTTTCCACTTCTCTTTTGTTTTGTTTTTAACTTTTTATGTTTACTTTTTAGCTTTATTGACATATTTTAACCCCCCTCGACAGGTTAGGAAACGTTTTTACGGCCATGCCTAACATGTCTTTATTGCTTGAGCAAAATTTTTTTTCCCCAAACGGGAAAAATATATTAACGTGGGATTTTTCCCATGTTCGAGGACCCTACGGTTCTCCCCTAAGTCGGATCCTGGAGGAAAGTTATATTCTTGATAGTAAACTAAAAATTAAAAATAAATAATGTGTGTTTTCTAATTTCTAATTAAAAAAGTTTTTATTTTTATGACTTTTTAAAGTTTTGTAAATGAGTAAATCAAAGTATTTATTATTAACGTGTTTCTATAAATCTTCAGAAAACCGTATCTGCATTTTGCTCGCTGATATTATGTGTAGTAGTTTTCATTTCAATAATAAATCCCAACAGGAATTTCCTGTTTTCCTGCGACTTTGATCAATTATCAGAACTATTACATTTCTGAGAAATGCTGACCTCAGTGAAATAAACTTACTTTGTATTTCATTATAATTGTAGGTATTTCCTGCGACTTTGATCAATTATCAGAACTATTACATTTCTGAGAAATGCTGACCTCAGTGAAATAAACTTACTCTGTATTTCATGATAATTCCTTCAAATCCGAATAAAGGTCCTCAAATTTTTATCAAAATCAAATAACAAAACGGCACTAAGGATAGTATTTTTTTAGTGAGCGCATCCCCAGACCTAAGACCATAGGCTTATTAATAATTCACCTTCCTATAACTAGTACTTTTATTTCTTGGATTTCAAGTTATTTTTTAATAAATAAATGAACCATACTGAGTTTGAACAAGGTATTATTCTATAATTCCGGAGCTACGGTCATACATCTTCTAGTGTGTGTACTACCTATTTAGTTAGTTCTGTAAATTGTAGACATCATTGAGTTAAAATGGATACCATTAAGTTCCGTGTGCCCCAATAGCACCTAGAACAATGTAGCCAAACAAATATTTAAAGGAAAATCATGTATTCAGATGTGGACGTCATTTCAGTTAAACATCTATATCTGACCCAAGACTCAAACACTTATTTAACATTCCTAAGACTTTTGATGGGAATTAAAGCTGCTGAAACCATAGTTTTTAACCCATGTATTAACCGTTTTATGACCCATCTATGGCTACTGCTAAAAAGCTTAGAATAGAATAGTTAACTTATTCAGGAAATGGAACATAATAGGTATTCTATTTTCAGTTTGACATTTTTTTTTTAAAACAAGGGACATGTCCTTGAATTTTGTTTTTTATTTTTATTGTGTTCACCATTAATCAGTGTGTTATCCTAGTCCTAGTGTTGTACCATGTTGATTTTACATTGCACAATACTCGTACTGTGTGCATACAATAGTTTATGTCAATATCACAACATATCAGTGCAAAATGAACCTTCCAGTAGAGATAAATCAAATGGCACATCAGCTATACAAACAGAAATCAAATCAGAGTAAGTATGATCTAGTGAACATTTATTATGGTTTGTCTACATTACATCGATTGGCGACGTCAAAAGAAAGAAAGAAAAAACTCTGCCAATGTGACACATGGGTTTATTATTTTACTGGCTAAAAAAAAAAATACACTGCGCCAATTTGTCAGTCAGGAAAATATGTGGAATTCTAAGACGCCAATCTGTCAGTCAGGAAAATATGTGGATTCTAAGACGCCAATCTGTCAGTCAGGAAAAGATGTGGAATTCTAAGACGCCAATCTTTCAGTCAGGAAAATATGTGGATTCTGAGACGTCAATCTGTCAGTCAGGAAAACATATGGAATTGTAAGACGCCAATCTGTCAGTTAGGAAAAGATGTGGAATTCTAAGACGCCAATCTATCGGTCGAGAAAATATATGGAATTTTAAAAGACGCCAAACTATCAGTCAGGAAAAGATGTGGAATTCTAAGACGTCAATCTGTCAATCAGGAAAAGATTTCTATGTAAGACGTCAATTTGGTAACACTCTAATACCCATATATTTTGCGTTCTTCTGATTTCAGTATTCTGCCACCCGATTCTATGTTTGGAGATACAAAAATAGTTCCTTCTAAACCAATTTGTGAGGTAATTATTGGGGGGGGGGACTTGTGGGTATGGATTAAGTAAATACAGATATTATGTAATATGTATCTTCTCCATTATTAAACGGAAATACACTCGTGACTGGTAGAGTACACCACAACCAGCTTGCAGTCATGCCATATCTCTCGTGACTGAATTTGATAATCTTAAGTTACTCCATGCTCAACCAGATGTATGATGGTGCAGCTATAAATACGTTGTTCTTTGATACTTAAGTTTTTTAATTTCATCATACATCTAATCTTGGATGCTAATAATTGTCATAGTGGCCAGCCAAATCATGTCAATAACTGCAATATAATTACATCATTAGCACAAATACAGGGTGTCCCAAAAGTCCGAGACCGCCTGAATATCTTTTGAACAGCTTTATGTGGAGTTTTGAAATTTTGCATGGTATTATACCCTAATTAAACCACCTGATGGTGTGACGAATTTTTCATGGGCAGGTCCTATGTGGCCCCCAGGGGGTCCAACTTTTGTTTTTTAAATACGAACACCTATCTTGTGATACATTTTCAGAAAGAAAATAGAATTAGAAGTACTTTGCAAACACGCTAGACGTGTAAATTTTTTTGCAAAGTACTTCTAATTCTATTGCCATTCTGAAAATGTATCACAAGATGGGGGTTTGTATTTAAAAAACAAAAGTTGGACCCTCGGGGGGCCACATGGGACCCGCCCCTGAAAAATTCGTCACACCATCAGGTGGATTAATTTGGGATATACTACCATGCAAAATTTCAAAACTCCACATAAAGCCGTTCAAAAGATATTCTGGCGGTCTCGGACTTTTGGGACACCCTGTATAATAATATTACAGAGTTGCTTTCTGTGTTATTTCATACCATCCGCTCAGGTGGACTCGGCTCATGAGGATGTCACCCTCAAGTAACTTCTCATAATCTCAAGTATGACCTTTTTTTCTAACCAAGGGTTTCTGGTAACCTCATATCAATCTGTTTCTACGATTTCTCCAAACCCTGGAAGTAAAAATGCGAAGACTGTATAATAATATTACAGAGTTGCTTTCTGGAAGTAAAAATGCGAAGACTGTATAATAATACAGTCGAAGACTGTATAATAATATTACAGAGTTGCTTTCTGGAAGTAAAAATGCGAAGACTGTATAATAATATTACAGAGTTGCTTTCTGTGTTATTTCATCCGCTCAGGTGGACTCGGCTCATGAGGATGTCACCCTCAAGTAACTTCTCATAATCTCAAGTATGACCTTTTTTTCCTCCTGGAAATTAGAAATGATGCCTTCGGAAATTACTCCAATCTACTTAACCATATCGGTAATCCATATCAACGTCCTCACGTTGGCCAGTTCTACGCACCTGGACTACGTGGAACGTATTCCATTACGTTTCTAACCAAGGGTTTCTGGTAACCTCATATCAATCTGTTTCTACGATTTCTCCAAACCCTGGAAGTAAAAATGCGAAGAGGGTTGTCGTATCGAAAGAAGAATATCGATAGTACCGATATTGATATTATCGAAAGCTTAATATTGATAAGCGATATTATCGGATGGTCGAATATCGACATAAAATGTCGGATATATATATATATATATATGGAAACCTTAATATCGATATTATCGTTGTAAATATACAGCCCTAGCAAGAATGCAGCTGACGTACGTACCATAATATTTTTTTTAGTTTTGATGCCGATATTTTTTTTTTTTTAGATATTATTGAAATCTTAATATAGATATAAAATATCGATTACCTATATCGATACGAATATCGATATTATCGACGAGGGGAACACTGACAGAGTAACAACGTTCTACTTCTCATAATATGGAAGACTAGCTGATGCCCGCAACTTCTTATTTTTTTTTCTCCCGTGACTGTGGCTGTAGTATTTGTAATTTACCTTTGGACATAATAATTTCGTCTGCATTTTTCTTTTCAAATACCGAAAAATCTACCACAGCTGAACCATGATATTTTTCCCGAAGATTTTGGGGGTCTATTCCTGGCCATTTTTGATATCTCTACCCTTTAAGCTAAGTATATAATTGTACCATTAAAAAACTTAGTTTTAGTGATAACTTGTTTTCGCTTTAAATTTAGATTTTTTTTTTTTTTTTTTAANTTTTTTTTTTTTTTTTACTTTTTATTTCATATTGCTGGAGGGAAACTTGGCTCCCTCTGCCAAACCTAAGCAAAACTTGATCCCAAATATCAATAAAGCAGAGACACCCAGTCTCTGCCGAACTAACATAGGGAAGTACTGTAGGACGTCATCTCAAACATGGCAAGAAACATAAACAAGAGAAATCATACTGCCAGAGATGAAGGTCGACAGCAGTATAAAGTCCTTGGATATTTCCTAAGAGGGGATCAGATCAGTTTTAGTCAGAAGCAGTAGTTACTTTCCGAATTATTAAATCCTGTGCCTGTTTCACCACCCTTCATAAGATTTGATCAAGTCATTGAGTTAAACTTTCTTAAGTGTGTCCAATAGTATAAAAACCTTCTCAAAGTCCTCTCTAAGACCAGCGCTTGTTTCACCACCTTTCATAAGATTTGATCAAGTCATTGAATTAAACTTTCTTAAGTGTGTCCAATAGTATAAAACCTTCTCAGAGTCCTCTCTAAAACCAGCGCCTGTTTCACCAGCCTTCATAAGATCTGATCAAGTCATTGAGTCAAACTTTCTTAAGTGTGTCTAATAGTATAAAACCTCCTCAAAGTCCTCTCTAAAACCAGCGCCTGTTTCACCACCCTTCATAAGATCTGATCAAGTCATTGAGTCAAACTTTCTTAAGTGTGTCCAATAGTATAAAACCTTCTCAAAGTCCTCTCTAAGACCAGCGCCTGTTTCACCTGTGTCCAATAGTATAAAAATTTCTCAAAGTCCTCTCTAAGACCAGCGCGTGGGTCACTATCCTTCATAAGATCTGATCAAGTCATTAAGTTAAACTTTATTAAGTGTTCCAATAGTATAAAACCTTCTCAAAGTCCTCTCTAAGACCAGCGCCTGTTTCACCACCCTTCATAAGATCTGATCAAGTCATTGAGGTAAACTATCTTAAGTGTGTCCAATAGTATAAAACCTTCTCTAAGTCCTCTCACAATAGTTACAACATTGTGGTCCAAATTTGAATGTTCTACGTTTAGCCGTCGTGGAGCTACGTTGATTATCAGTCAGTCAGTATACTATCAGCTATCAGGGATTTGCGTATTGTAAGTATAGATTATTGAACGTCAATCTCACATTACTATTTATAACTGTAATTTCTTGATAAAGTAGGTAATTAAAGAATTGAATAAATTAAATAATCGAATTTTAGAGTGTGAGGGGCACAAAAACAAAAATATTTCTCAACTTTTCCAAATGTTATTTTCTTATTTACAGCCTTATCGTGGTCAAGTCTGTTCCAAGTTTCTAAAAAATGACATCGTCTACATTTCCTCCAATACAACTCAAGCTATTTTAGAAGCCAAATTAGAGAAAGCTCTGAGGGTTGTCTCACATTCAGAGTAAGTACCAACATAACTCTAGAAATTAGAATGAAAATCTTGAGAAGAAGTTTGGCCGTAGGCGGGATTAATGTATTTTAACATTTTCACACTGCCCAAAACAGAAACTACCAAATATTTTATTTCCAATGACCAATGGTACAGCTTTTATCAGACTAGTTGTCATGATGCCAAATTTTGTAATTTTTTCGACTTCAAACAGTACCAATCAGTGTGTTCGGCAAATGTATTTGATTTAATTCGCTATTTGATTGCTTTGATATTGAACCCAAAAATGACCAAAATTTTTCTAATTAGTCCGTTGGGGTTTAAACGCATTGTCATGTTTGATCTTTTTTGAAAATTATTACTATTACTTGAATCTTAGCTTTGAAAAATATTTCTCAGGCGTTCGTGGAACCCAAGTCCTCAATTATCGAAAATACACAAGTGAAGAAAAAGTAAATCAAATTCCGATCATAATTCGTATTGGTAAAATAGATTTTTTTTTAATAATAAAAATAGCCAATGAAGCCATTTTATTATAATTGCAATCTAGATACTTAAACCTAATGAACAGTAAATAGAAAATATGAAAATTATATTTTTATTACAGTTAGATGTCTAGTTTTGCTATGTATATACCACGCGCAACAAAATTTGAATATAAATAATTTTGTCTGAAAGTCTCATCAAACAGTGTGATAGGGGCACAAATATAGACCAAACACACAAATTCAACAAATATACATCAAATGAATTGTGCCTAAATTTTGGAATCTTGACAAATAGCGAAAACATTTACCAAAATGATAAAATATAAATACATAACTGATTTAACAGGTATGACGAACGATTTTCTCTATTTGACAATTAAATTTTATATGTTTGTCAATAAATAAATGACCTTGCTGGTATAAAATTGTTCGAGGTATTTTCTTCACCTAACTCTTTACCGAGTTCTATTTTTATGTGGTCAAAGGTTTTTCCTTTGACCACATAAAAATCCCTAATTTCAATATTTACTTCAAATTTCTTCCTAAGCTCGAAATTGAACCCTTGTCCTCCTGTTTACAAGTTAAACTTTGATTAACAGTCAATTATCGGTTGGCAATGTCCTTGAAAATTAAATGGTTTGACTGACCTCAAGATTTAAGTAAATGAAACGCTATTTTTTTAAAAAAAAAAATATTTAATTTTTCATAACATGGTTTTGGGGCACTTTTAAACCAGCTTGTCGTCACCTCTAACACGTTTTATTTGTATTGCAGAGATTTGTCCAAACCTTGTGAGGTATATGCACTTCCGTCGTTGTGTTTCTCCTCATTTCCAGTTTGTAGAAAAGATTCTCCCAATCAGCCACCCAGAAGGATATGCAGACAGGTAAACATTATCAATGCCGAAACTAATTTTCTCTCTCTTTATTTCTAAAACATTATAATTATGTGTTTTCATCAGTGGCGGATCCACAAGGGGCAGATAAATAGTACCCCCCCCCCCAAAAAAAATGCCTACAGTGTGACAGAATAGACTCAACGGGTTGGCTCTTCTCAATGACATTGTGGTAACATCGGAAGAAGTGTTGTGGAGTGATTTTCTAAAATGGGAAAACATCGCGCATTGATTTTAATGTCTAAAATTGGCGTTCATATTCGCATTGAGAATAAAATCATTCCTCATTGTTTTGAAGCAGAGTTTTTCAAAGGCTGAATGCCCTTCCTAACAGCAAACCTTCAGTATTTACATGGTCTTAGGACCGTCACCCAATGAAGCTGGTTTGCTCCCCTCAGTGGCTACATTAGATTTCTAGTGTTGGTAATCTGTAGACCACATCTGCCTGTTCTCTATTTTCCCATATTAATTTTCAGGATTGTGAATTCCTTGAAGATGAGCTATGTAAAGTGGAATATGCCATCGCTAAACGTCACTTTCTGATTGGTCAATCAGTTCCTATTGAAGACTGTCTAAATTTGCCCGAAGAAGATTCGTTAGAGAGTCATGCTTGTTTAAAACTTGGCGTACCTCAGCTTGAACCAGTCTTTGAAGGTAAGTTGTTGTGGTTGTTGTTAACGTTCGTTCTTAAGGACTCTCACTCTGTCTCCAGGCCAAGAAAGGCGGCCACTCCAACAGGATCTGTCTCTAATACTGGCTTCTCTAGATTGTTTGGGTTTGATGAACAGATGATAAATTATTTACATCATGAGCAGCCAGCATACGTGGAGGACAGCGATCAAATACTTCAGGGCTCAGCAAGGATTTATATACCAGCTCTTTGAAGAAGTATCTGGAGCAGCTCGGCAGGGAACAGTGTTGATGGTCTTTGACTGTGCTCGAGGGCACGGGTAGCCCGGTGCGAAGAATTAACCATCTTGAGGGCCTGAATGTAAGTAGCGGTGTTCCTCTTAAAATCAATTGTTCTCAACATATTTATATAATATAGTAACAGTACTTATTTTAATATAATTTTATACACCTGACATCAATGGCAGCGAACATTCTTGAGGGCCTGAATGTAGGTAGCGGTGTTCCTCTTAAAATTAATTGTTCCCATTATATATAATACAGTAGTAGTACTTATTTTAATATAATTTTATACACCTGACATCCATGGTAGCGGATGTTTTTAACACTTTCTTTGAACATACTCATAAGTTCTTTGATGCGTTTAGTTTGTACTTTGAACGTATTCCCGAGACATTACACACATCTAGAATCATTGTTCAGAACCATAAACGTCTCCTGATTAAATTTCATCCAATAATAGCAGAACCGTAGCAATGATATGCTCAGCAGCGATCGTGTTAAAAACGATTTTTTTTCTCAGAGATGGGGGACCAGTCCAGATCGAATTCCCAGCAAAATCGGACGAGATCTATCGTCAAGCAGAACGAAGTGAGGTCTAGTTTTATCATAACAATTTCTTTTTTTTTTTTTTTTTTTTTTTTTTTTTTTTTTTTGGTACCACAATAACTCTCGAACGCCTTATCCGATATTGATGAAATTTGATATAGACTTTCATTATATTCATAGACTTAGTTGATTATTTTTAAGTCATATTAAACCACCCGGGCCCAAATGGTGACCATTTCAGTGAGTGAGATCTACAGTTCACAGACCTTTATTTATTCTGCCTGAACATGACTGTAGAGTACTTTTACTATTGGGCGTAATTTTTCGTTTTTAACTTGGTCTTCTTTCCAACTCTATTTGGATGCCCTTCATATTTGTATATTCGTGAGCTAAGTTCCTCTTTGGGGCCGTATAAGCCCCGGAACCTAAGTCACAATTGGGCCTTTTGTGGTTAGAAAGTAGCCTAGCCAAGGCTAAAGATTTAGGCAAGCTTGACCAGCCTTTTGGTCAGGTATTTTTCGTGGATGTCAAGCCTGGGATGTAGCTGTCCCATGTTTAGTCTCCACGCGAATTAGGGAGTTACAATCAAAGATGATATGGGACCAGTCTCCTCATCCTCCCTACAGAGTCTGCACATAACCTGGTCCTGCTGGAAGCCCTTCCTAACACTAAACCTTACGTATTTACACGGTCTTATGAGGGCCTACCTGAAGCTGTCTTGCTCCCCCCGGGAGCTAAATTTGGGTGTCATTATTAGTAGGTACATATAAAATGTATGAGTCGGCCGGAGTTTGACCTCATGTCCTGTATTTACCGGTCAGAGCGTCTAACCACGACAACACCAACCCAAGTTTAGAATGTTTCTGATGTCGGAATAATATTTTTTGTTTCCAGATGAAGATTGTTTCTGGGGACGTGGAGAAGGTTACCGCGGTACAGTGAACATTGCCAATGGCTACGAATCTTGTATGCCTTGGAAACACCAGATGCTCATCAGAATGTCCGAACACCGGGAATTACTTGGCGGTCATAATTACTGTCGAAATCCAAATTCATTAGAAAATGGTCCTTGGTGTTACATCAAACCAAATGTGAGAGCTTTATGTGTTATTCCCCAATGTGGTAAGTACGTAGATGAAAGTTGGACCATACTTTCGAATAATGTACCTTTGGAATCGTCAAGAGAAAAATATCACCTGAAAATTTGATATTTTAGGTACCCCACGTAGAATTCAAAAATCGAATAAAAAATGAAAAAAAAAATGAGTATGGAACCTTATATAATAGGTATGTGACAGACCTAAATAACAAATTTAACCTAAATAACAAATGTAACTAAATAACAAATATGACTTAAATAAAACTCTAAATTGGAAGTCACTTGGCCCTTCACGATGTACGGGGGGCGGCGGACGAGAAGGGATTTTTTTATTCGATTTTTGGATTCTGCTTAACTTGAAACGTAAAATATCCAATTCTGAGGGGGGTTATTTTTTAGCCCATGTGTCACATTTGAGAGTTTTGGATCTGTTTTTAGAATCAACATTGGGAAGCGCTTGCCTATTTCTACAACTAGGTAGACTGTGATTTTTATAGCCTCTCCTGTCGTTTCGCTGAAATCAACGAAAGCTACTCAATTGTCCTCGCGGGGCTGAGTGTACCCCTAATACTGTTCTCGAAAGAACTATTATCTATTCTTATATTGCTATTTCTGATTTTCAAGAACAATGGAAATGGGGGGGGGGAGAGAGAGAGAGAGTATGGATTTGTATCCACCCTTAGCTATATTTTAACCTTTAAAAAACATTTTCTAAAATTTAATGTTTCGCCTGAGGCCTGAAAGGCATTGCCGTCCTGACTTTTTAGTGTTTCCTAAATTTTATTTTGCCCGTTCTTTGCAGAGAATGTCCTAAAACTTTCTCGCTTTGAGGTGATATATGTTGTCATCACAAAATTTAAGATATTGGATCGAGCTTGCTGATGTTGGCCGGATCTCGAAAATGGCTTGACATATTTCAATTCTCATAATTTTCCTGGGATCGTAGAACATGTTTTCCTTCTTTCGGGGGGGGGGGGGGGNGGGGGGGGGGGGGGGGGCATCCATTCCTATCATTTTTTCGTTATCTGCTACCGTTTGGGCTGTCGTAAAATTTTTAACAACAGAGACTGTGTGTGTTTCTTTTCACAAATGTATGTAGATTTATTGTTATTGAAAGATGTTTCCAAATCATTTTTTTCAGTGGATAACATGTGGCTCTACCTGGCCATCTCTGCCGGCAGTTGTTTGGTGTTGCTTCTGTTATTCCTCATCTATTGGTGCTGTACAAGGAAAACAGAAAAACGAATCGCTCGTGAAAATCGATTGGGTGGAGTTCCTGTCAATAACATTAAATTGTCGCCGAGCAAAAGTAAAGGCAAAGGAAAAGAAGGTAAGTTGGATTCTACTAAACCTCTTTTAGGACAATAGCTAAATAGAGTAGGCACTGAACAAAAGGTTGTGGCATGGTAGAATGAAGGAAAGCAACGCCGACTCTAAATAGAATCGGGAAAGGGTGAAGTTAAAGAAGAAGATCAGTATGCCCTAAAATATTGGTAGCATAAAGAAAATTTTGGCCCCCGAGAATTTGTCACCCTGGGCAAATGTCCACTTTGACCATTTATAAAAAATGGCTCTGTCACTGATGGACGAATTATCAATGCTAGAGGTGGGTACCGGGACATAAGGAGATTGCAGAAAAAGAAAACTCTGAGGGTCAGAGAACTTCTTCATTGATCTTGAACCAGCAATTGTTATCAGCAAAACAGAAGCGCGCGGTTGGGTGAGACAATGGATGTCTCGTTATGAACCAGTGTATCGCACGCGATAAAAATCCCTTGTGATAAGTTTCGGCCAATATTTATCGCGTTGCTCTGTTGTACACACCCCATCGATTTTTGTTTTATTCTTCAATAATACCAAATTCATTTTTTTAATATTTCAGGTAGCGTTGAAATGAACGCGCTCATTCCTGGGTCTGCAGCTTCTAGTCTAAAATCTTCAACTCAAAGATCTCTTGTACGAGAATATCATCTAAGTGAGATCCGTTTCTTACAAGATCTTGGAGAAGGTGCCTTTGGTAAAGTTTACAAAGGGGAAATTTGTAATTCTGAGGGACCTATGCTTGTCGCTATCAAAACATTGAAAGAAAATGCAAATCAAAAAACGATGTCAGATTTTAAACGTGAAGTCGATCTAATGTCAGAATTAAGACATCCCAATATTGTTTGTCTGTTGGGAGTGTGTCTCTCCGATGAACCAATGTGTATGCTATTTGAGTTTATGGTGCGTGGGGACTTGCATGAATTTCTTATGGCGCGATCTCCTCGCTCAGGTATGTTTTATTTTTTTATTTTAATAAAATATACTGGTTCCGCAGAGGGAGCCAAGCTTCCCTCTAACAGTATGATGACAAATAAAAACTTCTGTCTCATGCTACCATAGTGATGCCACTATTAAATTAATGAAGAGGTTATTTGAGGCGGGGGTTTTACCCTCGATTTGCTGGAAACTTGCAAACAAGCTACCCACATTGACCCTTCGAATATATATTGACCGTACCCAGCCTGCGTTGAGCCGAAAAATTGCCAGCATCACGAGAGCACGAACCTACGTGGACACCCACATGGTACAACCAGCGAACGTTGTTTACCTTCAGTGATCTAAGGGAAACTGGTGTACCTATTTAACGTGCGCTGACCGAATGAAGATTAAATTATAACTTGACCTTTAGAATCACTTAAAAGTATATGATTTCTCGCTTATATCCCGTTTTATTTCTCAACTTGGCAAAAATACAAATTTCATTTCTGTTTTCAGATATCAACATGTCCCATGCTCAACTCCCTCTCAGTCAAAACGATTTCATGCATATCGCAATCCAAGTAGCGGCCGGTATGGAGTACCTTTGTAATCATCATTATGTTCATAGGGATTTGGCCGCCAGGAATTGTCTAGTAGCAGATGGACTCACCGTTAAAATTTCTGATTTTGGTTTGTCTCGAGATGTTTATGCTTCAGATTACTATAGAATTCAATCCAAATCATTACTTCCTGTCCGATGGATGCCACCAGAATCAATCCTTTATGGTAGATTTACCACTGAATCTGATGTTTGGAGTTACGGAGTTGTTCTTTGGGAAGTATATAGCTATGGACTTCAACCTTACTATGGCTATTCGAATCAAGAAGTCATTGAAATGATTCGGTCCCGTCAAATGTTACCTTGTCCAGAAGATTGTCCTTCTAGGATGTACTCTCTTATGATGGAATGTTGGCATGAAGTTCCAGTAAGACGACCACAATTTCCTGAAATTCATTCTCGACTTCGACATTGGATGGTGGCAAGTAAATCACCGTCTAGTGGTGGCGGTACCAATTCGACCAACATTTCACATCCACCTCATTCTCCTGCTCAGTTAGTGGTAAGACTTCCTCCACCTTATAATAAGACTCATACGGCCACTGTAGATCATTGGCCTTAGCCAGATAGTCCACTTTTGAATAGATATGCATCTAGATCCTCTGTTGTGTGAACTTTTGTTCGAGTACACATTGCATTTGAATTGATACAAGCAAAAACGTCATTAAATTATTTCCATTGAGAGAGAGATAATCACCTCTGTGACAAAATTTGTAAAAATGTCGCGGTCGCGAGGTGACAGTGTTGCTAGATTGTTTTTTCCTCTGGATAGCTCAGACGGAAAAGGATATTTGGAGAGAAGTGTACTGTTTTGAGAATATTGATTTTAATTAAAATGTAATTTATTTGTCACTTGCGAGATTATTATTTTTAATTGAAATAAAACAGAACTGTGTACACTGAAAATAAGAAGACACGTTACCTGTGAGGTTTGAATTAACACTACTGACTCCTGATATTGAACCCATCATCAGCCTTTGCTTGCTGTACACGCTCACAATCTATCTTATCTCAAACGATATTTTCATGTAGATGGCTCGATATTCCGCACAACACTCACTCATAAAAAAAAGGAAAGTAAAAAAACCGTTCACCCTCTGTGTGAGCAGGTGGTCAAATATTATTTGAGTCGCAGTACAACGCAATATAAAAATAAAATTGAACATAATGTATTACGGATTAATTTCCTCTGTGTAACATTACTTCTGTGGTTTTCTCCGATTTGGCAACATTGAGATTTTTCTTTCAGTAGAAACAGTATAGTCACAAGCCCTGATGTAATGCAAAAGCATAACTTTTTGCATTACAAAAAGTTGTTCCGGGGCATAACTTTTTTTTTTAAAAAAAAAGAAAGAATATAATCACAAATTTTACGTAATGGAAATTGATGCTCTGAGTATAAATGCACAATTCTATACAAAACCAAAGGTTCATTATTGCAAATAAACCAAAGCATATGATTATAATTGACGAGATGTTTCTTGAAACATTGATATCCTAGTTTTAATATGTAATTTAGTTCAACGTTGACTCCTTCGCATTTGTATTCTACGAGGATTTACATTCCTGCATTTATGAAGTTTTGAACTTTTCTTGTTGCTTAACGTCTCTTTAACATCTATTGGTCTTTCGGGACGGGTGTTTATTGATACCAATGGAAAGAGGAGATGAAAACGCATCGATTCTTATAGAGACAACATGACTCAGATGATTTGTATGGAATTTATAGGAGATAGTTCATTTCAGAAACACCATACAAGGTTTTCTTCGCCTCCTGAAAAGTTGATATTTTTGAGGTATGGGATTTCTGAAATAACTGATTCAATTATTTGCAACAAATCGCTATGAGTTGTTGATACTAAAGAATCCTTACGGATAATGCAGTAGTTTCCCTTTGCTTTCTGCATGGATAATGGAAAAGATATCGCTTCCGACCCTTCCTTTAGTCGCGGTTTACGACTGTCATGAGCTTGGTTGCCTTGAAAGTATTCTTTTTAAGTTCCCCTATCCACGGTAAACATAGGAAGTACATAACGCAGTAGCTTCTCTTTGCTTTCTGCAATGTTAATGGAAAGGTTATCATTTCCGACCCTGGCCTTAGTCGCCTTTTACAACTGACATGGACTTGGCTGCCTAGGAAGTATTCCTTTAAGTCCCCCAATCCACAGGGGGCGTGGATACTTAGAAATTGCTCAAAATATTATGGGAAATAGTTAGCGTCTATGGTTCGTTGAATACACCAATTCCCGTTAGATCACTGAAGTTAAACAACATCCAGCGAGGTTGTACCATGTGAGTGTCCACATCGGTTGTCTCAAATGACTAATTTATGTTAGAGACGTTAAGCCAAAAAAAAAAAATAGCATACGATTTTTAATTTCCTAAATATTTATCCAAATAGATTGATGATATTTAATAGATGTTTGATGTTTTTGCGTGTACCAATTCATGTGGTAAAAGTGTGTAAATTCTATATATGAATGTGGTGTGCATTTTGTACCTTGTCCCACCAAGTGTTGGACTCACGTCAAATTATTTCTCTTCTCATTTTGTTTTGTACAGGTACCTACTTTAATTTTTTTTTTTTGCAATATTTTTAATTATAAATCAAACTTTTTTTTACAAATTTATTGACACGATGTATGATAATGAAAAGAGCGGGTTATAGGCCATTGTATAGTTTCAGGGGTTTTCCATACTAATATACATATAAATATTAAAAAAAGAGATAATCGTAAAATAATAAATAATATAAATACTTAGACAATATCGATTCGTATTAAATATAAAGGTGGCAAGCTTTCGATAGTACTCAGACTGCAATTTTTCCGGCCCAACCCAGGCTGGCTGAGGTCAATGTGGGTTCGCAAGTTTCCATTGAATGGAGGGTAAAACCACCGTTTTGAATGACTAATAGATCTTAAAGAGACGTTAAGCTAAAAAAAAAAGGAGAAATGGAAAGAAAAAAAAACTAATAAGCTTGCGTACGAGTCCGCAACACATTGGAATATTTTAGGTCTTTACAAATTAAAGTGAAAGTAACGTAACACCTTTCAATTCTATATCCCGAGTGGAATTGCGACGAGGATGCCCGAGTGAAACTAAAAGTAACACTTTGAGAGTAACAGCTTTTATTGGTAACGCTTTTCGATGCTATGTGCCAAAGTAAAAACATAAAATGTCAAAATATGCAGAAAATTTGAATATGCTTGCACTTAAAATCCGCTCTTTGAAATTTATTCATTGTAAGCTCCCATTTTTAAATTATATATTTTTTAAATTTTAATCACAGTGTTACAGTTTCTCATTAACTTAAGGAACATTCACACTAAGCAGTGACAGGGACGTGACCGGCAAGTGATCCGCCTGGCAAATTAAAAATATTCTTCCAGGCAGTTGAAGGAACATGTTCATATATGTAACTGCCCCGGCAGCCGTAACCCTAAGTAAGGGTTTGGATACTTCTAAAACAAGGTTCACTGGTAAATCATTTTGTGGACTCGTCTCTACAAAAACAACTTTCGCGTTAGATTAAAGAATTGTGGACGTCTACTATAGTTGAAGAATTAAACAATTCCTTGGTTTAAGAGTAATATTAATAATAATTAGAAATTTTATTAAATAATAAAATTAAAATACGAAGATGTTTCAAATGTTCCCTGAGAGCTATTGGAATTTAAAAGATGTAGAAGGATTTACGTGAGTAGATCAAACAGTCATACTCTGAGAACCGTTCACTTTCAACTGCCTCGAGTGTTGGTAGAATTTGTCCCAAGAAACCTTATTCCCACTCTTTCTGTTTTCTCTTCTTGGATAGACCTTTAAGGCCCGATCCTACCACGACGTGTTTTCAGGGAGTTTCATTTAACACTGTGTCAACCTGTGTTAATACAATACCCAAACCCGAGTGTTTCAAAACTCGGCTTTTGGTAGAACCGGACCTAACACGGGGTTCCTAAATAATTATTAGGTGTCTCTGGTGACACACTAGACCGGCACGTGACAGTGACAATGCATCATTGTGAGCTCACGATCAGCGGGAATCACTGTCACTGCTTAGTGTGAATGATTCTTTATTAATTGTAAACGTTGCCATTTTTGACAGTGTATCAATTATTTTGGTTCCCTATACTTCTCCTCCTTCTCCCCCCCCCCTAAAATTATTTTTCAGAAATGTTTACTTATTTTGATTACTTACCCTTCCACCACCATCACTTTCCGTGATGGCAACAATCCATCACCCTGCCAATAACATAAAAGACAATTTTACTTTCAAAAGACATTATATTTTGTGTATTTGTATGTCATATTTTTTAGTCAGGGTCGCCGAGAAGGGGGGACGGGGATAATGCCCCTGGGCCCGGGCTTTTGGAAGGGCGCTATGAAGGGCCCCTTAAGAATTTGTTCATTTTAGTAAAGGGGCCCGTAATTTTTTAGTCTCGGGTGCGGATTTTCTCTCGGCGGCCCTGTTTTTAGTAGCTTTATTAGAAGAATATATTGGAATGTCCGATGAAAAATGGCCTTATATGGGCAACCCCTCAGAAATTTTCTTTTTCCTTGCTTTATCTAACTACCTATGTAAATGTATAATATGTCTTTGTGTTATTATATCAGAATTTTGTAGGCATCATAGCATTAACATGTTATTCAAAGATCACACCAATACACCAAGCTATACTTAACAATTACCTTATAATGCTACTAATTGTCGCTATTACCGTAGCTACTCAATTGTCCCCAGGAGACTAAGTTACCCACAAACACAACTAGACCAAGTAGAAAATTTGAAAAAAAAACTTTTTCAAATTTTGGACCCGACCAGAAATCGAATCCGGTAGCTATTGAAGTAAATGTTCATTGCGTCCGGGTGCCAGCATTGTAGATAATAATTGAAAATTCAAAGTAATTTGGATAAGGATTGATATTGGAAAAATCCTACAATGCTGCAGTGAGCACCAAAGTCGTGACATAATAACACAAAGAAACAGCATTTATTTTCATCCCATTCTAAAGCTTAGAATTATAAATGTCACTAAACAGTAATTTTGACTGAAAAATTAAAATCCAAATCTTAACTCTTTCCAAAGAACATTTCCGGGTCTCAACTTTGGGTCCAGTGTACCTTTGTCTTTTTTAGGTTATTAGTACTACAAGCCCCGGACATTCCTATCATGCACGCTTTAGATTCGATTCCGATCATGAAGTCGGATAAGTGTCTGAGTGGGAGATGGCACATTGAACGCTGTAGTTAGGAGCTAGACGGTGCGACAATGAACATCCACTGTCATTTCTCTCTGAGACACTCGAACCAAAGCATGGTAGGCTCTACTTGTAAATATACATAATCATACTTATATGTACACACCTTAACAACATTAAAAAGTTATGGCCCATTTTCCTTCAGTTGACCCTCCTGCGGCCACCCCTGAAAGTGTAATGGACATGATTTCCATATCAAAATAACGCTGACATTTTTTATTGGAAATTATTTTTTCCCCGTTCCAATAGCTCAAACAGGTACGGCGTAATTAAAAAAATACGATTTATTTTTTGAAACTCGAAAGCGTTTGGTTCTCCGTTGGGAATCATTTTCGCAACCTTTGTTATAGAGTTGAGCCCCCCCCCCCACCTTAATGGTCCATATTAGAATATGTGGTTAACGTATGTGCATATAATTTGGAATCACCCTGAATAAATTTTATTGTACATGTGCGTATATAAGTAATATTGTATGTTCCTCAGTTTATAATAATTACCTAATTGTTTGTCATTTTTTGTGTTTTTATTATTTATTTTTATATTCAAAATCATGAATGTGTTAGAGATGTCGATATATTATCGATAATATCGAATTTTGATATTCAGGTTTCGATATAATCGATATTTTATAATGATATAAAATATCGATTTACTAACTTCCATAATGAAAATAGGTCTTACTTGAGGATGACATTCTCACGGACCGAGTCCACCTGATGATGATGTAAAATAATACAGAAATCATTTCTGCAATATTTTAATTAGATTACAGTGATTGACATAGAAGTAGAGGCCCATGTCAATTATTATAGCTTCCAAGATTTTATTTTTTATGACAATTAAAATGTTTAGAAGCAAACAACAAATTCTTTAGAGCTGCATTCTCATATTTTTTTTTTTATCTTCGGACACTATTGATTGATAAATATTATATCACGGG
The DNA here is from genome assembly GCA_012654025.1 of Pachypsylla venusta. Lineage (NCBI taxonomy): Eukaryota > Metazoa > Arthropoda > Insecta > Hemiptera > Aphalaridae > Pachypsylla > Pachypsylla venusta. Next base: position 10,709,357 of record CM022880.1, read on the forward strand.
AAAATAATTTTAAGTCGAATGTTTAAAATTATTGTTTTATTAACATCTGACGCCATGTGGAGACCTCGACATATTTTGAGGTCTCCACGTGCGTAAATCCATTCTCTTTATAAGACCTACCTTGTTCCATCACAGGAAATTATCAATGTAAAAAATATATAATCGTGATTTCTTTTTATATAATAAAAATGCCTATGCTGTTTTAATTGAATGACAAAAGTAACTCTCACATCATACGATTTCTTTATCTAGCAGTCCGCTTGGCCTAGTGGATATCACTTTGGTATTACACTCTATAGGGCCGTCGAGAGAAAATTCAGGCCCGATACTAAAAAATTACGGCCCCTTAATAAAATGAACAAATTCTTAAGGACCCTTCCAAAAGCCCGGGTCTGGGGGACTACCTCATCACACACACACACCCTCTCGGTGGCCTTGACACTCCAGAAATCCGGTTCAATTACCCGCGGGGTCGGAAATATTTCATCTTGGTGCTTATGATTTAGGGATGTACCCAGCTTCGTGAGAACGATTGAGTAGCTAATATAATGTGAGTAGCTAATTTAATATGAGTAGCTACTTTAATGTGAGTAACTATGATTATTTAAGTACATGAGACTCTTAGTAATGCTGTGATACCCACAAAAATTGTAAAAAGGCCGTTTGGCCTTACTACATAGAAACTACATATTTTTCCACATTTTTTTCTTTGATTTTTGGTTTCTGAATACCTACCATGACAGCATTACAAAAATCAATATTTTTAGGTTTTCAGTATTGTGGAAGCCTTTAATAGAAAAGGTACGATTTAAACTAGTCAGGGTCAATGACTGGTTAAATACACCAGATCACTGATGTTTTGCAACGTCCAGCCAGGTTGTACTTGGATAACCACCCTAGGTTCGGTCCCTCGTGATGCAGAATTTAAGAGTGGGTAGGGTCAATATGGAAAGCTGGTTTGTAAATTTTCGGCGAATGGACTAAATTCTTACCTAAGGTAGTTGCATTAACCACGCAACAAATGAAATGGCTTTTGATTGTTGATGTTATAGAGACGTTAGACAAAAGAAAAAGTTGAAACACTTGGTTGATTTTTAAGTAGAGAGATGCTCCTCAAGCAATTTTATGAAATTTGGTTTATTATTTTACACTTGAGTTCATTATTTTACGGGCCCCCCTCCCAAAGTTCTGTGATATAATTGGACCATTCTCTTTTTAAACAGAAAAGCGGTTTGATTGCAAACAAAAGTTTCAAATCTTACTGTGACCCAAAATATTACATACGAGCATTCAATCAGATTTCAAGTGTTCAGCTCTTACCATTCCCCTTTTAGACAGGATAAATGAAAACCGCTAAAAAGCGAAAAAATCCGCCAACGGCACATTCGAAAGCACCTAAAAGTTTCGGGGCACAATTATGACACCAGATGAGATATATATATATATAAATTGAATCCAAATCGGTCAACGCTAAGTGAAAAAAGTACCTATCACGACGGACAAACATATTTTTTTATTCGATTTTTGGATTCTACGTATCTGGAAACGTAAAAAAATATAAAATTTTGAGGAGGGGTATTTTTTTTTTTTTTTTTTNTATTTTTTTTTTTTGTGACGATTCCAAAGGTTCATTATTGAAAATAATAAACCAAAATATCGACAAATCAACATTGGCACGTGTCCAATGACAACATTGTAAGGTTCATTATTGAAAATAATAAACCAAAATATCGACAAATCAACATTGGCACGTGTCCAATGACAAAATTGTATGGTTCGCTTTGCCGATTTGGTACACAAGACAGGTCATACAGTAAGCAACATTAGGGAGGACGCACCTTAAAAGGTGCCATAGAACCAGATTGGCACGTACCGTTATTCTTAAGGATACCCAATGTGATTGTTAGTAAGGAACAACACCCTACTCGGCAGATAAAAATGAACACAAGTTCAGTATCTGCAGAACAAACCGTTGGTAGTGATCATCACAGTGCTTACTCGACAAGATGAAGTGGTGCAAGTGTGGGCATCACAGTGCTCACTCGACAAGATGAAGTGTTACAAGTATGATCATCACAGTGCTTACTCGACAAGATGAAGTGGTGCAAGTGTGGGCATCACAGTGCTTACTCGACAAGAAGAAGGTGGTGCAAATGTGGTCATCACAGTGCTTACTCGACAAGATGAAGTGGTGCAAGTGTGGTCATCACAGTGCTTACTCGACAAAATGAAGTGGTGCAAGTGTGGGCATCACAGTACTTACTCGACAAGATGAAGGTGGTGCAAGTGTGGTCATCACAGTGCTTACTCAACAAGATCAAGGTGGTGCAAGTGTGGTTATCACAGTGCTTACTCGACAAGATGAAGTGGTGCAAATGTGGTCATCACAGTGCTTACCCAACAATATGAAGTGGTGCAAGTGTGGTCAAGACAGTGCTTACTCGACAAGATGAAGTGGTGCAAGTGTGGTCATCTTAGTGCTTACTCAACAAGATGAAGTGGTTCAAGTGTGGGCATCACAGTACTTACTCGACAAGATGAAGTGGTGCAAGTGTGGTCATCACAGTGCTTACCCGACAAGATGAAGTAGTGCAAGTGTGGGCAACACAGTGCTTATCCCACAAGATGAAGTGGTGCAAGTGTGGGCAACACAGTGCTTACTCGACAAGATGAAGTGGAGCAAGTGTGGTCATCTTAGTGCTTACTCGACAAGATGAAGTGGTTGAAGTGTGGCCATCACAGTACTTACTCGACAAGATGAAGTGGTGCAAGTGTGGTCATCACAGTGCTTACCCAACAAGATGAAGTGGTGCAAGTTTGGTCATCACAGTGCTCACCCGACAAGATGAAGTGGTGCAAGTGTGGTCATCACAGTGCTTACTCGACGAGATGAAGTGGTGCAAGTGTGGGCATCACAGTGCTTACTCGACGAGATGAAGTGGTGCAAGTGTGGGCATCACAGTGCTTACTCGACGAGATGAAGGTGGTGCAAGACCATCAAAATCATTTCGATAGATTCATTATGAACCGAAGTTAAGCAACATCCGAGATTTTTTATATCAGGGATTCCCAAACTTTTTGAAACCGCGCCCCACTTCCTTGAAATGAAAGCCTCCCATGCCCCCTCCCATTTAAATTATGAATGGGTATGGCTGTTGCTTAATACTATCTCATTCAAAACGCTAATGTGTCGCTGAATGCTATCTCCATCAAAACGCTAATGTATTGCTGAATACTATCTCATCCAAAACGCTAATGTGTTGCTTAATACTAACTCATTCAAGACGCTAATGTGTCGCTGAATGCTAGCTCAATCAAAACGCTAATGTATTACTGAATACTATCTCATTCAAGACGCTAATGTGTCGCTGAATGCTAGCTCAATCAAAACGCTAATGTATTACTGAATACTATCTCATTCAAACGCTAATGTGTTGCTGAATGCTATCTCATTCAAAACGCTAATTTGTTCCTCAATACTATCTCATTCAAAACGATAATGGATTGTTGAATGTTATCTCATTCAAAACGCTAATGTATTGCTGAATGCTATCTCATTCAAAACGCTAATTGGTTGTGAATGCTATCTCATTCAAACGCTAATGTGTTGCTGAATGCTATCTCATTCAAAACGCTAATTTGTTCCTCAATGCTATCTCATTCAAAACGATAATGGGTTGTTGAATGTTATCTCATTCAAAACGCTATTGTATTGCTGAATGCTATCTCATTCAAAACTCTAATTGGTTGTGAATGCTATCTCAATCAAAACGCTAATGTATTGCTGAATACTATCTCATTCAAAACGCTAATGTATTGCTGAATACTATCTCATTCAAAACGCTAATGTGTTCCTGAATGCTATCTCATTCAAAACGATAATGGGTTGTTGTATGTTATCTCATTCAAAACGCTAATGGGTTGTTGAAAGCTATCTCATTCAAAACGCTAATTGGTTCTGAATGTTATCTCATTCAAAACGCTAATGTATTGCTGAATGCTATCTCATTCAAAACACTAATTGGTTGTGAATGCTATCTCATTCAAAACGCTAATGGGTTGCTGAAAGCTATCTCATTCAAAACGTTAATTGGTTGTGAATGTTATCTCATTCAAAACGCTAATGTGTTCCTGAATGCTATCTTATTCAAAACGATAATGGGTTGTTGTATGTTATCTCATTCAAAACGCTAATGGGTTGTTGAAAGCTATCTCATTCAAAACGCTAATTGGTTGTGAATGTTATCTCATTCAAAACGCTAATGTATTGCTGAATGCTATCTCATTCAAATTTTCTAAACGCCATGTTCAATAAAATTATCTTTGTGAAGTAGGTATTGTGTACATATATTTTAACTAAATGATAAAAAGTCTTTTTAAACGTTTTAGGGGTGGGAAAATAATTAATTCACTTTAATTTATTTTGAAAAAAATCTGTTTCTTCCGCATTTATCTATCCTGAAAATGAGCCTTCTACTTTCAATTAATCCATATTTTACGTTAGGTTACTTGCTCAGAAAAAAATCAATATATGCTATCTGCTCCCTGCTCCTTAATTGTACTGCACGGCGTACGGCGGATACATGGATTTGTTTATTAAATTTTTTAATTTTTCGTTCAAAAATTCCTTTCGTTCAAAAATCCAAATTTTTCCTTGAAAATTTTGATGGGAAGGGGGGATATCCTTTTTTTTCGTGACTATACCAAATAATGGTAATTATTGAAATCTATTAGAAAGCCGTGTGCCAAATTTCAAGTCTCTACGAGCTACCATGAGGCTACGTTGATTATGAGTCAGTCAGTATAACAATTGGACTTTGCGTTTTTTAAGTATAGATAGTAAACCAAAATGGACCTTAATTAGTTCGAACGTTTCTTTCAAATTTCGAATCACAATTCTTGTTTTGTTCACAATGAATGAGGGAACAAGAACATAAGTATGCCCCAGGCAGTCAACTACTTACCTACTCTTTCTTTCTCTTCTCAATAAATTATACGGCTAAAGTGCATAATATAATATAAGAATCAATTCCCCTCACCATATCTGGGTCACTTTGGAAATTTGCTACAACACCTTGAACTCAATTGACTGTGGTCCAAAGGTTCAGTACCTATTAAAAATCTGGTGTGAACATCACACGACTTTCCTTATCTCTAAATAGAAGAAGAAAGTATTGTAATGGGCTGACATTTTCGTTATTCAATTTCAACCAAAAAAATCATTTTGCATTTCAAGCATAAAATTGATATAGATAGGCTTTAAACCGATAAAAAAACGGAAAAAACTGGCAACAGTAAATTTGATTTCAGCCAAAAGATAAGTGGTACGTTCCAGACATCAAGTTGACATAGATATAAAATTTCAAGTCTCTAGCACTTACCTTTCTTTGGATATCTTGTTTACAGACAGACGGATAGACAGACAGACAGACACACACACACACACGGACCAATTGCTGAAACTCGAGATTTGGGCTCTGGGGACCTCAAAACGTATTTTGGCATTGAAAACTGGACATCGATAATGTCAGCCCATTACAATACTTTCCTTTTTATAGGATAAGGAAAGTGAAAAGAATCTATAATAAAACTCAATGCAACGATAAATGTGTGTATTATTACTAATTGTTAAGTCAAAACGGTAATTATCTGATTGAACTATTAGTTTAAATGTTTTTGTTATATATATATATATATATATATATAACA
>CM022880.1:10716794-10747527 GCA_012654025.1 Pachypsylla venusta
CCCCCCCCCCCCCCCCCCGACATGAAAATCTCAGCTGCCCCCCCCTAGGCCAGATGCTGGCTACGCCCTTGTACATATGAGACAAAAGAAATAATCTAAATGTAGACAAAGTTAAGAACCCAGCCTTTAGAAAACGAAGGCTAACAAGTACCGAATGCAAAATGTATCAAGGTGCATGTTCTATGCCTACATACATATATAAGGAAACCAGTTTCAATTAATATCTAAAGAAACCAAATGAATGCCTCGAGCAATTCAAACTTGACCGAACCAAAACGGTTATTTTTATTATTATTTGACTAAATATGCGAATGGATTTCAAATTAACCATAGTTTGTTGACCGAATGGGGAGATATTCTGTCTGGGTGACAGTCGATGCAAACAAGAACTCGAAAAAAAATTAGAACTGGTTCTTGTTCTTCTCTTAAACTGAACCAGTTAATTGTAGAAGTCACTCAATTTAGACGACTATGAAGAGAGAGATGGTGTATCTAATACTTATAAAACGCAAAACCCAGTTGGTATACTGGCTGACTGACTGATAATCAAAGTAGCTACGAAAACGTAGAGAAATAAAATTTGGCACACAGATCCCTTTTAGTATGTAAATTCGTAATAACAATGGGAAAAAAAGGTCAACCGGAATCTTTTTTCTAAGAAAATAACGAAAAATGACGCGAGTAAACACCCTCAAAAAAGCTGTTCGGGGCCCTAGGGAAGCCCTAGGGGCGATATCGAGAAAAAGAAAAATATGAGTGACCTGACCTATTCGCAACCCAAAATATTCCATTCTAAAAGTAATCCATATGTGGTATAGTTAGTAAGGCTAATATGCTTGTCTGACATAATAGTATTGGAGTGGCTGTTTCTGACTCAAAATCATAGAACTGACCTAAAAAAAACGCAGTTTGTTGGGTGGAACGTGTTGGAAGTAGTATTGGGTTAAGTTTCAAAAAAATTAAAATGCGTGTTGAAGACTGCGCAGCCTAAACTCAGCAGGCTTCAACACGCTTTGATTTTTTTTGGAACCTAACCCAATACTACTCCCAACACGTTCTGCATAGCTTAACAACCCGTTAAATTCCCCATGTTCTACATAGGCTAACTAACATCTAGGTAATATGTAATCTATATGTGGTATGCTCTGATCGCGTTTAAACGGTTGTACCTCGGTATATGATAACTAATGTAAAACTCAAATTTATTCTCATTTTTTCTCCCATCTTTTCGAAACGAAGTTTGTCGGGTACTCAGCTAGTCTCATATAAAAAGAGAAAGTTTAAAATACAAAACGCGATGTGAAAAAGAAAGTTTTCAGATCATGGACTGTGCAATTTTTAAACTGCACAATGACTGAGTTAAGATACAAAATTCACCTTTTTCACCTTTAGATTACGACTTAGATGGTTGATGGCAGCAATAATGTAAAAACAAAAGTCAATCTCCAACTGAAAAGGCCTGGGCACCCCTGATCTATTCCTCACATCTTATAGGGCACCAACCCTAATAAATTCTTATCTCAACAAATGTAGATAGGTATCTACAGATCTACACTAATAAGATTATTTCATTATCGGAAACCCTAATGTTAACAAGATCCCCAACAAGCATTTGTTGAAGGCTTTGTTTTGGTTTAACCATGAGAACCGCTGTAAGGCACAACTCAAGGACGATTGGTTGAAGATCTGGTTTACTGTAAGATAGAAGTATCTCCTGGTGATTTTCAATGAAGAAGCAAGAACAGAAATCAACAGAGAGCATGCGGTTAACCCTTTTTAATTCCTCATTCTAATTTAAGCCCCCCCCCCCAATATATATATATATATATATACTTATAAAATGCAGGGCCCAGTTGATATACTGATTCACTAACTGACTGATAATCAATGCAGCTCCACGATGGCTTAAAATAGAGACTTGAAATTTGGCACACAGATTTCTTTTGGTATGCAGGTGCGTAATAAGGAAGGAAAAAACGAAATTGTAAGTGGAAGCAAGTTAAAGCAAAAAAGACGCTTTATAGCGGGTTTCTTTGCAATTTTTTCTGGCCAAACTAAAGGAGATAACGAAAATTGACCGAGAATGGACCCCCCCNCCCCCCAACTAGTATTAAGGAATAAAAAATATAAAAATTGAAATTTTCCAGTTTCTGCCCACTTTATGGCCGATTTTCACCACCGAAAAATTGGAATTGAGAAGTACCACTCCGGGATCAGCGAGAAAGTTGAACTTCGATACAAAGGTGTACAAAAAGTCCCGCAGTACAAAAAGTCATATCCTTGAGTAAAATATTAAATTTTATAAATAAGAGGCGTGTTCACCCTGGGGGTCGGTTCCACCAAAAATACAAACTTGAGAAGCTTTAATGTCGTAATCTCGAAAGTGTTGTTGAATTTTGTGACCGTAACGTAGGACTCATGCAAAGTGGCCTTAATTTTAACTCTACCTCAGGACCACCAAGAAGGGGGGTTGACGGGGGAGTAATTCTCTCCGGGTCTGGCATTTTGGAGGTTGCTCATTTTGGTCAGATTTTCTTTCGGCGGTAGAGTGGTGGCCGTGGGCGTGACTAAAAGCACTACATGTTGTTGTTCTTTGGGACACCCAGTAAATATAATATCTATTTGACCTGTGGCTGTTTTTATTTTTGAGAATATTATAATATTTGATTGATGCCAAATAGTTATTAGTCATGGACTATACATAAAGTAATATAGGTACCTATAATTATTTAATTTACATTTTTGTGGTAAGTTCTGAGCGTTGCATACCCTGCTCCCACTAGCACTTCATCATTTTTTTTTTTAGCAATTATCTACATTTAAATAATGTGTTTCCACTGCCTACGAACGTTTTTATAATTTTTCTGTCTACGATGAAAAAAACTCTGCCAATGTGACACATGGGTTTATTATTTTATTGACTAGAAATGAAGACAGCCAAAAAGCGGTAAACTCTCCAATTTGATTTTACCCAATATTTGTATGACAAAATAAGTCTTCAAATATGAAAACACACCAAATTAGCTCTTACCATTTCCCTCTTAGACCGGATAAATGAAAACCGCTAAAATGGCAAAAAAAACCGCCAACGGTATCTTCGATCGCACGCAAAACTTTCGGATCAAATAGGTTTTATTTTTGGTCATGAAGTTTTTCAAACGCATCGCGTGTAAAATGTTCTCTGTTTTTTTCTTTTGCTTTTTCCAAAAGGCTGTAAAAGTTTTCGGAAAATTCCTACATTCAGTTTTCTATATTGACTTAGACGTCTGCAATTTATCAGTTCATTTTATCCTAAATTTGAAAACTTGAAATTTGGTATGTACCTACCTATATTTTAAAATCGTATATACCTACCTGTATTATACAGGGTGGGCCAAAAGTTACCAAGGGGTTTAAAAATTAATAACTTTTTCCTTTATATATATATATATATATATATACTAGCTGAGTACCCGAACTTCGTTTCGAGAAGATGAGAGAACATGAGTAGTAGTAACGGGTTGTTAACAGTGGCGGATTTACAGATTTGCCGCCTGTAGGCTATTCAAATTTTCCCGCCCCTTCCGACCTTTACAATTCGATACCCTTGTTCACAATCATATTTATTACCTAATTACAATTTCTTTTTGATTTGTGCACTTTTGCCCTAATTGCATCTGTTTTGAGTGCTTTTTTACATCAATTTTACTTATGGAATTCAAAATGACACTTTTAGTTGAAATCGATTCTTCCCTTGGCGTTTTTGCTGCTTTCTAGCGATTTTCACGAGTCTGGCATAAATAGAAAACGGTGAGAGCTGGAGATTGAAATTGGATTCCTATTCATATTAATTTTATGAATGGAGTATCTAATGAGGGGTGAAACATATTATATGTTGAAATATTTGTATGAAAATATTAGGATTGGGTATATAAATATGAATCATTTTAATTTCTGTAATACCTAATTAAAAAAAAAATTGCCCAAAATTTGCCGCTCTAGGCTCCAGCCTACTTAGCCTATTGGTAAATCCAGCACTGGTTGTTAAGCTGTAAAGAACGTGTTGGGAGTATTATAGGGCTGAACCTTGCGCATCACACTTCAACACACATTTTATTTTTTTTGAAACCTAACCTAACCCAATACTACTCCCAACACGCCCTATCCAACAAACTTGGTGTTCAATTCTATTAAATTATAGGTAAAATTCGCAGACCTACGTATGTTGGTAAGAAACACCGTGACATTTATATAGGTATTAGAGAATTTTATATAGGTATTAGATATATATATATATATTTTTTTTTTTGAGATTATCTCGTAAATAACACCTGAAATAATGGAGAGATTCACAACTGAACAAAGAACCAGAATAATAGAATTATATTATTAAAATTAGCAATCAATTCTCTTTTATGGCAAATTTTTAAAGGGCGAATAATTTCCAGAAATTAATTGGCCAGCGCGTTCGCCAGATTTGTCAGCACCCGACTATTTTCTTTGGCGTTATTTGAAGGAGCGAGTATATGTGAATAAGCCCGAGACAATCCTTGTAGAGATGGGATTTTCGACTCACTTAGGTGAGTCGGCATGGCTCGACTTGACTCACAAATATGAGTCGACTCAATGAGTTAAGTCTCGATCTCGACTCGCATCGAGTGATAATTTTCAAAATCGCCTTATTTGATCAGAAAGACATAATAAAACCAATTGACAAAAGGGGCATTTACCAAATAAACGTCCCCCAACTTTGGCGAATACATTGAAAAGACATCACAATCAATCGTCACCAGAATAAAAGAACATTTTCCTTAGTAAACAACAAACACCCAGAAAAATTGTTATCCCTTTATTATCTTTATCAGTCAACAAAAAAAAGCTATACTCGTAAGTCGACTCTTTGAAGAGAAACTAAAATTTAATGATGTCGAGTGGCTCGGCCGTATTTAAGGGGGCCCTCTCCCCCTCGGAAATGAGAATGAAATGCAGATGAGATGAAAATGAAATAATGATGAAAATTAAATTCATCATCCCGTAAACGTCTTTTGTTTTTAGCTACTTACTAGGTGCTAAGCTAAAATTATTGCTTGAAAAATTTGTTTGTATGACTTTACCTCAATACTTCCATGTTTACAAAATTTTTGTGAAGATATTTTTCATTTTAAGTTTAGTAGTTTATATTAGTACCAGTTTGCGGATTCTATTGTGTTGTTTCGGTGTCGAAACTTTTCAGTTTTTTGTTTTGTGAAGGAGAGTAATTTTAATAAAATTATAATAATCTACCTACTACTACTACTACACCGCTAAGTGTACCTAATAGACTCGACGCACAATATCAATATATTATAATATCGCCGAAGGCTGCCAAATCTTTTTAAAATTATACCATCACTAAAGAACAAAGTCCACAGCCGAAGTCCGCCATATCTTTTTAAAATTATACCATCACTAAAGAACAAAGTCCACTGCCGAAGGCTGCCAAATCTATTTAAAATAAAGGTTAGCGGCAGCAGAAAAAAATATAATAATAATATCACTAATACACTTCAAACTTTAGAAGAGCAACATCTACATTCGAGGGTAGAATGATTAAGGAAGAGAAAGTCTAGTGCGGTTTTCCGTACCATTTATTTTTTATATATTTTACCTATATTTTTTATTCTGGGCCCTCCTGACCAAAATCCTGGATAGGGTCGTGTAGAGTGGTAACATGACTCCGAATGAGATCGGGTCCTTCCGGGTCAATTAGAGTTGCCGTATCCAAAGAAGAATATCGATATTACCGATATTGATATTATCGAAAGTTTAATATCGATATATAATCGATGTAAATATTTACTTTAATATTTTTTTTGTTTCGATACTGATATTGTTTTCGATATTATCGCAGTCTTAATATCGATATAATATCGACATCCCGAGGGTCAAATACTGGGCTACAGTCAAATTAGATCAAAAAAGAGGCGAGTCTAGAATAAATTAGTAAAAAGCGGGAAATGATTTTATTTCACGTTGGGCATCCCGAATAATAGTAATCTAGGTTTGCGACGGTTTCTGAGGTGAGCTAAATTTTTTAGCGGCCAAAAAACGCTTAATTAAGCCGCTAATTTTAGTTTTTGGCGTATAACATTCGAACGATGCATTTTATGAAAAAAATAGTTCTATTCAAACTTAATGAAAATTAAATTTGACGTCGTTAAATTCGGTTCAGCGGTTTGTTCAGAATGGGAAGTCGAAAATAGGCTATATTTTACACTTTTTCAGAAAATTGTATTATACTCCAATTTAAACGGCTGTAACTCAAAATCGGTTATTCCAAATAAAAAATGATATTTTATTAAACTTGTGGGAAATCAAATTTCACGTTCAGAACATACCCACATTCAAAATTTGCTCCTTCCTACGCATAGGTAGATTGAAAAATCGAAAAGTGGTCGCAGCCGCCGATTGGCCGCTATATGACTATTTGTTAATTTTATGACGCCTGACCTCAAAATTATTATATTGAGAGATTTAATTGTTGAATAATTTTATCGTCTAAGCAGAAGCTTTGCGTTGCATTTGGGGTGATAGGGCAGCAGAGGGAGGTTTTTGCAAATATCCTCCCTAGCACCTAGCAATTTTCATGCTCCCGGCGTCAAAATATTTCATTTTTGTTAAGGAATTGAATTAAAATGTACTTTTTGGGACTCATTTTGTTACAAGAAAGTATTTAGAAGCTTGGTGTCGTACTATGTGCGTTGGTGGTGCGTTACGGTGGAGCTGTTGACATTGTGACACTAGGTCCTATACTAAGATTTAATGAAGGATATTTGACATCTCTTATAATCTGATGTTCCAGAAGCAGAAAATAACGGCTGTGACGACATGAAAAATGAAAAGGTTTATTACCTTCCCTCCAAAGGAGAACGCAAGGACAGAATGTCCTGGTGAGTTATTTGATCGATCCGTTATCTATTCTCCTCCCTCTTGTGCTTTTTGTCTTTTCTCTCATTTCGTTGATTGACTTGTTTGCAACTAGAAGATAGCAAACACATCGATGATATAACCCGAACGTACAGCCCGTCCACTAATTTCCATCATAAATTCAAATGAAGATGGGAAATAAGCATTTGGTACGAATTAAAAAGGATTCTAGTCTTCTATTCCGAGGAGAACGGAAGGCCCTAGTGCGCGGTCTAGTTCGGTCTATTCTCCCCTATCCTGCTCCTTGTGTCTCATTTTGGTACATCTATGATGTGAAAATGAATAATACCTTTCAGTTGGAATACAAGGCTTCAGCTGTATCCTTCCCAAAGTTCAGCAAATGTTTCTCAATCAGGAATTTATCGCGTTCGGGTCATAGCATTGATGTAGTTGCTATCTTCTTAGTTGCAAACATGACAACAATATGAGACAAATGAACAAGAGAGAGAAGAACAAATAACGGATAGGGCCACCAAGACAATCCTTTTCATGTCGTCCCAGCCGTTTTTTTTTTTTCTGCTCCTGACACATCAGATTATAAATGATGTCAAATACACTTCATTAAATTTTGATATAGGACCTAGTGTTACAATGTCAACAGCTCCACCCTAACGCACTACTAACGCACATATTACGACACAAAGCTTCTAAATACTTTCTTGTAACCAAATGAGACCCAAAAAAATACATTCTAATTCAATTCCTTTCTCAGTCCGCAGTTTTTTGCTTAATGTCTCTTTAACATCTATTGGTCATTCGTGACGGGGGTCTTACCCTCCATTCGCTGGAAACTTACAAAACTAGCTACTCACATTGACCTCACCCATCCTGGGTTAGACCGGAAACATAGCCGACATAACGAAGTTGCGAACATAAGTGATCACCTGGTTAGTAAAACCTCGCTGCACGTTGCTTAACTTCAGCGATCTAACGTGAACTGGTGTATTCAACGTGACGAGACGCTGGCGAGGGAGATTTTTATATAAAAAATAAAGTCAAATGAAAAAAAAAACAATGTTTATTCTGTGATTGGCATTCATTTATTTTGTTTTGCTCAATTCAAGATATTCTACTTCCAAGGCACCCAACCCCATGCCAGTAGTAAATGGCGACTAAGGACAGGGTCTTGAAAACGATATCTTTTCCATTACCCATGCAGAAAGCAAGAAGAAGCTACTGCATTATGCGGAACGATTCTTTAGTATCAACAATTCATGGCGAGTTGTTGCAAAACCAGCCTCATAGCTGTTAACATATAATTATGATCCTTGTCTTAATTTTCGTTATTAATATTTTTAAAAGTTTTCTTATATCAGAAGGTAATTTTTGATTTCAGAATGGGGCAGTATTTGTTTCACGTAAAGAGAAAACTCTTGACGTGAAACAAATACTGAAACAATAAGAGAAAAATTAACAGAAAGAACAGAATATATATTAGGAACTCAAATAGCTCCAGCGACATCCATGAGACATTTGGGAGTGTTTGTAAGGACTTGGCCACCTGTATTAAATAGAATAAGAACATTAGAGGAAACTATAAATATAAGAAAAGAAGAAGCAAAAGATATTAAGGAAAATGCCATCAGTACGGAAAAAGCAATATTCAAATTGAAATTAGATTTTAATATCGACAACAAATCCGTGCAATAAAAAAGAAATTAACACAAATGAAACAAACTGTGGCTCAGATAACGAAATATGCTGATGGGGTTAGGTCGTGTGTTAAATATCGACATGGAAGAGCGACGAAATGAACTCGAATCCGTGCAATAAAGAAGAAGTTCGAAGTTCACTCAAATGAAACAAACTGTGGATCAGATATCGAAATATGCTGGACTTTTGAATGTCTACTGATGGGGTTAGGTCGACATGTAATTTCATTAAACTATAAGTGAAATCTTTAAAGATATCAAATTAGTGTAATGGTCGTGTGCAACAAATGGGTGAAGTCACAAAACAGGCTGGACTTTTGTATGTCTACTGGTGGAATTAGGTCGTGTGTTAAATATCGACATGGAAGAACAGCGAAATGAACTAGAAGCTATCCTGCAACAAATCCGTGCAATAAAAGAGAAGTTGATAGAAATGACACTATCTGTGGATCAGATAACAAAATATGCTGGACTTTTGTATGTCTACTAGTGGCAGGGGCGTACACAAGGAGGGGCTGGCCGGCTATAGCGCCCCGATTTTTTTTTCGAAATAAGCCATCAAATGTGAAACGGGAGTCTATATCATCAAACCCTGTGACTTTTTAATAATTACATTTTTAAATAAAAAAAGCTGGCTGGATTTCACCAAGAGACTTAAATGTTAACAAGAGTGTTAGGCAGGATTTCATTGAACCGATCAGGTCTCAGAGAAGCATTTTTTCCTTCAATCTGTCAATGGTATTTTTGATTGTTACCTAATTCTAATGGTAACTTTGAAACAAGGCCGCCTGATTTGGGCGCGGTCTTAGGCAAAAAATTTGAACCTAGGTAGCTTAAGAAAAAAAAAAAAATCGCCCCAATATTTACTACATATGCAGGGAGAAAAAAAACTATATCTTGGGCGCGATAGAGTACATCACCTTATGGGCAGGGGCGTAGGAACCCCCTATGGGACGGTCAGGCTTCATTTTTAAAAAACAAAAAATCTGTTATAATTACGAATCTGTGCTAGCAATTTCCAAGGGGAATACATAGTTTTCCATCACTCTGGTTATGTGAGTGATCATCAAATCTTGTAAGGAGGAGGGAAGATTTTTTTGAAAAAAAAATGCCAAAAAAGTATGAATTTCTTAACAAAAGTAAGGATTCATTTTGATAATATTATTTTTTTCTGTCACTGTTTAAATAGTTTAATCTATTGTTTATGCTATTTATATCTATATCAGGGTTTCAGAAAATGAAAAATTACTCATACCTAATTTAATAGCTTAAATAAACAGGTGTCCATAGGGGGTCCGTGATTTTTGAATTTTTCACCCCTGGGACATGTCCCATAGGTGAAGTAACATGTGAAATATCATGTCTCATGCCTGGGGGACATTGTTATTTCGGAGCTTTATTTTTAGAAATTATCAAGTTATTAGGTAAAATAGTGCACATGGTGGTTTTTCCAGTTGGCCATTTATTAGTCGGAAGACTTTGCAGATATACTAAAAACAAAAATACCACAATAAATAGACAACATTTGCAACTCATTTGATATAAAATCTTTGTTCTACCATGAGCATGAACAGATTACAGATGAAAAATTCTTAAGCATCCCATAGGGGGGTTAATCATCCTATTGTTTTAGCATGATTGTTTTGTATGATCATTATTATTACTATAGCAATTGGTGGGTAGGTGGGTGTGGTTACCTAATACTTGATTGCCTACTTGGTTTCCCCCCCCCCCAAAAAAAAAATCCTGTGTACGCCAATAACTGGTGGAATTAGGTCGTGTGTAAAATATCGACATGGAAGAACAACGAAATGAACTAGAAGCTATCCTACAACAAATCCGTACAATAAAAGAGAAGTTGACAGAAAGGACACTATCTGTGGGTCAGATAACGAAATATGCTGGACTTTTGAATGTCTACTGGTGGAATTAGGTCGTGTATTAAATATCGACATGGAGGAACAACGAAATGAACAAGAATCTATCCTTTAACAAATCCGTACAATAAAAGAGAAGTTGACAGAAATGACACTATCTGTGGGTCAGATAACGAAATATGCTGGACTTTTGAATGTCTACTGGTGGAATTAGGTCGTGTATTAAATATCGACATGGAAGAACAACGAAATGAACAAGAAGCTATCCTGCAACAAATCCGTGCAATAAAAGAGAAGTTGACGGAAATGACACTATCTGTGTATCTACCAGAGATACAGCAACCCAGTCAGATCAAATCTGTAGACAGCAAGCGTCTATGACTCGCTGAATAGATCAGTTTCCCTTAGATCACTGAAGTTAAGCAACTTCCAGCGCGGTTGTACCATGTGTGGGTGTCCAAGTGGGTTCGTGCCCTCGTGATGCTGGCTATTTTTCCGGGCCAATTCCGGCGGGGGTTTTACCCTCCATTTGCTGGATACTTACTATTCAGCTACCCATATTGACCACACCCAGGTCAATGTGGGTAGCTGGATTGCAAGTTTCCAGCAAATGGAAGGTAAAACCCCCATCTCGTTCGAGCAATAGATGTTAGAGACGTTGAGCCAAATAAATATATAAAAAAAAAGATCTGCAGGCAGAATTTTCGTCAAGCGGTTGGGGCAATACAGTAATTAAAAAAAGTGTGTTTCACAGTTGTTTTTCTCTGCTTTTTTTTTTTTTTTTTTTTTTTTTTTTTTTTTTTTTTTTTTTTTTTTTTTTTACAGTAGGCTGTACATTACTGTACAAGTGTTTGTAATTTTCCAGCGTTCAATTTTTCATAATGACAACAACAAAAAAGTAGAGCAGGGGTTCCCAAACTTTTTGGTACCGCGCCCCCTTTTCTTGAAATGAAAGCCTCCCACCCCTCCCCTTTGCTGAATGCTATCTCATTTAAAACACTAATGTGTTGCTGAATGCTATCTCATTCAAAACGCTAATGTGTTGCTGATGCTATCTCATTCAAAACGCTAATATCTTGCTGAATGCTATCTCATTTAAAACGATGTGTTGCTGAATGCTATCTCATTCAAAATGCTAATGTGTTGCTGAATGCTATCTCATTTAAAACGATAATGTGTTGCTGAATGGTATCTTATTTAAAATACAAATGTATTGCTGAATGCTATATCATTCAAAACGCTAATGTGTTGTTGAATGCTATCTCATTCAAAACGCTAATGTGGTGCTAAATGCTATCTCATTCAAAACGCTAATGTTTTGCTGAATGTTATCTCATTCAAATTTACTAAATGTCATGTTCAATAAAATTAACTTATTTTATTAAACAAACTGCTGGGCGCGCCCCCCAGATTGGGAACCTCTGTAGTAGAGCGTAGAGCTCGTCAGCAGTTAATTATCAGTTTGATGTTTTAACTAAAGACTTGAAATTTATGGTGTCCCAATTAGGGGATTTTAGTTGCCAAAGGGATTTTAGTTGCCATTGACAATACCTACGAAAAATGTTCCCTTCAACTTTTTAATAAAAGCTTTCATTTTGAGTTATTCCCATTTTTCATCTTTTTTTCACATGTGTACAGCTGACGTCACATAACTTTCTTGAACATTATTATTATTATTTTTTTTTTTTTTGCAAAATTGAAGATATTTTTGAACTTATGGAAACATTCTGGTCAGGTAAAATTACTTTCATTAGCAGAAAATTTGATTTAATGCCTCGTTTTGGAGCCAACTTCCAATTTTTCAGAATTTATTTTAAATTACAAAAAAAGCAACAATTTTTGTTGTGGACAAAAACAGAAAAAACTTTCCTGTATTAAGCAAATACCAATGGTATATATTTTTTTTTATGTATAACTTCTGTGTATGTGGAGAAAGTTCTATTTCAATAGAACACAATGGGAAAAATACCTAATGCTACATAGCTCTTTTGCCAAATACCCATCTTACATTTTTAATAAATTGGTTTATGATTCTTTTTGAATAAAAATGCTATGATTTGACAGAAATTTTAATTCAAATAAAGTTAAATTTAATATTTTAATTAAAAAGAAAATATTAATATTTAATGGATAAATTATCAATTTAGGTACAATAGTCCTTATTTGGCGTGACCTGCATTTTTTACCAAACAGTTCCCATGCCGTTTCACCATTAATTTATTACGATTAATTTAATCAAACCTAAGTTTGATTCCGCATTGATGCACAGTGTGTATTAATTCCCACCACCCTGGGACAGTGGGAAATATAATTCCCACCCTCCCGCGCGGGGCCCCTGGGTGCAATATGAAAAAAAAAATTACACTACTCTTATGGGCCTATCCTAATATCAATTACACAAAAAGTTCAATGGAATTATTGCCGTACCTTTACTGGTCACCAAAGGGTTAATATAAAATTTCGAATATCCAAGTTTGCTCCGGGGAGTAAGTAAGGGTAGGCTTATGTCTTTTCAAATGTATTATCCTACCCCTTGTTTCTCCCCGGAGGCAAACCGATTAATTCTAAATCATATTTTATATCAATACACAGAAACACAGACAAACCCATAAAAATCGTAATATTTTTTATTCATTAAATATTATTTTCTTTTTAATTAAAATTGTCCTTTTTCGTTAAATCATAGCATTTTTATTTTTTTAAAAAATAATATAGAGTAATTATAAAATATGTAATATTAAGGGGCGCGGTAGCGCTCCGCCCCGCCAAATAAAAAAAGCGGTAGCTACCAAGAGTATATTATACGCCACAGCTTACATAGCCGATTTCAGCTACTTCCAGAAGAAAAAATACACACCTTAGGATAAAAATGATTGTTTCCTACGTATGGGGCGAACTCAGAGAAGAAGTTAAAGTTTCAACAAAATCCATCAAGGCAGGTTCTGAAAAGTACACTTTTTCTCTCATCGTCTGCTTCTTCTTCTTCAGGACAGATTTTGATGAACGATAGCTCATTTTCTCGTGAGTGGCAGATGTGCCTTTTGTTACTTATAGTGCCCCTCAATGGCTCCTTCAGCGCAAAATTTATAAAAAAACAACTAAAATTGGGGATATTTATTTGATAGACATTTTCCGAACCAATGAACAATGAACCGTTATGGACGTATGAGGTGTCATTTTAATTAAAAAATCAAGCAGAGTTAGTAGCGAAAATATAAAGGATGAAATTTATCTCATATACAGGGTGTTATATAGGACAAATAAATTGTTAACAAGTTCATATTTTTATTAGTAAGGATTTCCTCACATGATACATAATGTTTAACATTCAATAATTTATACCGGGTTTCACACTTTGATTAATGATAGTTGATGATATAGATTGATTTTCATTAATTTTGACTAAAAAATATTTCGTGAATCAGAATGTTCAGAAAATGCTAAGGGCTCTCAAGGAAATCATTGGGTGGAACTTGGTTCAGACTTTAGGCGCTGCCTGAGGTACATTTTGAAATTTACTGATAACTTGATGTGTATTATTGAAAGAATGTGTATTTATGGTATCATTTGGGGTTTCAAAACTGTTCTTAGGGATACTTAAATTTTTCTCTCCAAAATTTGAACAAAAATTTTCTTTTACAAATATGAAAGTACAGCCGAAAAACGTCCAGCGCTCCCAAGGAAATGATCGGTTCGGCCCTAGTTTCTCCACCGGACGTTGTCTGGGGTATAATTTGAAGATAGATGATAATAATTCAGTTACGATACTTATGTAAGATCTCTGTTCTTTTACCTTTATATAAATACATATTTTCTTGCTACAAAAAGTTATGAGATCCCCCCAAAAATACCACTGCTTGCTATAAAAATTCCGCGCCAAGTAAGTCATCACCGCAAAAAAAGATATAAAATCTATTTTTGGCCCGCTATCCACTCTTCCTTACTTCGAAATACCTATTAATGAGTTTAAATTCCGACCCCACCGAGTTTAAATTCCGACTCCACCCTAAACGATTTCAGAATGTTAGTCTGATTTCCTCACTTTCTTCAGCAACACGCAGTCTTGGTGGGGTACTTCTGATCATTATTAAACGTAACAAATTTATGAACCGCTAAAGAAGTGCAGAAGAACAGAGTGGTCCCTATCTCCTAGTGGTTAATTTATAACGAACAGAGGTACCCCACCAAGACTGTGTGTTGATGAAGAGTGTGAGGAAATCAGACTAAAATCCTGAAACCGTTTGGGGTGGGGTCGGAATTGAAATTCATTATGTATTTCTAAGTATTACGGAAACGTGGAAAGCGGGGCCCAAAATAGATTTCATATCTTTTTTGTGCTGATGACTTACTTTTTATAGCGCGCAGCGGTATTTTTTGGGGATAGGTATTTGGTAAAAGAGCTATGTAGCATAATTTTCGACATTTTGTTTTTGTTACACTAAAATGGAAATTTCTCCAGATAGAAAGACGTTATAGGCAAAATAGATATACCGTTAGAATTTGATTAACACTGGAATGTTTTTTCCGTTTTTGTCCACATCAAAAAATGTTCAACAACAATGGAAGTTCAGCAACAACAATGCTTTACAAAAATATCAAACTT
The DNA here is from genome assembly GCA_012654025.1 of Pachypsylla venusta. Lineage (NCBI taxonomy): Eukaryota > Metazoa > Arthropoda > Insecta > Hemiptera > Aphalaridae > Pachypsylla > Pachypsylla venusta. Next base: position 10,731,872 of record CM022880.1, read on the forward strand.
TCTGCTAATAAAAGTAATTTTATCCGACCAGAATTTTTCCATGTGTTCCAAAAATATATTCAAATTTGCAAAAAAAAAAAGTTCTAGAGATTTATGAACATATTGGTGGCGTCAGGTGTAGGTACACGTAAAAAAAATGAAAAATGCTTATAACTCAAAAACAAATCTTTTATTAAAAAAATGAAGGCAGTATATAGAATTTAGAATCAGCCCCTTAAGTATTGTCCCTGTTAACTGGGACACCCTTCACACGCTGCAGGCTACAGACCAAACTATTTTGTCGGATAGTTTATCCTAGGACAAACTGAATTTATCCACGCAGACATGCATAGTTCCTTAGAACAAGATTTTTCGGCGAGGAATGACCATAAAAACATTTCCTAGCCTCTCTGGTCGTGGGAAACAATACAAACGTATAAATATGTTTTTATTTAGGGTTGGTGGTGCAGTAGGGCGTGAGTTCAAACCCATGGAATTTAATCCTCATGAATTCGAAATATTTACCACATAATAATAGCACGCCCAAAAAATTGCCGGTGTCAAGGGACTCTCCAATCCTATAGGTACAGGCAGTATAAATAAGGGACTATTATTATTAGACATATGTTCATAACGCCCTTGAACATTTAAAGTAATGTTTTACGGCCATGCCTCGCCTAAATATCTTTGTACCCATTAAAGAAACTTCCATGCCTGTTTTTTTTTTAGGATAAACTGTTTAACTCGGTAGGGCTCAACAGAGGAGGCTCTGTAAGATTTAATATTGGTTTATTAGGAATTATCAATAATGCAACCCTGGTACGAACGTGACCCTTTCCATAAAAAAAAAAAAACTAAGATTGTAGTAGCGGAGTTAAGGTTTGGAAAAATGGTAGAAATAGTTTGAAAAGAGGTTTAGGGATAGGCTAGTCATCCACGAGTCGAGTCATGAGTCGACTCACGAGTCGAATCATCTTTTTGAAATGACTCGACTCTTCAAAGGGTCGACCTACGAGTAGCTTTTTTTTGTTGACTGATGATAAAGATAATAAAGGGAGAAATATTTTTCCGGGTGTTTACTGAAGGAAAATGTTCTTTTATTCTGGTGACGATTGATTGTGATGTCTTTTTAATGTATTCGCCAAAGTTGGGGAGGTTTATTTGGTAGATCCCCCGTTTGTCATTTGATGGTTTTATCATGCCTTTCTGATCAAATAAGTCGTTTTTGAAAATTGTCACTCTAAATGAGTCGAGATCTAGAGTCGACTCATATTTGTTAGTCGAGTCGAGTCATGTCGACTCACGTAAGTGAGTCGAAAATCCCATCCCTAAAGAAGTTACCGAAAAGGTTCCAATTGCTCTTGGCTGTAAATATGATGTGGTATGGGTTCCAGTTCGTTCTGGTGCGTAGAACCAACCATTTTAAGAACTGTATACCAAATAAAGTGTGGTAATTTTAGGAGTGATCCTCTGAACCATAAAAAAGTGATTTTATCCTAAAAGTTTAACCTAAAAGAACAATATTGTTTGTAACATAAAATATGTATCAATTTTGTGTATGACCATAAATCTTTTCTTAAAATCGTTTTTTTTATGAAAGATTAAAGGTGATTTTCAGGGAATCACTCCTATAAAACCCATACTTTATTTGCTACAGTCCTCACAATGGTCGGCTTTACGCACCAGAACGAGCTGGACCCATACCATATCACATTTTCAGCCAAGGGCCATTAAAACCTTTTCGGTAACCTCTTATGAAACTATTTCTACCATTTTTCAAAACGTTAATCCAAAAATTGCTAAAATTGTTGATTTTAAGAAAAATTTCTGTACAACTTCTTCTTCTTCTTAGGCTTTTACCATGTTAGGTAGAGTTAGCCACTATTTTCCACGCCGTCCTATTATAGACTTCATTTCCCGATCAGTTTCTTTCCTTTTCCTTGGTCTCCCGGGTCTTCTTACCATTTAATATTATTCTCTGTACTTCCAAAATTAGTTTCTTTCCTCCAAATCCCTACTCACACAATGTTTCTTTTCTTTGGTCTCCCGGGTCCTCTACTACCAGTTACTACTATTCTCTGTACTTCCAAGATCAGTTTCTTTCCTCCAAATCCCCACTAACACAATGTTTCTTTTTTTCAGTCTCCCGGGTCTTCTCACCATTTACTACTATTCTCTGTACTTCCCCGATCAGTTTCTTTCCTCCAAATCCATACTCACACAATGTTTCTTTTCCTCGGTCTCCCGGGTCCTCTATTACCAGTTACTACTATTCTCTGTACTTCCCAGATCAGTTTCTTTCCTCCAAATCCCTACTCACACAATGTATCTTTTCTTCGGTCTCCCGGGTCCTCTATTACCATTTACTACTATTCTCTGTACTTCCCAGATCAGTTTCTTTCCTCCAAATCCCTACTCACACAATGTTTTTTTTCTTTGGTCTCCCGGGTCCTCTATTACCATTTACTACTATTCTCTGTACTTCCCAGATCAGTTTCTTTCCTCCAAATCCCTACTCACACAATGTTTCTTTTCTTCAGTCTCCCGGGTCTTCTCACCATTTACTACTATTCTCTGTACTTCCCCGATCAGTTTCTTTCCTCCAAATCCCTACTCACACAATGTTTCTTTTCTTCGGTCTCCCGGGTCCTCTCACCATTTACTACTATTCTCTGTACTTCCCAGATCAGTTTCTTTCCTCCAAATCCCTACTCACACAATGTTTCTTTTCTTTGGTCTCCCGGGTCCTTTATTACCATTTACTACTATTCTCTGTACTTCCCAGATCAGTTTCTTTCCTCCAAATCCCTACTCACACAATGTTTCTTTTCTTCAGTCTCCCGGGTTTTCTCACCATTTACTACTATTCTCTGTACTTCCCCGATCAGTTTTTTTCCTCCAAATCCCTACTCACACAATGTTTCTTTTCTTCAGTCTCCCGGGTCTTCTCTTTCCTCCAAATCCCTACTCACACAATGTTTCTTTTCTTCAGTCTCCCGGGTCTTCTCACCATTTACTACTATTCTCTGTACTTCCCCGATCAGTTTCTTTCCTCCAAATCCATACTCACACAATGTTTCTTTTCTTCGGTCTCCCGGGTCCTCTATTACCAGTTACTACTATTCTCTGTACTTCCCAGATCAGTTTCTTTCCTCCAAATCCATACTCACACAATGTTTCCTTTTCTTTGGTCTCCCGGGTCCTCTATTACCATTTCTTACTATTCTCTGTACTTCCCCGAACAGTTTCTTTCCTCCAAATCCATACTCACACAATGTTTCCTTTTCTTTGGTCTCCCGGGTCCTCTATTACCATTTACTACTATTCTCTATACTTCCCTATATAAGTTTCATCCTTTGAACGTGCCCATGCGATGCAATCTTCTCTCTTAGGGTTTCTTTACCTTTTTCTATTCCTTATTTCTTCATGACTAATCCTGTCCCACTTCAACATCCTCATTTTAGCCACTTCCAACCTCTTCTCATGCATCTTCTCAACTCGCCACGATTCAGTTCCGTATATCATTGCTGGTCTCACGACTAATTTGTATATTTTCCTTTCATTTGAAGCTCGTCATGCATCTAGGAATTCTGCTACAACAATATTTTTTTTAGGTTTTTTTTTTTTTTTTTTTTTTTTTTTTTTGTTTGAAACGGTCATTATGATGTTCACACTAGATTTTCATTATTGATAATTCCTAATAATAAACCAAAATTAAGTAAGACAGAGCCTCATTAAACAGTTTATTCCAGCATATTTTAGATTCTTATTGAACTAATTCCAGATTTGCAATAAAAATGGACAGTACTTTGAAAACAAAATTTAAACGCTTCATTATTTTAACAGCTCTGTTTCAAGGCAGCTTTGGTAAGTAGTAAATACTGTCATGATCAGTAGTATTCAGTATACTATCATAGTCATGGTCAGTTGTATTCAGTATACTATCATAGTCATGGTCAGTTGTAATCAGTATACTATCATAGTCATGGTCAGTTGTATTCAGTATACTATCATAGTCATGGTCAGTTGTAGTCAGTATACTATCATAGTCATGGTCAGTTGTATTCAGTATACTATCATAGTCATGGTCAGTTGTATTCAGTATAATATCATAGTTATGATAAGTTGTAGTCAGTATACTATCATAGTCATGGCCAGTTGTATTCAGTATACTATGATAGTCATGGTCAGTTGTATTCAGTATACTATCATAGTCATGGTCAGTTGTATTCAGTATACTATCATAGTCATGGTCAGTTGTATTCAGTATACTATCATAGTTATGGTCAGTTGTATTCAGTATACTATCATAGTCATGGTCAGTTGTATTCAGTATTCATCCCCTCGACAACTAATTCAATAAATAATACTGGCTTTTCCTGTTTTCTTTTCATATTGACAAACAGCTTCAAGTGATCCAAAAAAGGAAAAAGTTACACTAGAAGGAAATGCAGAAAATATATTAGAAAAAAAACGAATATTAATTGATCAAGTGAGAGCTTTGGACCATAGCATGGAAGAATTTGAGAAGACTTGGCTACCCGAATTAAAAGGTCAAATAAAATCAAAAACACACCTTATAAGATGGTATAAGCAAGAATCAGAAGCACTAGAGAAGGCAGCATTTAAAATGGAAGCAAAAATATTAAAATTGGAATTAGATTATAATGAAGACATGAAGGAGCAAAGAAGTGCGCTAGAAGCTGTACCGGGAGAAATGGATACTATAAGACGGACATTGGATCGGATTCAGCACAGTGTTGAACATAAAAGAACAGCAGCTAGACTTCCACCCGTCAACTTATTATAGTCAGCTACACGACCTTTGTCAATACAATCAATGCTTCAAATAAATAATTAATTTTAATAATCTATAAAACCTTTATTATGATTCTTTTTTCTTCTTCTTTAAGAAACCTTTTTACAGGTCTTCTAGAACTACGAGAATGCGAGAATGGCTCGAAAAGTTCGTGACCCGACCAACAAAGGGTTAATGTAGTGATGTTCTGGAAGAAAAAAAAATTCTTATATTGTCTAGTGATAATACGGGGTAATAGTATCCATTAGCCAGCGTCTATTGGCACGTTAAATACACCAGTTCCCGTTAGTTCACTGAAGTTAAGCAACGTCCAGCGAGGTTGTACCATGTGTGTGTCCACGTGGGTTCACGCCCTCTGTGGGTAGCTGGTTTCCAAGTTTCCAGCGAATGGAGGGTGAAACCCCTTTCTTGAATGACCAATAGAAGGTAAAACCCCCGTCTTGAATGACCAATAGATGTTAAAGAGACGTTAAGCCAAATTAAAAAAAAAAAGGTCTAAAACGTAGTAGATACATTTTCCTTAGATGGGTGCAAACCTCAGGAGAAGGTTTAATCACAAGAACAAGACGAAAAACTTCTATTTAAATATTTATATTATGATTTTATTATTTATATTTATTGGGTTGTAAAAATATGTTATATGTTCGACTAAGTTAAAAAGTTAATAAGGACGGAACTTACCAGGAGATCCTCTGTCTTTCTATCCTAGACTCACACTAAAGTTCCAACGATCATGCTCCCTTAATATACCATCATAAACTTACCAGGAGATCATGCATGCGCGGATACCCCCAGTTTTTTTAAGCGGGCGGGGTTTCTCTAATTCCAATATACCTAATCACGTAAATTTTTTTTAAAAAAAATCAAATTAATGGTGATCCGCTGTCTCTTTTATCCCATTGAGGGGGGAGGGGGGCACAGGCCCCTAAATAATTCCCAATTCTGATCCATACTAATATTATAAATGCGAAAGTAACTCTGTCTGTCTGTCTATCTNCATAAACTTACCAGGAGATCATGCATGCGCGGATACCCCCAGTTTTTTTAAGCGGGCGGGGTTTCTCTAATTCCAATATACCTAATCACGTAAATTTTTTTTTAAAAAAATCAAATTAATGGTGATCCGCTGTGTCTTTTATCCCATTGAGGGGGGGGGCACAGGCCCCTAAATAATTCCCAATCCTGAGACTAAATAGAAATACGTAAATAAAAAATCGTCAACAATTCTGTCATCCGTCATGTCACTTTTGAAAGGTATTTGTGGTAAGCTATACAGCTTTTAACAAATTAGGTATCGTACCTCGATAAACTTTGCATTAAAAAGTACTGCCCAGGGCTCAAACTCCGGTCTCTCGGTTACGAGTCCCTCCCCCTCCAAATTTCAATTAGGTACATTGTGCGATTGTGCCCCCCCCCAAAAAAAACAAGAGGGCTATATCCGCGCATATCTAGAGCTAGAGGAAAATGACAGCTAAAACAGACAATGTCCTCTAGAGCTAGAGGATAATGACAGCTAATGTATTGGAACAAGGAACAAGTAAAATTCCAAACCAGAGATTGTTCTCTAGAGCTAGAGGACAATGACAGCTAATGTATCGGAACAAACAAGTAAAATTTCAAACCAGACATTGTTCTCTAGAGCTAGAGGACAATGACAGCTAATGTATCGGAACAAACAAGTAAAATTTCAAACCAGACATTTTCCTCTAAAGCTAGAGGATAATGACAACTAATGTATAGGAACAAGTAATATCCCAATGAGAAATTGACCTCTAGAGCTAGAGGTAATGACATCTAATGTATTGGAACAAGTAAAATATCAAACCAGAAATTGTCCTCTAGAGCTAGAGGACAATGACAGATAATGTATCGGAAAAAGTAAAATTCCAAACCAGAAATTGTCCTCTAGAGCTAGAGGATAATGATAGCTAGTGTATCCGAACAAGTAAAATCCCAAACCAAAGATTGTCCTCTAGAGCTAGAGGACAATGACAGCTAATGTATCGGAACAAGTAAAATTCCAAACCAGAGATTGTCCTCTAGAGCTAGAGGATAATGATAGCTAGTGTATCGCAACAAGTAAAATTCCAAACCAGAGATTGTCCTCTAGAGCTGGAGGACAATGACAGATAATGTATTGGAACAAGTAAAATCCCAAACCAGAGATTGTCCTCTAGAGCTAGAGGACAATGACAACTAATGTATCGGAACAAGTAAAATCCCAAACCAGAAATTGTCCTCTAGAGCTAGAGGACAATGACAGATAATGTATCGGAACAAGTAAAATCTCAAACCAGAGATTGTCCTCTATGACTAAATTTATTGTTCGTCTTGTTCCATCGAGCGCCTTGTCAGATTTTGGTGAAACTTGGAATAGACATATTCATTACGTCCATGGAATCACCTGATTGGGTCACCCGGGACCTCTTCCTGTCCATTTTCATTGAGTCCTTCACCAAACTACGAGTTAGTTATTGGGCAGGGGTGTGGTTTTAACCCAGACTTCTTGTTGGTACCTATGGGTTGTCACTATATACCGAACCAACTTAGTGAAGACACGCGTTGCTCACCATCATGGAAGGTTTTGTTATATAATATATAATATAGTATACCTATATAATAATTATAATATAGGAAAGTCTTTAGTGACTTTATGGTTTTTTTGTTGAAGGAAAGAATTTATATATTTTTAATTTTCGTCGAATCGACTTTTTCAAATTTAGAATGAAAAAATCTATAAAATATACCTAGGCATATAAGCTTTATTGTTCCAAACTAATTACCTAATTATCTTTTGTGATAATTAAGCAGAATATGGCTTCATTAGAGAAAAACTATAAATCCAGCGAAACCATCTGACTGTCAAATTAAGCCAACAACAAATTAAATTTTCATGTTATGTTTGTTATATTTGAGGTGTTAGGTATATCTCACAAAAAACATAAATGTGAAAAATAAGGCCAAGTTCCAATTCAAAAAATGTCGGCCCAATAAAGTAGTGAGATCAAATAAAATACGGCCAAGCCCTCTTACAAATCAGAATCAGTTTTAAATTCAATGTGTTAGATCTTTTTATGTAGTAAGTATATTCAATATGTTGGATCTTTTTATGTAGTAAATATATTCAATGTGTTGGATCTATTACTCTCGCTCTAGTTTTTTGAAAATAACTCTAACATGAAGGAAAAAAAACTTGCCAAGTTGTAATCACGAAAATCTCTGAGATGTTAAACGTTAAAATTTGATTACGAAAATGAAGGTAGCAATCTTGCATGGAGCGAGAGTAATAGATCCAACACATTGAATATATTTACTACATAAAAAGATCCAACACATTGAATTTAAAACCGATTCTGATAGTAAGAGGACTTATGACCCAGCCACTTTTGGATAATCATATCAGGAAAATGTCGATAATTAGAGAAACACAGATTCCAGTGTTTTTTAGGGGGGAGTTACCTAATTTCTGAATGTTTATTGCATCTAGTCCATCTGAATTTATAAGAAAACCACATTTAGCTAAATGCCGATAATTGGCGAAATATCATTCATATTATTAAATCCAGTTGTTTTTTTTTTTTGGGGGGGGGGAGGTCACCTACTTTCTGCAATGTTCTTTGTACCTAGTCCATCTGAAGTTATGACAAAGCCACTCTGTGATAATCACAAAATTCATCAAAATGATGATACCTAATTAACGAAATATCATACCTACATATTATAGATTGCAATTTTTCTTCGGGGGGGGGGGGGGGGGGGGGGAACCTTACATGCATCATAGTTTTTATATTTGTCTTATATTGACATTTTTTGTCATTGTCGATTGGAACATAATGACTTTTAAGCCCAATATCATAAAAGTAACAGATTCCAACTTTTTGGGTGGGGGAGGGACTAATGAGGGAAAAGTACGGTTTTTCGATTTTTTCCTTTATTTGTAGGTCAAAATACACCCCTCCACCAAATTTCGTGTTTCTAGCTGCATAGCAAGTGCCTCATAATATTGATGAGTGAGTGAACGAATGAGTAGTAAAATTAGAACTTTTTATACCCCTGTATCTTGTGAACTTTTTATCTTAAGGCTTTATGTAAAATTTCATAGTGTAACATTTCATATTTCATAGTGTAACATTTCATAGTGTAACATTTCATATTTCATAGTGTAACATTTCAAGAAAAGTTAGGAGGGTAGGGAAAACAGTACGAAGCCCTTCGTGTAAATATACACACTGCGTGCGTCAGGCCGGAACTTGGCCTGGCACACTGCCGTGCCCCTAGATTCGTATGTTAGGTATATTTGAGGTGAGCCAGCGTCTATTGCACGTTGAATACATCAGTTTCCGTTAGATCATTCAAGTTAAGCAACGTCCAGTGAGGTTGTGCCATTTGGGTGTCAACGTGGGTTCGCGCCCCTCGTGATGGCGGCTATTTTTCCGGCCAAACTTAGGCTGGGTGAAGTCAATGTGGGTAGCTGCTTCACACACACATTTATCTATACATTGAGTTTTATTATTATAGATTGAATATCGGCCAAAACAATATTAAAGACAGATTGATTAGAGAAATGAGAAATGGAGCCATTATTACCACCAAAAATAGGAACAAACTTGCGCGGATATAGGGGAGGGCCCGGGCCACTAAATAATTCCCAATCCTGAGACTAAATAGAAATACGTAAATAAGAAAATCTGCCATCCGTCATGGCACTTTTTTTTCGTCATCACGCTTATAAAATCGCTTATCACTCTTATGAAAGGTATTTGTAGTAAGCTCTACAAATTAGGTATGGTACCTCGATAATCATTGCATTAAAAAGTACTGCCCAGGACTCGAACCCCTGGTCTCTAGGTTACGAGTTCCCCCTCAAAATTTTCTATTAGGTATATTGTGCGATTGTGCTCCCCAAAACAAGAGGGCTATATCCGCGCATGCAGGAGATCCTCTGTCTTTCTATCCTAGACTCACACTAAAGTTCAAACGATCATCCTCCCTTAATATACCATCATAAACTTACCAGGAGATCCTCTGTCTTTCTATCATATACTCACACTAAAGTTCAAGCGATCATCTTAAATTATTAATCGAATTGTTTACAAGTTGTACCAAATTGTTTATAAATTAAATTCTGACCTACATAACGAAATCATCGTTCTCAGACGGCTCGTCGGGTAGTTATGCAGAGTATTCCACGTGGAGGCGACCTAACATTGTACCCATTTTGTGGATATGTATGTCTCGCAACGCGATTCAAGAAAATATCACCAACTTGGAAATCCAAGTGGAGCTGTATTTATGAGCCTAAAACAATTAAAAATCCGACAGGGTACAATAAACCCTCGAGGACTTTGTTAACGAACCGCTGACACGATCAATTGAATAAAAACAACTATAATGTTACAACGCACTATTTTGACTCAACATTTCCCCTGAACAGCTAATGTGGTCAAATCGTAATAAATGCAATGGATTCTGCTTATTTGTAAGTTCTTGCAGATCATATTTAGCGTTCCAAAACGTCCGGTTTTGGCAGGACTCATCCTGTTTTTCTTTTTATGTTTTTCCTGCCTGAATATGCACTGTTTTTTTAAAAAAAAAATCACACAAAAACATTTACCTATCGTGTCAAATCACCTAGTAAATACAGTATACACAATCCATCTATCTCTGAAGTATAACTCAGTGAGATGGATTGTGAATAGTTAGTTCTACATATACTTAATGAAATCAGAAAATCCTGAGGTAAAAACCCTCCTGACAGAGCTCTATGGTCAGTAATTCCAAGATTATGACTACAAGTTACAAAACACTGTATTGTATGCATATCAAATTCCTGAATAACTACTTTTTTTTACTATAAATAGAGAGACTGCTTTTTATACTGTCCTGTTTTTTCATGCAAAAGGTCTGCGAAAAGACTTTTTATGCGAAAAGTCCTTTATCTAGTAACCTTACTCACATTCGATTGAGAGAGAGAGAGAGAGAGAGTACAAACCTCACTCACTTCTATTTGGTACCCAAATGCAATGAGTATGTGTACAACGTTTCAGCATAAAATCTAAACATCTTGTTGCAAAGATAGAACTTTCAAAAGTAACATTCAAGCACGAACTAAAAAGATATAAAAATATTCTTAGTAAACAGGTTGCCCACAGTTTATCTCTTGGTGAGCTCGTATGTACCACTTCATTAGATTGGTACACAAGGTACGGCTTGTGGAAGAAGTGACCTCCGCAACGAGACATGACCATACTGCTTTAGAAAATACACTTAACAGTAACAGAGCAGAATATTCCAATAAGAAGGACCTATGTTTTATGTTAAATAACTTTTTAACGTGAAATGATTTTTGTCTTCTAATGTATCCACCGAGGGGAGCAGGGCAGTTTCATTAGGTGACGGTCCTAAGCCTGTGTAAATATAGAAGGTTTGGTGTTCAGCCTCAACAGCAAAAAGCCAGAAAAGAAAGCTAAGGTTACCATACGAGGAAATGTTACAGCTAAAGAGAGTAGACACCAAACAAAAAGATTGTAGAATGGTAGAATTAAGGAAACCAACGCCGACCCCAAATAGATTTGGGAAACAAAGAATGAAGTGAAAGAAGAAATACATTGAAACGTAAAATATCCAATTTAGGGAGGGGTATTTTGTTAGCCAGTAAATTAATAAATAAATGTGTCACATTGATAGAATTTTTTTTCTACATCTATATGAGTTGAGACCTTCAATAATTAGGAAGCAATTCCAATGGCTACTATTATAATGTAAACATTTTGTTAAAAGAAATATAAGATCCTTGAGCCGCACTTTCACTCACAGAACTGGTCTTAGGCCAGGGTAAGAATCTAATATATCGCAGCCACTAACTTGTTAGTTATAATATAAATGCTTAGCGGTGCAGTCCTGTCTTGACTTGTATTAAGGTCCCGTCTTGTTTTTTTAATAATAAATCGTGCAGGTAACCTAACAATGTGTCAAAAAAACTTTAATTTATTTCTGATTCAATTTTAATTTCAGTTTATTATTTTTAATAATGGAATCATCAGGAAAAAAAATCCACCCTCCTCAAAATTTGATATTTTACGCACAATACAAATATCGAATAAAAAAAATCCGTTTGTTTGCCGTCCGCTTTTGGAACTTTACCTCTTAGCGTTGGTCGATTTTTATGAAATTTGATATTTACGTTCCATGTGGGGTCTAGTTGTACCATACTAAAGATATTGTATGGAACCCTACGTGACAGACAGTGACCCCAAATAAAAGCGTTTTATATTCGATTTTTGATTCTACGTATATTGAAACGTAAAATATCATATTTTGGGGAGGGGGGTATTTTTTCAGTCAGTCAAAAAATATTCTCATATGTCACATTGGCAGAATTTTCTTTTTCATAAATTATCTATCACTATCATATTTCTTGGAGGCTAAAAATTGACATGAATTGTCTAACTAAAACTGTGTAAAAAGTAACATAGAAAGTATATCTACAAAATTGTGTGAAACTAAATTTCTGTGCTTCGATGTGAATTTTTAAGTGTGAATATATAAATTTAGTGTGACTATCGTGTGATTATTTATAAATTCAATGTGAATCTCGTGTGATTATTTTTGGATTAAATTTCTTGATCATCAGATTATAAATGTAGGCAAGTAGGTATCCAGATATATATATATATTTAAATTAATGTGTTAATATTTCTAATGCATTGTCCCAACCTAGCTTTATGAATATCACAACATTACAAGGGACATTACACTAAACTCCGTACTATATACACCTTAAACAGCTACTATATTTAAATATTTATTTATTTATATTTAAATCTTTGAATAACATGTTAATTTTAAGTGTTGAAAAATATTAACTTTTAAATAAATTAAAGCACCAAAAAAACTATTAGATAGTATTCAATTTAGAATTATTTATGAAGAAACTATATTCGAATCATTCGATTCATCATCAGTTGAGTCGAGTCGAGTTCATCCTTGCAATCGACTAGTAATGAATCGAATGATTCGAAACTAGTTTCTTCATAAATAATTATAAATAGTGTTCTTGGTAAGTGTTTTGTTTTAATTTCTTTAAAAGTTAATAACTACTAAAAGTTTTGGGTTACAATTAGACTTGAAAAAATGAATGTAGGTATTAACTACAATTTATTAATTTGATGAGACACGAGCGTCTCATCAAATAATTTGTAGTTGATACATAAATTTTTTTCAAATTAATATTTCAAACTGACTATTATAAACATCGTAGATACCATCTCCAAACTTACAATTGGACCCCAAATGGGATATAGGTGCATACCAAATTTCAGTCTACACCAAGTAGCCTAAGTGCCGCGAATACCGGGTGCCAGTACCGTATATAGGGGGGCGGCGGAAAAACGGATTTTTTATTCGATTTTTGGATTCAACGCATCTTGAAAAAAATTAATTTATGGAAGGGTAAACATTGGCAGAGTTTTTTTTTATTTTTTAATCGTTTGTTGTTATGGAGTATGAAGACCTCTTCTAGTTGTCCTATTGTTGGTTCGGGATCACGACACCATTGTTATCAATATCCTGTCTGATGATCAATTCCAATTTCAATAAATTAACTATTGTTTATTGTTATCAAACGAGTGGCGGCCGGAGTTGTAAAAATCAGAGACTGCAAAACAATGATTGGTTTATTAATTTCAATAATAAACCTTTAAAATCGTCAAAATTTTATATTTTACGTTTCAAGGTACGTAGAATCCAAAAATCGGATAAAAAAATTCTTTTGTCTGCCTTACTCCGTGATAAGCACTTTTGCCATTTAGCCTTGAGTGATTTGGATGAAATTTGGTATTAGATCCCATCTGGGGTCTAATTGTGGCCAGAAACTTTTAGGTGCAATCGAATACACGTTAATGGAAACTTTAACCGCCAAGGCAGATAAAAAAATCCGTTAGTTTGCCGTACACCGCGATAAGCACTTTTGCCACTTAGGATTGACCGATTTGGATGAATTTTGGTATGTAGATGTTTGGTATAAGTTTCAGGGTTCAATTAGACCCATCTGTGGTTCTAATTGAACCCCGAAACTTTTGGGTACAATTCAAGGTACCGTTGACAGTTTTTTCCGCTTTTTAACTGTTTCCTTTAATAATGTCTAAAAACATAACATTAAGCGCTAGAGACTTGAAATTTGGTATGTATTTAACGCCTGCGATTTTTACGGCTTTTTAGTGGTTTTCATTAATCCTGTCTAAAAGGTGAATAGTAAGAGCCAGAAACTTGAAGTTCGGTAGGCATTTTTGGTTATTATTTTTAATAATGAACCTTTGGAATCGAACGAACAAAAAAAAATATCCTTCCTCAAAATTATTTTTACTCATAAAAGGAGCAAAGCTAAAACTATACAAATGTGTTTCAGAATGCAGTTCCTCTTAATATTTGATCGGCTTGTAAATTTCGAATTCTTTAAAGCTTTAGATTAGGCGGTAGACCATGGTCAGTCGAATAGTTTTGGTGAGCTCAATTTCGAACAGGAGAAATATTTTTTTTTTTTTTTTTTTTCATTTTTTTTNAATTTAATGGTACAAATATTTTTTTTGTTAAAGTCCAACTAAAACGAGAACTAATTTCTTTTTTTTAAAAAAAAAATCGGGGGTGGAGATACAGGGGCCTAAAGTTTGAATTTGTTACACCCTGTATAACGGTCCTTTTGAATCTTTTTTTTTTTAATTAATTAAAACAAATCTACTTAAAATTCAAATCTACCGTGACATTTATTGTAAAGAATAGATATTGATTATGAGGTCTGAATATGGAACCCATGTTGTGATCCGCCACTGAGTCATCAGATTTTTTTAGAATGGACGTAAATAATATCCTATTTCAATGAAGTAATCAATAGTACAATGCTGAGATCAGCAATAAATAATCAGTGATATGGTGGCTAGTGTCATTTTAATTTTAGTATCAGCTGCCTATAAATGAATCTGTCCTTTCTGAATCCCCATAACTGATTATTTTTCGAAATTGAGATATTGATACCAGTGGAAAGAGGAGATGAAAACGCGTCGTTTCTTATGCCGGGTCTACACTAAGCGAACATTGTTCGCTAACAATGTTCGCTTAGAGTGGACCGGGCATTATAGAAACACCATGACTCATATGATTTGTATGGAATTTATAGCATAATATAATAACAGTGACAGAAAAATATTGAAATTGATATGCCAGTGACAATATTTTATTCAAAAAAGTTTTAGATGATAAATCGCGTGACCCTATACAGCACGCGTTGAATAATCCTCAGATTCCTCAGTCACCCTCCATCCTTCTACTTAATTAGGCTGATGATGAATCGAATGATTTGAAACTAGTTTCCTTATAAATAATTATAAATAGTATTTCAAAAATATTACGCATTGACTTCATTTATATAGGTAAGTGATTTGTTTTAATTTAATTAAAAGTAAATATTTTTTTAACACTTATATAATTAACATGTTATTTTTTTTTAAAAAAACAAACAAATCCATACTTAATATATAAATGCGAAAGTAACTCTGTCTGTATGTATGTATGTATGTATGTTCATGGGCGTAGGAAGGGGGGGGGCAGCTGCCCCCCTAGAAATTCCCAAGAGTATGCAGCACGGAAGGGTCAACTTAAATTTACACTAAATAAAATGATTTTTGGAAGCAAAAAAGTCATCAAGCACCGAAATACGATAAATGCCGAATTTTGTCCCTAATCCAACAGCCCTACTGTGAACAATCAAATGTAACTGTGGCAACCTTGTCGTATCGTTTGGACTGTTATCATTTGTGTCGGCATTTTGATTGTTTTCGGGTATCGCGGTCGCAGTCTGCCGCAT
>CM022880.1:10747755-10758187 GCA_012654025.1 Pachypsylla venusta
GTTACGCTTTCACGCTTAAACTACTGAACCGATTTTGATGAAATTTGGTATGGAGATAGACTAAACTTTAGGAAAGGACATAGGCTACTTTTATCGCGAAAAAAAAGCCCCGAAACTATAAACGGCCATGCCTATAAGGCGCCAAGCGAAGCGGGCGTATCCTGCTAGTATTTATATAAAAAATAAGTAGGTATATATTTCGTCGCCTTCTGAGAAGTTGATATTTTTTAGTTTTGGAATTTCTGAAATGACTGATGACTGATTCATATTTTATTAGAACTTTTGGACACTGAAATTCACAATAATTGTCATGATTCCAAAATTTAGTATACCTATTTGTTAAATTTGTGTGTTTGGTATATATTTGTGCCCCTATCACACTATTTGATGAGACTTTCAGACAAAATTATTTCCTTTCAAATTTCGATCATACCACGTTAAATACACCAGTTCCCGTCAGATCACTGAAGTTAAGCAACGTCGGGCGTGGTCAATAATTGGATGGGTGACCGCTTGGGAACACCACGTATCGTTGGCTCTTTTTTCCGGCCCAACCCGGGCTGGGTGAGGTCAATGTGCGCAGCTGGCTTGCAAGTTTCCAGCGATGGAGGGTAAAACCCCCGTCTTGAATGGCCAATAGGTAGATGTTAAAGAGACGTTAAGCCAAATTAAAAAAAAAAAAAAAATATTTATCTGTAATAAATATAATTTTAATATTTTCTATACCTATATTTCCAACACGATTTCTTATCGGAAGTTAATTTAGTTTTTCTTCACTGGTGTATTTTCGATAATTAAGGCCTGTATCCAGGATTTTATTTCGGAGGGGGGGTCATGTGAAGGGAGTTTTACCATATTAGGGATTATATGAAGTTAAAATGGCAAATTATCAAAATTACAGGTACTGATTTTCAAAAAAATTGGGGGGGGGGTTGAACCCTTAAAACCTTGTCCTGGATACAGTCATAATTTAGACTTTGGTGTCCACAGACGCCTCAGATATATCTCTCAAAGGTAAGATAATGAAATAGTTTTCAAAAACGATCAAACATGACAAACGTGTTTGTCAACCATATCAGACTACTTAGACAAATTTTGGTCACTTTTGTGTTTGATATCAAAGCAATCAAATTTGCGAATTTAATCACAAATTTGGTACTGTTTAAAATCGAAAAAAGACAAAATTTAGCAGCATGACAAATATTATGATACCTTTATGATGTTTATAAATTACTAGCTGTTTGAAAGTGCTTTCTTACGACTACGAAATTAAACAACAATTTCCACATTAAAACTTCTGAAATTTGAATCTTTGGTAGTATAATACTTCTGTGGAAGAATCTTTGATAGTGCCTACTTCTGTGATGGTGCCTACTTCCGTGGTAGAATCTTTGGTAGTACTTACTTCTGTGGTAGAATCTTTGGTAGTGTCTACTTCTGTGGTAGAATCCTTCGTAGTACCTACTTCTATGGTAGAATCTTTGGTAGTGTCTACTTCTGTAGTAGAACCTAAGGCAGTGCCTACTTCTGTGGTAGAATCTTTGGTAGTGCCAACTTCTGTGGTAAAATCTTTGGTAGTGCCTACTTCTGTGGTAAAATCTTTGGTAGTGCCTACTTCTGTGGCACAATCTTTGGTAGTGCCTCCTTCTGTGGTAGAACATTTGATAGTGCCTACTTTTGTGATAGAATCTTTGGTAGTACCTACTTCTGTGGTAGAACCTAAGGTAGTGCCTACTTCTCTGGTAGAATCTTTTGTAGTGCCTTCTTCTGTTGTAGAATCTTTGGTAGTGCCTACTTCTGTGGTACAATCTTTGGTAGTGTCTACTTCTGTGGTAGAATCTTTGGTAGTGCCTCCTTCTGTGGTAGTACCTTTGTTAGTGCCTACTTCTGTGGTAGAATCTTGAGTAGTACGTACTTCTATGGTAGAATCTTGAGTAGTACGTACTTCTATGGTAGAATCTTTAGTAGTGCCTACTTCTATGGTATAATATTTGGTAGTACTTACTTCTGTGGTAGAATCTGTGGTATGTAGTGCCTACTTCCGTGGTAGAATCGGCTTCTATTTACAAAAATCAATATTTTAGTCAGGCATACAATTTTTGTACTGTGGAACACTTTTGTATCAAATTTCCGATTTCTCCTTTATACCCAAGTACTTCTCAATTTTGGATTTTTGTTTGTACCTACCCCTAGCCTGGAGTCGGCTCCTATTTACAAATATAAATATTTTACTCCAGGAATTTATTTTTATTCCGATTTTTCGATGGTAAAAACCATAAGTTGGGGAAAACCCAAAAACTTCATATACCTATTTTGTATTGATTCCTGAAATATTATATTGGAGAAATCTATTCCCGGTCATTCTTCTTTATCTTCTTTACTTTGCCAAGGGAAAATTTTGCCACTATTAACGGCATCATTTATGGGCGAAGGAACGGGGGGGATCAATTGCCCCCCCCCCTAGAAATCTCCAGGAGTATGCAGCACGGAAGGGGCAACTTAGATTTACACTAAATAAAATGATCTTTGGAAGCAAAAAATTCATCAAGTACCGGAGTACGATTAATGCCGCATTTTGTCCCTAATCCAACAGCCCAATGTGAACAATCAAATGTAACTGTGGCAACCTTTGTCGTGTCGTTGAATAGAATTAGTAAATTTGGTGGGAAAATTCAAAAAAATTAATAAACATTACAAACGTATAGTTTCCATCTGTTTTTTTCGGTTTTCCGTCTATTTTTCCATTGTAAAACCAATATTATTTTCCTTGTAACAGTAGTTCCTTGAGTATGTCAGAATAGGCATAGCTAACGTGTTGATGGCTTTGAAGAGGTGCTTACTGTTTAACTCTGATCGACATATAATACTGAAATGAAAAACTTGATCTTTCAAAAAGGCAAACCTTAGTATAGGTTTTATTTAGTAAGAATTTCTCGTGTATGAAAATTTAGAACAGAATGAGGAAAATGTCAGTTGTCACAAATTTGGTGCAATAGAAAACTGACCAGTAATAATATTGATGGTCTACGTTCGTCGGCGATAACTTTGACTATCACCACAACTATGTAGTCTCTTTCGGACTTTTTTGGTTAATTGATCTAGCTTGCTGATATCCCAGTTATTTATAAAGATCTCGTTCATTCATTGACTCAATCAATCCTCCTTCTGCTAGTTGAATTTTGCCGGGTTGGCATTTTCCTTTATCGATATTTATCACCTTGCATTTGTCAAGCCCAAACTACATACATACAGAGTGTTTGGATATAAATGAGACCCCTGAATATGGTGGGTAGCTGAGATCAAATGGAACATTTTTTACGCTTTGTGAGTTCTGTGTGACCGAACAAAAAGGAGATGGACCCTAAATCTTAGTTTTTGATGGAGGTGATTTCAAATATGCCATCAAAAATTAAAAAAATAAAAGGAAAAAGGGGAAAATCCTGAAAAGTGATCAAATTTTTTGTTCTGTTCTCAAATGTGATTCAACTTATGAAAAGAGCGTCTTTTTCTAAGATATTTTGTGTAAAAAAAAAAAAAAAATTAAAAATCGAACAAAAAATTCAATTTCCATGTTAAGAGAGAACCACGAAAATGGTCCGATTACGATAAGAAAAATTTAGAAATAAGCTCCAATTAAAGTCCTGGACACAACTATCAAATTAGAATTTCGAAAAAAGAGCGTGAAACAAAATGGCAGCCTTCCAAAGTCCAAAAAAATTTCGATTAAAGGTATTTTTTTCTTTTTTTGTCCGGTTTGATTTTTAGTCTTTTTTTTCTCGTTATGACAGTAACTGAGTATAACAAATGGAAGTATGAGTTCAGATTTTTTAAAAGGTAATCATAAAAAAAAAGAAAAAAAACAATTTGTTAATTTTCATATAACCTAGAATACTTTCTGATGAATGTAACATGATATTGTGCTAGTTTAGAAGACTTTTTTTCCGATTTTTTTTTTTTTTCTTTTTTAATCTGAGTTCAGATTACATTTGCCATTCTCAGATACTGTTACAGTGCAATTTAACGGTGTTCTCAAGAGGAAAAACGAAAAAGAAATGTATTGAATCGAACATTTTTTGGACTTTGGAAAGTTGCCATTTTGGTTCAAGCTTTTTTTTCGAAATTCTAATATGACAGTTGTGTGCAGGACATTAATTGGAGCTTATTTCTAAAAATTTATCGTAATCGGACCATTCTTTTGGTTCTCTCTTAACATGGGAATTGAATTTTTTGTTCGATTTTTCAATTTTTTTTTACGCAAAATGTCTTACAAAGAGATGCTCTTTTCATAAATCGAATCACATTTGAGAACAGACAAAAAAATTTGATCACTTTTCAGGTTGTCCCCCATTTCGCTTTTCTTTTTTAAATTTTTGATGGCATATTTGAAATCACCACCATCAAAAACTAGGATTTAGGGTCCATCTCCTTTTTGTTCGGTCACACAGAACCCACCAAGCGACGTTGAAAGTTGTCCCAAAATGACCTTCTGCACCCTGTAACTCTGCTATGTTTCGTCTGGCTTACTAACGAATTTCGTAAAAAATGTTCCATTTGATTTCAGCTACCCACCATATTCAGGGGTCCCATTTATCGCCAAACACCCTGTATATCCCTGGAGAACTGTTCCACTATTCCGACTAGTTCTTTCAGTTGATCATGGGATACCGCGTATAGTTTCAAGTCATCCATGTATAACTGGTGTGAGATGGTGTGTTTCACTTGGTTGTTTGAGGTGTATCCTATTTTCGTTCTATTCTTCTATTGAACATTTTGGAAAAGCGGATTTAATGCTAGGCAAAACCACAATGGACTCAAAGAATCTTCCTGATATATATCTCGTTTTATTTTGATTTGATGAGTGGTTATATATAAATGTTTGTTTTGTCGTTAAGTGTATGGTGGTGTTCCAGGATTGCATCATTTGGTGAAGGCATTCTATCAATATGAGGTAAACTTTGTATAGTTGCAAGCCCGTAATCTTAATTAACCATTGATGGGGTAGAAGTAGTTCTTATGATGCTGTCATAAGAATTCTGGCAATCCACGTAACAAACAAACAAACAACACACGTAACAACAACAAGTTTTTTTGTTTTCTTCTTGACTTCTCCGAGTATGCTCACTGGCGGATTTACAGGGGGCCCAAGGGTCCCGGGCCCCCCCCAAAGTGACGTTAAAATTTTATGGATTACATTTGAATATTACCAAGTCGGGTTTAGGTACCTAGAAATAATAATAATTACTCCAATAATCTATAACTGCAAGTAAAAATCATTTATTTTTAATAACTTTCATTATTATAACATCTTCATAACCGTTGTTTCCCAATATATAATAATATTATGTATACAGGATTTGCACTTTCTAGTTGTCCCATAGGATTTTACATAGAAATTTCTACTTCTGGCCCAGTATGTCACAAAATAGAAGTGATAGTGACATTTGATGTAATTTTTAACGAGGATTCCAATGAAATCATTATCAAGAAAATCGGACCTACTGTTCTGGACCTAGAACCAATATATATAAGGAATAAGTTTTCTTCATAGGATAATGGTTAATACTTTTGATAATTTGCGGAAAAATGTGTGTATAAACCTATTTTTTTGAAACTGTAATTTCCTCAATTATCAGAAACTACCTATGTTGCCTAAAATAACAGTGATGTACATATATATTACCTAGTAATACAAAAGGCGTGCGTTCGAGTCATCTAAATGCATGGATTTTTTAGTGGATATTTCTCGTATATATCTTTTGCTTTTTGTTTGATGAAATCTTGTTTAATTAAAGTGAATCGAAACAATCTTGCTTGCTAGTCAAGTAAGGATACTTGTGTCTTGAAGTCGAGATCGGTTCCCGCCCGATAGAGGGAGCTAAAATAATGTAATTATTGGCGTCCAGAAACGAAGAGAGAAGAAAAATCTAGTGTGAACATCACACGACTTTCCTTTCCTATAATAAAAAATCGAGACGTGTACAATAGATAAAATTGACATAATAAAAAAAAAAGTCAAGTCTCTAGCTATTTCCGTTTTCTTTTTATGCCACACTCGTTAAAACCGCTAGAAAGCGGTAAAAAACTATCAAGAGTATATTAGATTGCACCCAAAATTTTCGAAAACCGCCAACAGTAAATTCGATTCCAACCAAACTTCGACGTTCGTTCCGAGCATAAACTTGACGTACATATACTTAAAATGTCAAGTCTCTAGCAATTACCGTTCTTAAGATATCTATCTTGTTGAAAGTTGAGATTTGGGCTCTGGGGTCCCCAAAACGTGTTTTGGCATTGAAAACTCGACATCGAAAATTTCAGTTTCAATACTTTCCTTTTATAGGATAAGGAAAGTAAAAAAACACTCGATCTGAAAATGAATTCCACCCTTTGAGGAAAATCCACCTCGGGCCGGAATCGAAATTCCGAGCTCGACCTCAAGAGACAAACAGTATTACTTGACAAGCAAGTAAGACCATTTCGATTCACTTTGATTTTTAAACAAGATTTCATCAAACGAAAAGCAGGAGATATACGAGTAATATCCACTAAAGAAATCTATGCATTTAGATGACTCGAACCCACGTCCTTAGTATTACTAGGTATGGACGTCAATGTTATTTCAGGCAACGGAGTTTCTGATATTTCAGTAAAATACAATTTCAAAAAAGTAGGTTTCTGCATACATTTTTCCCCAAATTATTAAAACTATTATCCATTATTCTATGAAGGAACCTTAGTCCACCAGCTTGGTTTCAAGTCCAGAACCGTAGATCCGATTTTCGTATGTCCGATTTATTGGAATTCGCGTTAAAAATTATATAAAAAATCACTATCATTTCTATTTTGTGACATACTGGGAGGATATGACAGCCATACGTCGAAATTTACATGTAAAATCCTATGGGACAACTAGAAAGTGCAAACCCTGTATAGGTATACATAACAAAGTACATATAGAGAAGAAAAAAATCAGCCCCCCCCAAAAAAAAAAAAAAAAAAATATTTTTCTAGATCCGCCAGTGAGTATGTTTTGCCTTTCATTATAAATGGAGGAATCTGGTCTGGGTTTTTAATGAATTCATTGATAAACTGAGTTAGCTTGATGTGAGTGTTAGTTTTTTATACCAATAGTTGTGAATTTTATCACTGCCATGGTTTTTCCAATTATGAATTTTCATGATTATTTCTTTTAGTACTTCTTCTGATACCGCTGGTTCTGTCATATGTGTTATGTTGGTATTTTCTTCTTCTTCTCTCTTCATCCAGCTCGTTTCTTCATTGGGTATGTCTGCAGGCCCATCTTCATTCGTAGTTTTTATTTTAATCTTTCTATAAAAAAATGTCTCGTTGTTCTGAAACTCGCTGTTTTTTTGTTTTCTCCTATCGCATTTCGTATACCTTTTTAGTCTGGAACTGATCACAGATAACTTTTGATGCAAGGTGTCTAAGAGGTCATGAGGTACAGTATTGGTGCTATCTCTTGGTGTGTGGATTTTATATTTCTTAAATATTTTGTTCACCTTTTTCATCAACTTATTACCCATATTTCCATTTGTATATTCTATAAGTCTTGCTATTCCAGCTCTTTTTATTTCAACTTTATTAATTAGTCTCTTCTTCCACGCTGGCAGTTTGATTCACAATAGCTGCTGTTAATACACCAGGTCGTGTAGATTAGTAAATGTTTGAATGTCAAGGAATTCAGGTATTACGTGTATGTTTAACGTATCAACAGTTTTGGCAAACTTGATTGATGTTTTCTTTGAAATATGCGGGCTTTTAGGTGGATCTATTCCTTTGTATTTAATTAGAATGGTATCCTAGACAGCAAGTCCTTGAGTTGTAGAGTTATCTCATCGTTGGTGTTTATTCTGTCATTGGTTGAATCTATTCTCGTTTCGATATTTTCTAGAAGTTACTTTTTTATTCAAGAAGTTACTTGAGTATCGATAACTCTTATGTTGTCACTTTGAGTTTCTATCATTGTGTTGTTTTGGTTGGTTTTAGATGACGCATATCCTTTTCTTTCCAACTTTTCGCGCACTTCTCTTTGATTGTCTCTAGAGCTTCATCGGTGAAAAGTTTGTTTTTGACAATAGTTTGTCTTTGATCTGCAATTCTTTGTTCAGTAACCGTAAGATTGGGTTATTCTACAACAAACGCTTGTTGTAGTTTTTGGCGGAAAGCTGCTAATTCTGTTTCGGGTCGTGTGATATAGTAATATGTGCGCACGATGTATGTGTTAATATCTTGGGTCCACTTCATACGCACTCGTTTTCTTCCTGCTAAGGTGGTCTCAGGTAATAAGACACTGCCTAACTGAGAAGGACTCCTAGCAGTCACAGTCCTTCTGGATGTATTTTAACTGATATCATTTGTGTCGGCATTTTCATTGTTTTCGGGTACCCCGGTCGCAGTCTGCCGCATTCTTCTTGACTCCCTGGGCTGCCCCCAGGAGGTAGCGTTTTCCGAGGTCTTAATAAAAATCGTTTTTTCTCCATTGGGAGATCGCAGTTGATGTTCATGTGATATTAAAATGTTACCACACTACTTCCTGGGACGTTACCGATACTTGTAACTATCAAGGGATCTTCGACCGCTTGCTCGGGCCCTGGGGTCGCCCCTCCTCAATAACTCAATCATCAGTTACCCTTGGGGGTTTAGTATTAAATAAGTAACGATTTACTTTATCGACCCCCCACCCTTCCTCCCGACATGAAGATCTCGGCTGCCCCCCCCCCCAGGACAGAGCCGTACGCCCTTGACATCATTTTTGACAATAATTCGCTTTCAGTTGAACTTCCGATATATTCCTTTCTTATTACGTATCTACATACAATACGTATCTACATACAATCAGCTACGTTAATTAAAAGCATGTCTATCAGTATCTCAGTAATCCACCTGGGCCTATCGTTTTATATATATACAATTTGTGATATCGTTTTATATATATACAATTTGGCATCACGCATATCACCATCCTACACATCAGATATCCCGCAGAATCTTCTCTATAGGTACTCTTTCATGTTTACCCTGTACCTACTCTAATACTTTGGCATCACCAATATCACCATCCTACACATCAGATATCCCGCTGAATCTTCTCTATAGGTACTCTTTCATTTTTACCCTGTACTCTAATACTTTGGCATCACCAATATCACCATCCTACACATCAGATATCCCGCAGAATCTTCTCTATAGGTACTCTTTCATTTTCACCCTGTACTCTACTACTTTGGCATCACCAATATCACCATCCTACACATCAGATATCCCGCTGAATCTTCTCTATAGGTACTCTTTCATTCTCACCCTGTACTCTAATACTTTGGCATCACCAATATCACCATCCTACACAGATATCCCGCAGAATCTTCTATAGGTACTATTTCATTTCATGCGGATGTCTATTTTTACATTAGAAAGTTGGTAATGGTACCTATCTCCTGTCTGCCAGATTGGTATAGCACAATAAAAATCAACTTTACACAATTTGATTTCATCTTCACATCCCCTGAGGACAAATTTCTTCAAAACTTGTTTCCGAATGTTCTTCGCGTATTTCAATTTAGTGGCATTAACTTTGTTATAGAGGTACTAACTTTGTTAAAGTGGCAAAGTAGCACCGAGAGGACCAAGCCAGCTTCATTAGGTGACGGTCCCATGAGCTAAATTTTAAGAGAGTAGGCACGAAACGGAAGGTTGTGACATTGTAAGGAAAGCAAAGCCAAACCCCAAATAGAATTGGAAAATGGTAAATTTAGGCATCTTTATAAATGGACATTTGCCCAGGGCCCACGGCGCTTATTCTCAGGGGCAGAATATATGATTGGTTTGTTTTATAATTCAGATAGTTTCTGCAGTGAATTCAATTAAAAGCTGAATTGATCTGACAAAGGTGATTGTCGAAAAACGCATCATAGTATCTTTCCCAAACATTTACAATGTTTTGAACATTGCCGAGAGCGCTTGTCAAGGCTAAAAAGGTCTTTCGGAAGAAGATTTTCTCATATAGAGAGATAGATTTAAACGATTTTTATTCGATTTTTGGGTATATTTTTGTGACGATCCCAAAGGTTCATTATTTTTATCTCAACAAAAGTCGCAGTTTCGCAGTTAAATAAAATCAAAATGATTGAAAATAAACCAAATATGTTACTCATAAAAAGTTTTATATATATATATATTTTTTTTTATTTATTTACTTCATTTAAAGAAATAATAATTTATTTTTAATATACAAATATATATCAATGAAATATTTACCAAATTAATAAATATAAAAAAGAGTTTTGTTTCTAGTAGAAATATTGAAGTTATTCTTGCCCGTTCAGCGCATTGCTGGTGTTGGGCGAGAACTGAATATAATATCTTTATAGTATAATATAGAAATATATTAGAGTTTATAAATTATACTAATTTA
>CM022880.1:10764076-10824649 GCA_012654025.1 Pachypsylla venusta
TAGCTCACATCCAAAAGTTTTGGCATGCACATAATTATCTCAGTCTCGTAATATTTCTGATCTGAAAAACATCTGCAGTTAGAATTAGTGATAATTTGGCTGTATAATCTGATAGGGTTCAAACACGTGGGTCATGTTTGATCGTTTTTGAAAACTATTTCATTAATCTTACCTTTAAAAAATATGTCTGAGACGTCTGCGGACAGCCAAGTCCTCAACTATCGAAAATACACAAGTGAAGAAAACCCAAATTAATCAGAAATCGTATTGGTAAAATAGAAAATATCAAAATTATATTTATTACAGACTAGCTGTTTTGCCCGTGCTTCGCTACTTTGCCAGGCACCTTAGAGGCACGGCTATTCTGACTATTAGTATTTTCTAAATTTTATTTTACCCGTTCTCGGTTTCTAACATGTAACTCTGGAATGGCTGGCCATAATTTTGCAGAAAATGTCCTAAAATAAGGACTAAATGGTCACCTAAAACTTTCTCGCTTTGAGTTGATATGTTGTCCTGCAAATTTTAAGATATTGGACCGTGACTGTCCGATTTTGGTGAATAAATTAAATTTTTGGCCGTAAATCCAAAACGGCTCGACATATTTTAGTTCTGATAAAATTGTCCTGGGGTCGTAGACCCTGATTTTGGGGGGGGGTCCATTCCTATCAATTTTTCGTTATCTGCTACCGTTTGGGCTGTGGTATTGTAACAGACAACCCCTCATACATAGGTACATAAACACAAATTTCTGATTTATAAATTAAGATAAATATCTGGTTGCTATGGTATAATACACAACTAACTTTCAGACACAATAATTTGAAATCAAATTATTGTGTCTGAAAGTCTCATCAAATAGTGTGATATGGAGCGCAAATTTATAGATATAAAAAACAAATTATATACCCAATATTGGCACAAATAAATTGTGCCAAAATTTTGGAATCATGACAAATAGTGTGATACCGCCTTAAGCAGTGACATTGATTCCCGCTGATCGTGAGCACTGTCACTATCACGTGCCGATCAAATATGAACATGTTACTTTTAACTGCCCGGATGAATATTTTTAGTTTTACCAGCGGATGACTTGCCGGTCTCGTCACCGTCACTGCTTAGTGTGAATGCTCCTCAATTTTTCTTCTTATTTTCAGCCCATTTTTATACCAGTTTCAAGACTTCAAAAATTTATCGATCTTAGTCAACTTCCAGAAGATTATTCCGGAGAGTGGCCGTATGAACATTCAAGGTGGATTGCCAATAGAATTGACGTTGAGGAATTTGTCAAAGGAGCCGAACACGCTATTAGTGAATTAGAACGATTAAGGACCAAACTGATCGGCGGAGGAATGTTTCGGTTGAGTACTGCTGAAGATATGGTCAACTTAAAATCAGAATCTTTTCTATATACAAAAAATTTAGGACAAAAAATATTAAATATTGGTGAGTAGATATCTCAAACTCAATGAAAATGAACGAGTGGCTGGACTCAGGGACTTGACTAGGGGGGGGGGGCAAACAGGGCGACCGCCCCGGGCGCGAATTTTTTAGGGCTCCAAAATGGGTGGTTGTCCCGGGTGCTGACTAGACTAGTGACGTCCCTGGCTGGACTTCTTATAGGTACATCGCTTGAGAGACATAAGAATTATAGATCTAAAGAAAATAGATCTAAATTAGTGTCTTTTTTAAACAATTTGAGCCTTCAATCTCAAATATTCGCAGAATTTTAACTTAGAATAACTCCACCTCCGTTTTGAGAATATATCTCAAAATTCTTTCACATTCTACTTAAGATTTTGACTCCGTGAGACCTCCCATGAAAGTTTCAAAAATTCAAAAGTACTTGCAAAAAATTCCACGTTCGTATAACAATAAAAAAAAATACCAAAAATAGTGAAAATATGGCCCAAAGGCAATAGGAAATGATATATTTGATTTTTATTTTGGGTTTTGAGTTCTGATCAGGCGATTTTTTCAGTCCAAAGAATGTGCAAATTTTCTGCACGATTGAATACAAATGAATTTTACAAGTTTTTCAAAAAAAAAAAATAAATAAATAAAAAAAAAAAAATCTAAGAAAGGTAACAGTCATAATTGCAACCCAGTTTTATAACTCGACAGTTATGTGGTGTCAGTGTGCCACATGAGCGTGGGTTCTACACGTATCCTTCTGGCCATTCATTACTATGATTATAATTCTATTTTGTGAAATGTCCAATCATTCTAATTGGTTTTGAGGGAAGCTAATGTTTCCAATTTAAAATCAAGCGCGAGACTCGTGCGAGTTTCGGAATAAATTGAGTTGGTCACTTAAAATGAAACATCCTGTATGTGGCTATATACCTACATATATGTATAAGATACAAGTACCATGTAACACATCCAAACACAGAATCGAAAATTTGAAAGATTTTGTTTCTCCTTTAACTTTGCCCTTTCCTAATTCTATTTGGAGTCTACCATGTCACAACCTTTTGTTCGGTGTCTACTCTCTTTAGCTGTAACCCTTTCCTGCTTGCTTATCACAGTATCCATAGAAATTGTGTAGCAACTCGCTTTTTACTGATGATCTCTCATCATTGTTTTGAAGCAGATTTTTTAAAGGCTGGATGCCCTTCCTGACATCAAACCTTCTATATTTACACGGCCTCAGGAGCGTCACCTAATGAAGCTGGCTTGCATTAAAATTTGAAAGATTTCGTAAAACCTGAAAATTCTGACCTTGCCGTAGGTTGAACCCGGGTCTCCTAGATACAAAACTAGTGTGATGACCAATAGACCAGAGAGACTATTCCAATGATATTATTATAGACTTTTATCAACAGGCGACACCATAGTTCAAAGATTGGTGCACTTATCCGGACAAGATCAGAAAGATACCAAGGATAGAATAGAAAGACTCATAAATGTTGTCAAAGGTAAACTCAATTCGGTCGAACAGACTTGGATGGAACTGCAAAGAAAAATTATTGACGCCAAAGTGAGTTAAAAAACTACCTTCAAGATTTGAGTAAAAAAACCGAGGAATTGATGGGGATACCAAGGTATCCCCGTCATGTCAAAAGTCATGTGATTTAAAAAGAAAACGGCAGAAAAAAATAGACTCTTGAGTGGAACCTTACCACTAGGCGAGGTTAATGCGTGAGGAATTTTCTACTACCTAACCCTTAGAGCTCTATTTTTATGCGCTCAAGTCTCATAATAATGAAAAAAAGATCCTGCCTTTGCTGGGAATTGAACCCACGCCCTTCTGTTTACCAGGCGAGCGCTTAACCACTGAGTGACCGAGGCAGGTTAAATTAGGTTGAAGATTGGTTTTAGCTCTAACATACGAGGTCATTTCCAAAAGTTCGTGGTCTAACCTAGATGGAGAAGAAAAAATAAACCCACTGTGTCTTCTTTTTCAACATAATCTCCCTTGACTTCAATACATTTTTTACATCTTTTGGTCAACATCTCTATGCTCGTCAAAAAATATTCTTCATTACTCCATTTCTTTTTTTTGCAAATCAGTTCTTTTTTTTTAATAGTCGCTGGGGGTTAGGTTTGGACAACGGAGGGGTGGGATGAAATTTCGTATATTGGTCCCATCTGGGGTCTCACTATGGTCCGAAACTTTTGGGTGCAATTGAAAGTATCGTTTGCGTTTTTTTTCCAACTTTTTAGCGGTTTTCACATATTGTTAATATACTTTCAGGAAGTAGAAGGGTTAGAAGATGGTGTGCGCAGAGTAACTGACTGGATATTGGGAGCAGGCGAGAGTATGTTGGTGGGACAGCAAGATGTTGGCTATGATATTTCTTCTGCCGAGGATCTCAGACAAGCTCATAATGCGCTTGAGTTGCAATGTAGAGTAAGTTTTGTCTCCATTTCCAAAATCAGGTTTGAAAAATCAGAGGAATTGGATTTTTATGTAATATATACTCTCATTGTCCAAATTATATTTATTCGGTTTTATTATTAACTAGCAGGTGAACCCCGTGCTTCGCCACGGTTCAATTCAATTTTTCCATTATTTTTTTCAACCATATTTAACTTTCTCGCTTTGAGTTGATAAATCATGTTTCACATTTCACACAATCTGACTTTAACTTACTGAATTAAACCCAAAAATAAGTACCTATAAATCGAATACGGTTCGACAGGCTATGATTTTGGGGTCGAGATCTCTTACCGTTTTGGCTAATCAATTAGTGATACATACATACAAACAAACATACAACTATCGTTACATTGAGTTTTATTATTAACTCGCAGGCTACGGCCGCTTTGCTTGAAGCCTTTGAGGCATGGCCGTTGCCGTGCTAAAAGTATTTTGTGATTTCCCTTACAAAAGTTGGAAAATCGGTATCAGATCATATTTTGTATATTTCCGTCTAGCGAGGTATTTTACTGTGATGTCCCAGGTTTGGGAGCATTGATAATATTCGATTGTCTCCAAAGTGACCCAACATTCTGGAACTCTCACATCAGCTACCAANTTGCTTGACGCCTTTGAGGCATGGCCGTTGCCGTGCTAAAAGTATTTTGTGATTTCCCTTACAAAAATTGGAAAATCGGTATCAGATCATATTTTGTATATTTCCGTCTAGCGAGGTATTTTAATGTGATGTCCCAGGTTTGGGAGCATTGATAATATTCGATTGTCTCCAAAGTGACCCAACATTCTGGAACTCTCACATCAGCTACCAATCCCCACTGTATTATTATTTTATTATTTATTAAATTTCAGGAAACCTATGGTCACTATGCTGAACTTGTTCATAAAATCGATCAACTTATTCAAAATGGCATAAACTGGTCTGAAGATTTAAAGTCACAACGAGAATTTATGGACTTTGTATGTCGAAGTTTTGCTACAAGATTAGAAAGAAGACGAAATATTTTGATTACGTCAACGAGATTTTTCCGATTAGTATCTGAGGTGAGACTTGCAAATTCGGGTACCTTGAAATAAGGTGCACTGTATTGGGGATGCGAAATATTTTGATTACGTCAACGAGATTTTTCCGATTAGTATCTGAGATGAGACTTGCAAATTCGGGTACCTTGAAATAAGGTGCACTGTATTGGGGATGCAGCCACAATGTAGTGAGACTTGCATTTATATTAAAATAAGGTGCGCTGTATTGGGGGTGCAGCCACAATGTAGTGAGACTTGCATTTATATTGAAATGAGGTGCACTGTATTGGAGATGCAAAATATTTTGATTACGTCAACGAGATTTTTCCGATTAGTATGTGAAGTGAGACTTGCAAATTCGGGTGCCTTGAAATAAGGTGCACTGTATTGGGGATTATTGTTTTAAGAAATTGACATAGTATCCAAATTTAACAAACGTAACGTGGTATCACACTATTTGTCATGATGCCAAATTTTGTCATTTTATGGACTTCAACACAACAGTACCAAACAGTATGATCGGCAAATATATTTGATTGAATTCGCTATTTGATTGCTGTAATATCAAACACAAAAGTGACCAAAATATGTCTAAATAGTCTGATAGGGTTTCAAACACATTTGTCATGTTTCATGAGTTTTGAAAACTATTTCATTAATCTTACCTTTAAAAATATTTCTGAGGCGTCTGTGCACACCCAAGTCCTCAATTTTAGCGGCAGTACACAAGTGAAGAAAAACTTTATCTTTTGATCAGAAATCGTATTGGTAAAATAGAAAATATCAAAATAACATTTATTTGAAAGCAAAAATTTTGTCTGGAAATCTCATCAAACAGTGTGATGGGAGCACAAACATACCAAACACACAAATTCGACAAATATAGGTTGTACATCAAATAAATTGTTCCAAAATTTCGAATCATGACAAATAATGTGATAGGTACCACCTTTAATAGCGGTAGTGTATTTGAAAAGTTATCATAAGAGCTTACCTAAAGAGTATAATATCATACCTATTATTGCAGAATAATAGAGCTTTGTTTGCCCTTCCCCGATTTATCATTCCAGCGGAGAGCTATCCCAATGTTGCACCAAAATTTGGCAACTGATTCTAGTCAAATATTGTAACTTTTCTTGCAGTATTTCCAAACCACAAGCGAGGTTTATGAACAGTTAGTCATGTCTTGTGATCTCGACACTATGGAATCAGCACATACTACCCTCATTCAATTACAAATATCTCAAGAAACTATAGGTAAGCATGGCCGTATCCAGCAGAGATTCCAGGATTCAACCCCCTTTCCCCGATTTTTTTGAGAAGGTTTGATTTTTCCTATAATCCCTATATGGTAAAATTCCCTTTACATGACCTGGATACGGGTCTGTAGGTAAGAAACGTTAGTTATATTTTTATCTTTCCTTGTCCTATAAAAAAATTGGGAAAAACTTAATACTTTTAAGTTTAATGCTGTTCTACAGTTTAATACTGTGTAAATTTGATGTAAAAGTTCCCTTATTGTGCTCCAAAAAAGGTTTCTCATCTACCTAAACCATCAAAAGTGTACTTTTTTATTGCCATCAGTGTCGTAAGAGGACAAAGTCAAATCTCATTTTTCTCCTGGAAGTTAAAAATAGGCCGTTTAGAAAACGGCAATTTTCGGGTAGAAAGTCAGAAGTAAGGTGGTTATTTAGGACAAAGAGAGATAAGTAACATAAATAAGAAAATCATTTAGCGAAAAAATAAAAAACATTCACCTTCTCAATTCTTTCACAGCGGGGCCAGAGGAGTCAGATAATTTCAATGCAATTACATAGGAAATAACTCGCATCTAAAACTAGTATGCGGTAACAGGATATACCATCGTGAGGTTCGTCCCCAAAATGACCGATTCTACACACCAGGACAACCTAGGACGTATACTGAAATGTGTACAATGCCTAGGTCTAGAAATCGGTGCCAACGACGTCAAATTAACAAAAAATCTAAAGATAGAATAGAACTTTCTTTTCAAAATTAAAATAATTCAAATTTCAAGTGTGGGTCAAATTATATAGTAGACTCCGGACAGTACTTCAAAAAAAAAGGTTGTAGCAATATGATGTTAAAAAGAACAAAAATAATACAGCTCTGACTAACCATGCATTCGAATTATTCAAACTCGATTTTAATTTTGATGAAGCTAAATTTATTGATAATGAACAATGCTATCTTCTTCTTCTTTAACTTCACCCTCTCCCTATTCTATTTGGGGTCGGCGGTGTTTTCCTTAATTCTATCATGCCACAACCTTTTGTTTGATGCCTGTATTTAGCTGTATCTCTTTCCTGGCGCACAGTAACATTAGCTTGCTTCTCACAGTATCAATTGAAACTGCGTAGAAACTAAATTTTTGCTGATGACCTCTCATCATTGGTTCGTACCGTTTAAACTTTGAAGCAGACTTTTTTTAAAGGCTGGATGCCCTTCCTAACACCAAACCTTCAGTATTTACACGGGCTTAGGACCGTCACCTAATGAATCCGGTTTAATAAAAAGGAAACAACGCTATAAGAAAATAAAAATACTAGAGGCTTTCATATTAATCAACATCCATGCACCGTTAATTATAAAAGTGATGTGGGGAACAACATAAAAATATATCAGAACTTGCTCGATCTCCACAACTAATAACATCTCATACTCTGATACCTTCATTTCTACTCTGAACACCGTAGAGTCAACATCGGCCCAATGATAATAGTCTGACTACTATTGAAAGCTCGCCACCTAATAATTTTTAGAATCGATATTTCTTAAATATTTTTTACGATTCCTTTTAAATATTTTATTTTAATAATTTGATTACAAAGAACTTTTCTTGAGCTGTGCTGGCGACATCTTCTTAAGAAGTCTAATTCTACAATAAATTCTCAACCTTTTCAGATGGGATTGAAAATGCATTAACAAGGGAAGGAGAAAAGCTATCAGATTTATTATCAATGCCAGTCAAAGATTCCTTTGGTCGTGATTTAGGAGTAACTTATGAAAATGATATTGTCAACATCAAGGAAATTCTTGACATGACTGTTGCAAGGAAATCACTATTTCGAGATAGTGTGGAGTTACAAAGATTAACATTGCAACAAGTGACTTATATTTTTAGTTATGAGACAGATGCTACGCAGGCTGTCCAATGGTTGGAAGATTTGTTTGGTGTTATGTGTAAACATCATTCTCATGTAGGATGCACGGAGAGAGAAATTCAAGTTCAAAAAGAACAACATCAAGTATTGCAAGAAACAGCAAAGGTAAGGGTACCCACCTGTAGATAGCCGCATACTTACATCACACATATATGTTCGCATGTATGGAAAAAAAAAACAAATACATATGTTCTTATGCAGATTGCCCCATCTGCGGACTCCCATAAGAATGTATTTGTTTTTTTTTAAAAAAAAAAAAAGTGTGATATGCAAGTANGGCTGTCTGAGAGCATCCTAATCCTAAGGTTGGAATGCCAATGGAAAAATGTGTCATATGCTCAAGACAAGTATGCGGCTGTCTGAGAGCATCATAAGGGTATGGAATGCCAATGAAAAAATGTGTGATATGCTCAAGACAAGTAAGTATGGGGCTGTCTGAGAGCATCCTAAGGTTTAAATGCCAATGAAAAAATGTGTGATATGATCAAGACAAGTAAGTATGCGGCTGTCTGAGAGCTTTATAAGGTTGGAATGCCAATGAAAAAATGTTTGATATGCTAAAGACAAGTAAGTATGTAGCTGTCTGAGAGCATCCTAAGTTTGGAATGCCAATGAAAAAATGTGTGATATGCTCAAGACAAGTAAGTATGCGGCTGTCTGAGAGCATCCTAATCCTAAGGTTGGAATGCCAATGAAAAAATGTGTCATATGCTCAAGACAAGTATGCGGCTGTCTGAGAGCATCATAAGGGTATGGAATGCCAATGAAAAAATGTGTGATATGCTCAAGACAAGTAAGTATGGGGCTGTCTGAGAGCATCCTAAGGTTTAAATGCCAATGAAAAAATGTGTGATATGATCAAGACAAGTAAGTATGCGGCTGTCTGAGAGCTTTATAAGGTTGGAATGCCAATGAAAAAATGTGTGATATGCTAAAGACAAGTAAGTATGTAGCTGTCTGAGAGCATCCTAAGGTAGGAATGCCAATGAAAAAATGTGTGATATGCTCAAGACAACTAAGTATACGGCCGTCTGAGAGCATCCTAATCCTAAGGTTGGAATGCCAATGAAAAAATGTGTCATATGCTCAAGACAACTAAGTATACGGCCGTCTGAGAGCATCCTAATCCTAAGGTTGGAATGCCAATGAAAAAATGTGTCATATGCTCAAGACAAGTATGCGGCTGTCTGAGAGCATCCTAAGGTTAGAATGCCAATGAAAAAGTGTGTGATATGCTCTAAGACAAGTAAGTATGTGGCTGTCTGAGAGCATCCTAATGTTGGAATGACAATGAAAAAATGTGTGATATGCTCAAGACAAGTAAGTATGCGGCTGTCTAAGAGCATCCTAAGGTTGAAATGCCAATGAGCGTAACATTTCGCTGCGCAGCGTTGCATGCTCCGATGTTCGTTCAGAATCAAATGCGATCGAAACCGTCTGACAAAAATATTGCCATGCAAAAAGCGATGTAGCAAAATTTTGTTGCTATATATTGCGAAACAAAATGATATGTTCATTGGGATCTCAGCCTCTGATAGGTTTTAAATGGTTATGTCCCGAAATCGCTTTCGCATTACTTCAGGGGCTGCTGCTAAAGGTATTAGAAACGGTTCTTTTTCCGACATATTTTTTTTTATTTTTGAGAACATTGTTAATGATGTAATAATGTTACTTTAAACCGATTCATTTTATGCAACAAAGATCCTAGTTTTTTATTGGTCCAGATTCAAGAAGTGTTTACCCCATCCACAATCTGGGGTCCTCACTATATATGATAGAGACCTCCTATGGTGGAATATCCTGTACATGTGTGCGTACGTAACAAACCCGAATGTTAATCAACATTATATTCCTGTGACTGGATAACTCAGATGGAGAAAGATAATCGAAGATTAGTGGACTGATTTGTTTAAGTTTAATTTAATTTAAATGTAATTTATTTGACACTTGTGAGATTATTATATTGACATTTATAACACAGAACTGTGAGTTCGCCTTTGCATGTGCAAGCCTACACCATGTAGTATCTCTGATGATTTTGTCGTGTAGATGCCTTGACGTTCCGCACATCACTTACTCACTTAAAAAAAACTCGAAGGAAGGAAATTTCCTTTCCAGAGGGATGAAAGACCGACCCATGGGCGTACGCAAAGGGGGGGGGGAGCTGCCCAGACTTTCTCTTCCTTAATCATTCTATCAGACTACCATGGAATGTAGATGTTGCTCTTCTAAAGTTTGAAGAATATTAGTGATACTTCAAACTTTAGAGGAGCAAGATCTATAATTATAATTTTTTCTGTTGCCGTTGACCTATATTTTAAAAAGATTTTGTTGCCTTTGGCTGTGGACTTTGCTCTTTAGCGATAGTATTATTTTAAAAAGATTTGGCAGCCTTCGGCTGTGGACTTTGCTCTTTAGTGATAGTATTATTTTAAAAATATTTGGCAGCCTTCGGCTGTGGTCATTGCTCTTTAGTGACAGTATTATTTAGAAATTTTACAGACTTCGGCTGTGGACTTTGCTCTTTAGTGATTTTATTATTTTAAAAAGATTTAGCAGCCTTCGGCTGTAGACTTTGCTCTTTAGTGATGGTATTATTTTAAAAAGATTTTACAGCCTACGGCTGCTGACGTTGCTCTTTGGTGACAGTCTTAGTTTAAAAAGATTTCACAGCCTACGGCTGCTGACGTTGATCTTTAGTGATAGTATTTTTAAAAAAATAATCCCATGTGTCCCATCTAATGTTTTTTTTATTTTTAGAATTATAGAAGGCAGTGGCTGAGTAGGCTAGAGCCAAAGTTTCTACAAAATACCTATAATTGTCAATTAAATACTTGGTTGGCTGTGCATACCAAATTTTGCCAAAATTTGTTATATGGTTTGGATTTTAGAAATTTGGCCCAAATGAGACGTTCTTGGGGAGCCTGGGGGGACCACTCTTACTAAAAGCTGGAAAACAGTGATTATAATAAGTTGAATAATCCCTACAGGCTCCAGATATGATTTATTTTGAATTTTATGTAAATATAAGGAATCGTTTTCTCTTAAAAGCGATAGCTAATTTAATGAGCTTATTGGGCCCACTGTTGGGGCTCTGATAAAGACGCANTTTTTTTTTTTCATAAAAAGATGTTATAGTAACGCATTTTAAATTTCATCAAAATTGGTTATGTG
The DNA here is from genome assembly GCA_012654025.1 of Pachypsylla venusta. NCBI lineage: Eukaryota > Metazoa > Arthropoda > Insecta > Hemiptera > Aphalaridae > Pachypsylla > Pachypsylla venusta. The sequence goes on from CM022880.1 coordinate 10,775,342, forward strand.
GTTTTGATTTTAGAGATTTGGCCCAATTGCGATGTTCTTGGTCCTGAACCGAGGGGGGTGGACTCTGAATAAAAAGTTGAAAACAGTGAATAACTAATTTTCAATACTTTGATTGATCCCTGTCGGCTCTGGACATTAATTTTTAAATTTTGTGTGAAATTATTGATCTGTTTTACTTAAAAAGGGATTTCCTTTTTAAGGTCTTTGTTTGGCCCCTGGCGGCGACCCTGACAGGGATACGACCGCGGGAGACCATTTATTTTAGATAAAATGATTCCATAATTACTGATTTTATAATTCATCAAAATTGGTTAGGTGTTTTGGAATTTAGAGATTCGGTCCCAAAAAAGCTGTTCGGGGCGCCCCTTGGGGCGATATCGAGCAAAATATGGGTCGGGCTTTCTGCCCAAAGATGACCTGTGCCAAATTTCATCAAAATCGGACAAGCGGTTTGGCTCCCAGAGCTCTGCACACTATTCCGTACGTACGTCATACGTCGGACATATCGGTTTTTTGAACCTCATGGCTCCAAATATTTTCAAACTTCAAAAATGACCCGAAATAGTTAAAATATGGCCCAATAGCAATAGGAAATGATATATTTGATCTTTATTTTGGCTTTTGGGTTCCAGTCAGACGATTTTTTCAAAAAATGTCCAAAATTTCTGCCCGATTACAATACTTTATCTTCTATAGGAAGAGAAAAATCTGGTGTGAACATCACACGACTTTCCTTATCTATAAAAAGCGGCTTTCAACCGCTAATTAGCGGCCAACAATTTATTACACTTCAACTTAAGTTGTATTCTTCAATTTCTTGTATGAAATTGATATGAATAGGCACCAAGTTTAAAGTTCTAGCTATTACCGTTCTCATTTTAAGCAGGATATGCGAAAACCCCTAAAAAGCAAAATAAAACCGCCAACGGCATATTCGATTTCCACCAAAAGCTCATTTGGTGGAAATTTATTTACGTTAGAATAAAAACGGGTAAGCGGAACCAAGTTATAGTTAATAGAATTAAAAAGAATTATTTTAAAAAAATACAAAGGCAGATATATGCGGATACACAATATGAAACACATCACGAAACAGGGAACATAATAAATACGGAGAATAAATAAATAATAAATAAATCAGCGATCGGAATACCGCTGATCCAGAACACTTACTAGAATAGGATCACGAATTGACTACCGGTTCAATCCGCAAGAAGAGAATGGCAATGTCTTCGCAAGGTTTCCTACAAAAAGAGAAAGAAACAACAGACAATGAGAATACTTAGGATAAAGGATTGACACAAGGAAATATAAGGATAGAATGATGGGAGGTCGTGCAGACTCCCATTTTCTTTTGCAAGACGGTGAACGAATGTTCACTGCAGGAAAAGAAGAAATAACAAGAGCTTGAAGACAATCCGGTGCAACAATATGCCAATGGGCGCTCCCTTGAACACTCCCCACACACCTGTCGAAAAATTAAACACTGGACAACGAAGCTCACCTAGCCCGATTAGGGAAAAGGAATGATATTTGTCAGGAAAAGAAAGGACTTCGAGCAGACTCAGAATAAGCCTACAAGACGGTGAACGAATGTGTCCACAGCAAGGAGAATAAAGAATAAAAATTAACAACAGTCGGGAAAGCTTGAAAACGGCCCGGTGCAACAAAGTGGACGCACAATGCAAGTCCCCCTACACATCTGTTGAAAATTCAACACAAGACAATCGAGCGCATGTAACTCGGTTGGGAACTACAAGAACCCGTAGGTACACCCCAACACGAAAGGTGCCGAGACAGGATAACAGGAGCATCACAGGAAACATACACAAAAAAGGAAGCATTCAAAATTTCACAGCAGACAGGCAGACACACAGTAAAAAGAAAGCAATGCCAGGATAAGATCATCGCAAATCAAACAAATTGAAAATAAAAAACGCATGAACTGAAGAAAATGCCGAAAAGGATGGAACAATCACAAAATTTTAATTCTATTATTAACAGATACATACGCTTTAACAATGAAGACAATATTTCTCGATAAACATATACTCCAATCTCCAAACAAAAACAATCAAGACACAAAATTAATCAAAGGAATATATTTTTATTAGTGATATAAAAGATCAGTTTTAAACCACTTGTTAATCTTGTTATCAGAAAAAGTCGTTATCAACTATCAGCAAAAGAACAAAAACAAAATTTTTTATTTTGATCACAAATCAAACCAAACATAAACAGCTGATTAGAATGAGTCGTATTTTGATTCTCAAAAATAATTAAGAAAAAGAAAAAATCGGACTATTTGATTTTGACGTTTCAATTAGTTGATGTTAGAAACTTGTAATATTTATGAAATGAAACCAAATATCAAATATGGTGACTGAAATTTCTCAATGAAATGATTACGTAATAATTTAAATAAATTATTATTTATGTAATTTAAATTAATTATAAAAAAAAATACTTTTAAAAGAAACATCTATTATTTTTAAGGAAAACTTAATAATGTTATTTTTAATAACAGAAATTTTTTTTATGAATTAATTAAAAATTTAATTATCTAATTATTTTGTTTTTGGCAATTAAGGGCACGTTATTGAAACAAATGAATAATTGAATAATTATCACTGCACAAAATAATTGGAAGAAAAAATCCACGGATTGTAAACTTTAAAGATAGAATTTTCGACTTAAAGATTGAAGGATATAATCTAAAGTCGAACCCAGCAAAAAAACAATCCCCAAGATAAAATAAAATACCTTTAAATATTTTTTCTATAATTCGGCCCTACAGGAACAAACTATGGATAGCTCAGATGGAGAAAGGATAATCGAAAGTAGTGGACTGATTTGTCCGTGAATGGTCAGCTTCCGCGCAAAAACCCCATCGGTCCACTATAGAGATTTTTTCTCACCCTGATTTTGCTGAATGGTCGAAGAAAATAGCTGATTTTTTTTTCAAAGAATTTGTTCAAAATCTTCTTTGATCTATATTTGAAGCGATTTCAACAAGTTTATTTTCCAATAGTACCCAGTTCGATCCCCTACTTTGGAACTCTTTTCTTTCTTATATTATTTTATGAAATGTTAGAAATGTACCTAAATAATTAATTATGTATGTCGTTAATATGTAATTAAATAAATAGCCGCAAACTAAATAAATAGCCACAAAAAAAGATGAGAAATTTCGACAAAAAAATTACGACGCGACTGGTCGCCATGTGAGAAAAATTCTCACCGCGGTCCGCGTCTTCGGCTTTCCGAATGCCCCAGGCAAATGAAATGCAATGTATGTCGGCAATTTTTTGTGAGCACAAAGTATAACATATTTTGAACAGCTACTGAAAGACCCGACAAGTTGGAGCCAATAATTACCAAGTTATTTGGATTTTGCCTACAGCGTGAGAAAAATTCCCTATAGAGGACCACTCACGGGTTAAGTTGAATTTAATTTAAATGTAATTTATTTGACAGCTCGGGCTTGTGCATTGCTCTCCAATAGGAAATCAAGAGAGAACACATATCTCCCTTGAGAATCCCAGATGAAAAAACTTTCACTGACTCAAACCTAAAAACCGCAGATATCTTTTTAACTGTGTGCATAATAACATTGAATGTTCGTCATTCTTGCCACGCATGAACTTCATAAGACGATCAAGATATTCCAGACATGATAATCACATATTTAGAATAATACAATTGTGTGATGTGAACCTCTGGTACTTTGCATTTAAACTGGTAAATGCTTTGCATATCAGGGGTTTGGATGTGTTTAATACACAATCAATCAGTTATTTGGCAACCACATTGATTGAAGATGTGGATCTGAATTGAATAATTTGTGGATCGAATATTGGGTTGGGGTCGCACGCTTTTGCGGGGTGCCGTGTGTGCCGGCCTTCGATGAGTCGCGCCCTTGCCATAGATATGACGGTGCGCTATGACCATTGGGAGCTACCGTGTGTATGGACTTCTGCCGTGGCGTGTGATCCTGACTTTGGTAGTTCATTCATATTCATTTATTTATACTTCTAATATAATTTTTCTGAACATTCTCCCCCCACCCCATTTTACATGCTCTTTGTTACTGAATTTTATTTAAAATTTGTAAATTTATTTAAAATTTAAAAAAAATATATTGGTGAACCCTATCGTCATAGTATGATGATCCAGGGTTCAAGGGCGTAGCCAGCATCTGGCCTAGGGTGGGGCAGCTGAGATTTTCATGTCGGAGTGGGGGGGTCGATAAAGTAAATCGGTACTTATTTAATAATAAACCCCCAGGGGTAACTGATGATTCAGTTATTGGGGAGGGACGACCCCAGGGCCTGTGATAAATATCGATAAAGGAAAGTGCCAAACCGGCGAAATTCAACTAGCAGGAGGAGTTTTACAATGGAAAAATATACGGAAAGCCGAAAAAAAACAGATGGAACCTATACGTTTGTAACGTTTGTTAATTTTTTTGAATTTTCCCACCAAATTTACCAAATGCGATTCAACGATGCGACAAGTTTGCCACAGTTACATTTGATTGTTCACAGTGGGGCTGTTGGATTAGGGACAAAATGTGGCATTTATCGTATTTCGGTACTTGATGACTTTTTTGCTTCCAAAAATCATTTTATCTAGTGTAAATTGAAGTTGCCCCTTCCATGCTGCATATTCTTGAGAATTTCTAGGGGGGGCAGCTGCCCCCACCTGCCCCCCCCTTCCTACGCCCATGCCAGGGTTAGATGATTTACAGCCTATAAAAAAATGTTTTTTGTGTTATTAAGCATGTCACAACTTTGGTGCCCATTGCAGCATTGTAGGATTTTCCCTGTACCTATTTGGGTCGGCGCTGATTTCATTCTTCTACCATGCCACAAGCTTTTACCCTTTCCTGGCATAGTAACCCTACCTTACTTCTCACAGTATCCGTAGAAACTTGCTTTTTGCTGATGATCTCTCATCATTAGTTTGAAGCAGATATTTTAAAGTCTGGATGCCTTCTAACGCCAAACCTTCTGTTTTTCACACGGGCTTAGGACCGTCACCTAATGGCTTAGGACCGACCCCGGGTCGCTATTTGCATTTATCCACATAGCTACTCATTATTATACTCACGAAAAAAGAGTTGAATATTTTGTCAAAACAAAAGGTATTCAAGGGATCCGAAATCTAATGCCTCTCTTGAGTTGGAGACGCATGCTATCGCGTGATGTACGTGTGGCGGTTTTTGATGGCCGTAGCTCGTTGCCATAGTAGATAGGGCGGCGTGTTTTTCTATCGGGGACTGTCATGAGTGTGGTGTTTTGCTGTGGCGTGTGCTTCGGACTTTAAAATAAGGAGGAAACCATAGCACTTCGTAATGTGTACCTCACCTTACATTTAATTTTTATTTAATGTTATATTGTTTTTTTTTTTTTTTTATACCTTTATATAATCTACTTGAAATAAATAAACTGGAAGCGCACCTACCGGTAGTCTACCCATTGCCCTCACCCTTAATATTGTAATTATTTTACCCTGAAGATCAGTGTGCGGTGATGTGTCCTGTAAGCTAATCGCTAACCGTCAGACAGCACCTATATCGGTCGAGAAATTTTTTGTTATTAAATAACCATCTCACGAACGGTCTAGACTACCGAAAGTGGGTTTATTATTACATTCAAAAAAGAAGGCAGACAATTTTTGGTTGGGAAAGGTTCCCGAGTACGATTCGCCTGTTGATACTATCGGTCCAAAATAACATTTGTTTCTAATTTACTTTCAGAGTACGTTTGAATATGGTTGCCAATTATTGAGAGCGGCTTTAGCATTGCGACAATCTTGTAAATTTTTAGAAGATCATACCCAATCTTTGACAACTTGTTTGTACAAATGTTGGAATCAACTTAATTCGGTAGCACAAGAGCAGCTCACTCGATTAAGAGTATCTGCCGTATTTTATAGGAATGTCAAAGAGGTTGGTGTCATTGATTCACGAGTAGTTTTATCTCCGCGATTTTTCTTTAAATATCTGTTTATTCAAAACAAAAATATTGCTATGCAAGAGCGATGAGCAAAATTTTGTTGCTATATATTGCGAAACAAAGTGATATGTTCATCGGGATCTCAGCCTCTGAGAGGTTTTAAATGGTTATGTCCCGTAATCGCTTTCGCATTACTTCAGGGGTTGGTTTGTCCATTCATTCTACGAGAACTCCCCATGTTCGATTTTGATGACACTCGGTCATCATAGGTTAACAGCTGTGGGGCTGGTTTGCAACAACTCGCCATGAGTTGTTCATACTTGAGAATGCTTACGGATAATGCAGCAGCTTCTCCTTTCTACATGGGTAATGGAAAGAATGTCGTTTCCAACCCTTCCCTTAGTCGCCTTTTACGACTGACATGGACTTGGGTTTGCTCCTTTCGGTAGCTTCATTTTTTGACTAAAATAGTGTAAAATTGACCATTTTGAGAAGTTTTTTTCGGTACTCCCGTAAATCTACCAAAATCAACAAGGTCACTCCACATATTTTTCCTGTGGCTGTAGAGAGACCTGAAAAGTGCACTTTGTGACGAGAAGTAAGATATCACTTGTGCAACGCTCATTGTATTTGAATGGGCGGGCAGAGCACTGTCGCACTCCTCAATACCATTATTGTTGTTTTTTCGGCAGCAATGTACTAGACTTCACGAATTGATGGATGTTGCTAAATCAACGATTGGAACCAGTAAGAGCAAAGTACGAAGACTATTGACCAATAGAGAGAGATTGCTTTTAGAAATTGGCAGAATGGTGCGTCTAGGACGATTACTAAAGTCGAGACTTCGTGAACCATTAACTACTGAATCCAAGTAAGAATATAATAATTATATTATCTATGAATATATACTCGTTCCTACCGAAGGCCTAATTTCTTCCAATTCATTTATGCTAACTTTCCATGAGGAAAAGTAAATCATACTTGAGATTGCGAGAAGTTACTTGAGGGAGACATCCTTATGGATGTCACCCTCAAGTTGTTATTTTACAGGAAGCACCTCTTTAATATCATTACGTTTGTAACTGTTTTGTTACTATGGTGATTGTCATGATTCTGGAGGCACATTTCAATAATCAGCCTTCAGGAACAGATGTATGATGACAATTAAAAACTTTAACAATATGCTAGATATTTGCAATGAGAGCTGCTTTCTCATATATCTGGCTACCATCGGACACGATGATGCTTCTAATGAATGAAATGAAGTTATTAAATCACGTCTTAAACTCTAACCCAAACGTATGAGACTAGATGTTGTGTTCACTGTTATTTTGGCGGGCGGGCTTTCCTTTTTGTTGTTGCGCTGTTTCTCTCAAAATCAACTCTTGACTATTGCCATAGTAATTGGTAAGTATGAGGTTACTGAAAAGGTTTTGTCGGGTCTTGGTTGGAACAGAGATGTTATGCGTTTCAGGTCGTCCTTTTGCATAGAACTGGCCATCAGAAGTGTCTAAAAAAAATCGAAAAATTTGCTTTTTGGGTTAATTTTGTTTACAATTACGAAACTAGAAATGGCATTAAAACAAGTATCTGCTCGTGGCAACCGCTTTTGTTATTCAAAAATTTGAACAGCAAAGCTCAAAACTTTTTTTTTGTTTAATCTTTAAGATCTATTGGTCATATGCTGGAAACTTATAAACCAGCTACCCACATTGACGTCACCTAGCTTGGGTAGGGCTGGGAATAGCCATCATCAACTCCCACGCTGAACGTTGCTTAACTTCACTGATCCAGGGAGATGCGTGCCATAGACGGTGACTAACCTCAAAATTGATTGACTAATTTCTTTAAGGAATCGTCCTTTTGCATAAAACCGGTCATCAGCATGAAGATCCCTAATTGCAGGTTGCAGTGATAATATGAATTACTTATATTTTTTCTACAGCAGTTTCTCTTTGCAGTCCGGTAAAAACGGTTTTTCAATAATATCATTTAAATCCTCATATTAAACATTTTGAACGGGCCTCACATGTCTTTCAACTGATTTTATACAAGTTTCTAATACCTAATGGCGAGATTGGCGAGCTGTTTACTAAAAAAAATGCACTTTTTTTCTATTTAGGGTGGATGATAATATCAACGAAACTGCTATTGAAGCGATTAGTGAGAAACTTGCTGAAATAGCATTACTAGCTGAAGAACTGGATAAAATTTTGTGCACTCATGACGTCATCAAACCTCAACCAAATGACTTGAACATATCCGTAAGTAATCAATTCTGGTACACTGATGACGTTATAAAACCTTGACGGTAGAAATTAATCTTTTCCTAATGACTTGGATCTCGTGAATTAACAATCATCAACTGTCGTTGGGCTGGTTTGCAACAAATTGCCATGAGTTCTTGATACTATCCTTAAGGATAATGCAGTAGCTTCTCCTTGCTTTCTATATTTAGGTCCTTAGTTGTCTTTCACTACTGCCATGGGCTTGGCAGCTTGGGAGTATTCTTTTTAAGTCCCCCATCCACAGAGGACTTATTAACTATAAGAAAAACAGAAACACTAAGGGTACGCACCTTTGGGACTTGACTTCTCTTTAATATCTATTGGTCATTCGAGACTAGAGTTTCAACCTCCATTCACTAAAAACTTACAATATACAACAGGCTGACCTCATTCAGCCTGGATTTAGGGCCGGAAATACCCAATATGTCACCGTGGTCACCCACATAGTAAAACCTCGCTGGGCGTTGTTTAGCTTCTTAATAACAGATTTTTCCACCTTTAATTTCAGAAATTATATTCTGATAAACCTGATAAAGCTATTGATATAGTATCTTCAGAAGAGATAAACCTTGTCCATCCTGCCGCACTTGAACCTAATACCATATTGACGCCATCTAAATCAAACCTACCAGAGGACTTTCCATGTTCTCCAGAACATACATCCACACCACCTTCTAGAAGCTCATCTTTTCATACAGCTTCAGAAGGGGATGCTGCGTCCCCTTGGTGGGAAATGGATCCCTCTTCAGATCCAGAACAAGAAAACGTTTCTCCAAATTCTAGAAATATGATTCATGTTGAGGTACGTTAGAATTGACTGAGGTTTTTCTTGTATGCTTATAAATCGTTACCAGTCTCCACCTGCTTCTCTTGGCGCTTTAGAAGCATTCCAATAGCAATAGTATTCCATCATTTTTTTACAAATTTTTGGCCGTAACTCGGTTCGTCATTTTTCAATTCTGATATTTTTCTGAGATCCCAGGGCCATACATCTATAATAATACAACTCAATGTAACGATGGATGTATATTTATTTGTAAGATATCGAAAAATTCATGGAAATGGAACACCCCCCAAAACCATAGGCTATCGAACCTCAGGAAAACTATCAGAATTCATGTCGAACGGTCGAACCGCTTTCGAATTACGGCCAATTTTTCAATTTTTGTAAGGGAAATCATAGAATACGGGAACGGTCATGCCTCTAAAACGTCGAGCTAGAGGCCGCAGCGAAAAATGGGTAAACAGCTTTAAGCCTTGTATTAAAGGTCAAATGCATGTATTACAATAAATTTCAATATTTTAGAAGTGTTGTTGTCTGTTATACAAACCAGTGCCTATAATAAAGGACTTATAAGTGTCTTATCTTCTGTCGTTTTCCGCTGTAGGCTACTTAATGAAACAGCATACATATACACACATACCACCATCGTATATTGAGTTTTACAATTGTAGACTTCTTCATCTCCTTTAAATTCACCTTTCCCAATTCTATTTGAGGTTGGCGTTGCTTACCTTAATTCTAACATGCCACAACCTTTTGTTCGGTGCTTATTCTCTTTAGCCGTAACTCTTTCCTTGCTCGGTGACCCTAGCTTGCCTCTCACGATAGCAATTGATACTGCGTAGAAACTAGTTTTTTAGAGGCTAGATGCTCTTCTTAACACCAAACATTCTGTATTTACATGGGCTTATGAAGTTGGTCTGCTCCCCTCGGTGGCTACATTTGATTTACTATTATAGACATTATTTACAAATCTTTGTGCTGAAAATCAAACCACCCCCCNAACCCCCCCCCCATCTTCTATTTGGGGGTTGTACTACTTTGAAAACCTTAAAAGAAATCGTCAATGACACGTATTATTATTTTCCGTGTCCAGTTTCACAAAATAAAAAATCAAATAACTTTAGAAGTACCTAAAAAATCGAAACATTTGCTTTTTTGGTCGTTTTTGTATATAATTAGGTACGAAGTCCCAGATACCAGAAATGGCATTAAAACAAACATCTGCTCATGGCAACCGCATATTATTTAAAAAATCATTTGCACAAAAAAAATTTTAAAAATCATTTGACCTCACCCAGCCTGGCTAGGGATGGGAATAGCCAGAATTACCTCCCACGTAAACTCAACCAACCGTTCTAACGATGGCCGGTTCTACGCACCAAGAATACCTGGAACGCATACCATCACAGTTCCAGCCAAGGCTCATCAAAATCTTTTCGGTAAACGCATATCAATCTGTTTCTACCATTTCAATCAATCATGCATCTATAAATGGGAAGAACGTTGATTTCATGAGAAAAACCGCTGCTACTACTTAGTGAAACCTGGCTGAACGCAGTGACGTACCCAGGGTGGGGCCGGGGGGCGGTCCCCCCGGGCACAGTGATTTGGGAGGCGGCAAAACGATCTTCGCTGTTCCGTAAGATAAAGAAATGCTACTGAAAAACCGAGTTTTCCATTCATAGAACGATTACGTCAACATTGGATCTCAATTTTTGATGAAAAATAAAACTTTTATCTGATTTATATAATCTCGAAACATTACAAACTTCATATTTTTTCTCCATCACAATTGAAAAACTTAAATGTTAACTTTTCTCGCTTTAATCGCTGCAAATGTACATATTATACGACCACAGGAAAATTATCAGAACGAAAATATGTCAAACCGTTTTCGAGTTACGGCCAAATTTATATTTTCTTCACCAAAATCGGACAGTCACGGTCCGATATCTTAAAATTTGTTGCGACAACATATCAACTCAAAGCGAGAAAGTTTAGGTGGCCCTTTAGTCCTTATTTTAGGATATTTTCTGCAAGGGTATTGCCAGCCATTCCAGAGTTACGAGTTCGAAAACGGGAACGGGTAAAATAAAATTTAGAATATACTAAAAAGTAAGAATAGCCGTGCATCTAAGGCGTCTGGTGAAATGTTTAAATCTTGATTTTTAAAGGTTGCGATATATAGGGTGGACACAAACCAATACCCCCCCCCCTCCCCGACTTTCCATTGTCCTTGAAAAACAAAGATAGCAATATAAAAACCGGAGCGAAGCACGGGTGAAACAGCTAGTAATGAAATAAAGCATGAAAATTGTTAAAAATAATCTGTTACAGAATATAGTTTGTATGATAAGAAACGTGTAAAACCATGGATGGGGGGGGGGAATCATTCTTTGCCCCGAGCGCTGAATGATCTAGGTACGCCACTGGCTGAACGTTAATTAACTTCACTGTTCCACGCGCGCCATATAGACGCTGGCTAACCTCAAAACTGATTGACCAATTTCTTTCAGGAACCAAGACTTTGTAAATCTGATCCAACTGATATTATTGAAGAAGTAAACAACAATGAGATTCCAATTAATGAAGAGAGTGAACCATTACATAGTCCGCTCCTCAACTCAACCAAACTGACAAACTGTGATTCCGTTGTAGACTGTGATCCCCTGCCAGAACCTAGTACGTCAGAAATTCATCACCAACCCAAAACATTATCAAACATTCAACTATCAAATTCATCAGTCTTAAGTTCAGGATTTGGTGATCTTTCAACATTGTTGGAAAATAATTTAGAATTCTGTCAATTGTCAACCAATGGATCGACATTTTTTGAATCAAATATTTCGTCAAGTTCGACATTTTGTGAGTCAACACAATCGACAACGTCAAGTTCAGGATTTCACGAAGCCACCATATCATTAAATAATTCGTCTTGTTTAGAATCTTCTGTTCAGACTAATTCGAAATTTCAGCAATTGACAAAGCAAGCTCTCACAGGAGTATTTTAGAAGAAAAAAAGTCTTTGCACTAGTCCAATATAATTTTTATTGTGGCAGAAATCATGAGCCATCATCATAGGTTAACAGTCGTGGGGCTGGTGTGCAACAACTCGCCATGAGTTGTTGATAGGTACTTGAGAATCCTTACGGATAACGCAGTAGCTTCTCCTTGCTTTCTGCATGGGTAATGGAAAATATATCGTTTCTGACCCTGCCCTTTTACGACCGGCATCCGGCATGGACTTGGCTGCCTTGGAAGAATTTTTTTCTAGTCCCCCTATATAGTAGGATCATGAGCCAAAGAAGACTAATATCAATAATATTGGTAAATTTTTCTTTCATCATAGCAAATCACCACAAGAAGAGCAACATTGACCAAATTTGGTCCGGTTGGTATAAACTTCTTCATATTTACAAAACCATAAAAGATCCTACACCATCATATCATTGTCCACTATGCGAAGCAGACACCCATGATGTACACCAACTGTTCGATTATCCAGTCAAACCAACCAGTCTAGATCCTTCTGGACAAACCCCTTTGAAGCAGCAGTTTTTTTGGAGGGAGGGGGTATTTTTTTAGCCAGTAAAATAATAAACCCATGTGTCACAATTGCAAAGTTTTTCACTTGCTTTAGCTGTTCTCCATTGATGGTAACACTACCACCTGTGCAGTATTACCTCATATCACATATGATTTCTCCAATGAGAAGCAATATGAATATGAAAACCAAATTACGACTACTTAAACATACATTTTCTCCGTTTTCACCTACGGCTGTAGTCAATCATGTACTAGAAATCAAACTATGGGGAAAAGAATACAAAGTAAACAACTTTGTTTATACGAATAAGTTTCATAGTAGGATTAAGCAGGTAGATAGGTAACTAAATTTTTGTTAAATTATATCTTTTTTTTTTTGTTCGAAATATTCCTTTGTTATGATTTCTCTATACAGAATGTTTTTACCAAAAACATGTTTGTAATCCTATACCTACTGGAGCTCAAATAATGGCCATTTTCTCAAGAAAAATGAGTGCAGGTATGCACCCACTTCGCGCAACACAGGGCTGTGATATTTTTTTTTTTTTATGGCTTTTATCTTTGTGGGTGCGAGATGTTGAGACTCTTTGATAAAGAAATACGACCAGGAGGACATGGGTTTACTCAGCGACTGACTGAGTAAACGAACAATAGTTTGCATTCAGACTATGAAAGTATTATCTACACTAGTACGGTGATCTCCGCCCCGACACTATTTCAACCATTCAGTGATTGTTTTCTTCACCCTACCGACATAATGTTTATTTAGAAGTATGATATATTCTGATATTGAGTGGTTAAGATTTATTTGGTTGTGCCACTCAGACGTCTCATCTACCCGCCTGACTCGGAAGTCAGGGCGCGATCATCGAGATGAGGTCCAATCTCATGAAGATTAGCTCTCACTGCCTCACGCTCAGGTAGATGAGAGTATCTCATCATCGTGACTGTGGAGTTGGAAACTGTTATATTTTGTCAACCTGAAGATACACTACAGAAATTATCCTGTGAAGTATGATCTTGATGAGAACTAGTTTGAAGTGACAACTTGAAGTAAGAATGAAATAAGAAAAAGTGAGAAGTTACACAAGTGAGAAGACAAGTCAAGCAATAGTGAGAAGATGAAAAGAGAAACACGTGCTAACGTTCTATTGTAGCGCTGAATTTGTTTTATTGACAGGTAAAGGAATATTTACTAGTGGATCAATATGATCAGATGTTCACGTTAGTGTTGTAGTCATTAATAGAAAAAAATATCTTAATCAATTTTTTTTTTTTTTTTCAAAGAAATTAAAAAAATTGGGGTCCCGAAAATAATCAAAATCGAAAAGTCTTTAACTCCAGCCATCACATATCATAATTTTACGTTTCTGCAACAAACCGCTAAAGAGATAAAAATCATTTTCAAAAAACAAAAGATTGGGGGCCCTCCCCCCCGGGGGGAGGGTCCCCAATATGTTCAAAATTGAAGAGCCCTTAACACCAGCCATCACATATCAAAATTTTACGTTTCTGCTTCAAACCGCTAAAAAGATAAAAATCATTTTAAAAAATAAAACAATATTAGGCCCTCTGGGGCCCAAAAACTATACAGCAAATTTCCCTCATACCCTAAACATGTATACCACATTTCGTCAAAATCAGATGAAAATTGTGGCTTGTATCGCGTAACATACATACCTACATGATTCAATTTTGCATCGTATCCGATGATTCCGTTCCAATCATTTGAGCTCTACTGAGGACATTTCGTTGATGGGCGACCAGTCCCGCTTTCCATTTGCACACTCTTCCACACACAATGCACATTAAGGGGTTGTTGAGTGTCGTTTTTTGTTGTGTTGCCGTTTGTGTATGTTGAGTTAGATGGTCTTCCTGTTCATTTTGTTGTGCTGGGTCCCTCCTTCTTTTTGTGGGTTGAATAGTTGGTCGAGTTTCATTTGGATGTTTGTTTCTCATATGGCTAGTGAGACCTGATCTTGTCTTAAGGATATTACATATAGTACATTGAAGGTTCGTTTTTTCTCACTTCTGGTCTATGAGAGATTGATCGTCTTGGTGCTTTTGTGACAGATGGTTATTTACATATTGTCGGCCTTTTCTGCCTTCACGTGTGAACTCACATAGGGGACATTGCCAGATGTATTTATCTTCCTTTTTATGTCTCTCGACTCTTCTTTGTTGAGCTTTGGTTATAGATTTACTTTGGATTTCATCCGTTTTTTCCAATATAAGCTTCCTCCATAGTTCTCTGTTGCTGGCCAATTCTCTCCAATTTATGTCGCCTATGTTTGTTTCCTTTAAGTCGGATTTGATCAGGTCGATCCATCTTCTTCTGGGTTTTTGTTGCAGTCTTCTTCCTGTCTTTAATTCTCCAAAAGCGACCTGATGTGGCGTCCTACTTTCATCCATCCGACTGAGATGTCCTGCCCATCGCATTCTTCTTTGTCTAATTAGGTTTGTGATAGTCATCATCTTTGTTCGCTTCAATATCACCTCATTTGGAATCATCTCTTCCCATTTTGTTCTGCAGATGGTCCTTAGGGATTTAAGATGGAATGAATTAAGTCTCTTTAGGTCATTTTCAAGCACTGTCCATGTTTCGGATGAGTAGAGAAGCGTACTGAGCACAACAGTTTGGTATATTTGGAGTTTGGTTTTTAAACTGATCTCGTGTGGTTTCCAAACTCTTTGATATAGGTTTCTGAATGCTTGGCTGGCTGCATTTATGCGGTGGCTAATTTCACTATCCAGTCTGCTGTTGTTTTGGATGTTGCTTCCTAGATATTTAAAGCTCTTAACTTCTTTGAGTGCTCTACCATTAATTGAGATAGGAGAGTTATTGCCGTTGACGAACATGACTTCCGTTTTTGCTTCATTGACTTTTAGACCGAACTTTTGCGACTCTCTCACGAAGGCGTTTACAAGTTGTTGGAGAATTTCTGGAGTTTCGGCGAAAAGGGCACAGTCATCGGCGAAAATGAGGTCTACTACTTGACATGTTTTGAGTTTGCTTTTGGCTTTGAGATTTCGTCGGTTTGTCATATTTGTATCCGTTCGGAAGTTTACGTCTATTCCACCTATATTTTGCTTGACGATGTTCTGGATTATAGCTTGCATATACAGAATAAAGAGTAATGGCGCAAGTACGCAACCTTGTCTAACTCCGGTCCTTATCTCAAAAGCTGGTGTTTCAGTGTTTTCGACTTTAACGGTGGACAATGTGTTCTCATAGCAAGATTGTAGTATTTTCAGCAAATTTGGAGGACATTGTATTTTTTCAAGAAGGGTGAAAACATGTTTCTATCCACTGAATCGAACGCTTTGTATATATCGATAAATGCGATACAGAGGGTGGAATTCTGCTCCAAGGATTTTTCGACCATCTGTCGCGCAGTAAATATCATGTCGATTTTAAATATCATTGTCCTCGAAATCCACATTGCGTATCTTTAAGAAGTGTATTGATATACAGATAAAGACGGTTGTATATCACTCTAGCTAGAATTTTACTTGGAACAGATAGAAGGGAAATGCCTCTGTAGTTTTTGCATTTATTTTTGCTGCCTTTTTTGTGTATAGGTATAATAAGGGCGTTTTTCCAATCGGTAGGTAAATATACCTACCGATACGCTCTTCCCAGATCTGTTTGAAAAGATTGAAAGGCATTTCGTTCACACATTCTTCAACAGCCTTAAACATTTCCGCTGTTATGTCATCCATGCCTGGACTCTTGTTATTTTTTATTTGAAAAATGGCTTTATGAATTTCATTTTTTGTTGGGATGTCATCGCTAGGTAGATTTTCAGTATTTGTTGCGCTGAAGTTTATCACGGCCAAATCTGTTTCACAATTCTGGTTGTAAAGATATTTGAAGTAATCGCTCCATTTTACAAGTCTGTCTTCAATGTTTTCAATTTTATTTCCTCTGTCGTCAATGATTATGTTTAGGGTTTTTTTTACGGAGCCAACTATGCTATTGATTGAGTTGTAGAGGTTAAACGAATCTCCAATTTCCATGTACATTTGTAGTTCATCTGCTCTATTACTCCACCATTGATTTCTAATTTTCCTTACTTCCCGTTGACATTCTGTTCTACTTATTTTGTATTTCTTCTCGTTTTCTCGGGTAGGATTTGCGATATATTGTTTGTGAAGTTTTGCTTTTGTTTTTAGTATTGTTTATATAGTTTCGTTAGATTCGTCAAACCAGTAACGATGTTTGGGTTTTGCTTTTTCCATTGTGTCCTTGGCTGCATACATACACATACATATACACACATACAAGTGCATTTCGGGCAAGGGCGTAGCCAGCATCTGGCCTAGGAGGGGGCAGCTGAGATTTTCATGTCGGGAGGGGGGGGTCGATAAAGTAAATCGGTATTTATTTCATAATAAACCCCCAGGGGTAACTGATGNATGTATATGGGAGTCAAAAGTGTAGTTCACTAACGTTCACAAAAATAGGTTCAATGTTTTTTTAGTTTGTTCATTACAAACAAAAAGCGCTGCCAATGGGACACATTGGTTTATTATTTTCCTGACCCAAAAATACCCCCCAAAAGTTCTTGGACATAATTAGATCCTAAATTTGGCATGCATACCAAATTTTAAGTTTTAGGGTCTTATCATTCTCATTTTAGACAGGATTAATGGAAACCGCTGAATAGCGGTAAAAACAGCCAGTAGTATGTTTGATTGTAACCAAAAGTTCCAAATCTTACTTAGACCCCAAATATGACATACATACCAAATTTCAGATGTTTAGCTCTTACCATTTACCATTCCCCTTTTAGACAGCATACATGAAACCGCTAAAAAGCGGAAAAACCGCAACGGTACCTTAGATTGTACCCAAAATTTTTAGACAAGATTAATGAATTTTTTTTTTTAGTTAAAACCCTTTGGGTAAAACTATTCTAATTTTAGTACGCCTTGACGTAATTTTGTTTAGTTTGTGTGCTTTGATTTTGTTTCATTGTAGGTTGGCGTAGACAAGTGTTAGGCCGGCCATACACACACACACCGATAAGTCTGTACAGACTTATCGGTGCAGACAAGTCTGTCGTGTATGGCAGGATCTGCACAGATTTTGTCTGAAAATCGGAGACAAAATCTGTGCAGATCCTGCCATACGCGTCAGACTTGTCTGCGCAGATAAGTCTGTACAGACAAGTCTGCACAGACTTATCGGTGCGTGTATGGCCGGCCTTAAAGNAAAAAAAAAAAAAAAAAAAAAAAAACACTTTTATTTACAAATTATTTCTGAAGTTTTTTGGAAGATTAGAATTTTACGTTCGACCACTAGTTTAGTGCCCCAAATGGTGAACTTTTTTCTTAGTACGTCGGTTTTTTAAAATTGCAATGATAAGTACAACACCTCTATTATCTATATTTAATCATAACATTTGATATTTCAACAAAAAAATAATTCTCCACTCTGTGTAAAGAAGTTGTACTAAAATTAGGACACGAATGTTTAACAGTATGGTTTTTGCTACTTGTCAGCTATTCAGCTATAATTGCAATTATATTGCAGGACACAGCCATGTATTTTTAATTTTTTCGGTTTGTTTCTTCATCGATGTATGATGTATCAAGGATTTAATTTTCCTTTTCCTTGAACATGGTGTGGTGTCTAAAGGCAAGGTCCTAGATTATCATGCTGAAGGTCCCGGGATCGATTCTTGCAATAGACACAAATTTATTTCCAATTTATCGTTATAACAGGCCTTCGAGACATTCTCTTTTGCCCTTTTCTTAATTTCTCAGACTTTTCTAACAAATTAAAGTATGTAGGTACCTACTACTAAATTTTTTTTTTAAAAAAAATCTACATATATGTATTTTCAATCCGCCGAGTCTGAATATCCTATCTATATCTCGAGATTGAATTATGCTAGCGCAATGGGGTTTCCGCCAAAAAAATTCTAAAAATCATCTGATTTTAATTGCAGAATTTTTTTTTTTTTTTTTTATGACAAATTACATATTCACACGGAAAAGGATCTTGGCAGAGTTTTTTTCCTCAATAGTCATGAATACTTAATTCTTTGGTTTATAGATCCATGTCACGCTATTAGGTTATTATATTCACATACACACATAACTTTAACCAGGTTGGAGGTTGCTCTATGTTTTTAACATTCGACATGAACTTGTTTTTCAGTGTTATCTTTGTTTTCACGTTTCTAAATGAAAAATGTAAGTATTCGTTAATAAGTGTACGATTTTTGTGGGCGGGCATACTCCCGGTCACTAATGTATCCACCGAGGTGAGCAAGCCACCAGCTTCATTAGGTAACGGTCCTAAGACCGCGTAAATACAGAAGGTTTGGTGTTAGGAAGGGCATCCAGCCTTTATGACGATAGGTCATCAAGGAAGTGCAAGATTCTACGCAGTTTCGATAAAAATTGTGAGAAACCATGCCAGGAAAGGGTACAGCTAAAGAGAGTAGGCACAGAAAAAAAAAATTATGTCACGGTAGAATCAAGGAAAGCAAAACTGACCCCAAATAGAATGGGGGGAAAAGGTGAAGTTAAAGAAGGAGAAGAAGTATACTCCCGAACATCGTCCTTATATCCTATCGTTCGGACTGTGTAATGGTACCCAGACGCATGCTAGCCCACCGGGGGATGCCGGGATTTTTTTCGGGCGCAGCCAATTTTGAAAAGGGGGCAAATTCGTTTTGTAGGTAAAAAGTAGTTCGTTTTGTAGGTAAAAAGTAGTTCGTTTTGTAGGTAAAAAGTACTATATATAAATAAATGCTGTTTCTTTGTGTTATTATTAGGGCTTCCAATCGCATGCGGGTTTTAGGCCAAGGGCGTAGCCAGCATCTGGCCTAGGGGGGGCAGTCGAGATCTTCATGTCGGGAGGGAGGGGGGGTCGATAAAGTAAATAGTTACTTATTTAATAATAACCTCCCCCCTCGGGGGTAACTGATGATTCAGTTATTGGAGAGGGCGACCCCAGGGCCCGAGCAAGTGGATGATGATCCCTGGATAGTTACAAGTTTCAGTAACGTCCCAGGAAGTATTGTGGTAACATTTTAATACCACATGAACATCAACTGCGATCTCCCAATGGAGAAATGAACGATGAAGTGGACCCAAGATATTAACACATACATCATGCGCACATATCACTATATCACACGACCCGAAACAGACTCAACAGCTTTCCGCCAAAAACTACACCAAGCGTTTGTTGTAGAATATCCCAATGTTACGATTACTGAACAAAGAATTGCAGATCAAAGTCAAACTATTGTGAACAACAAAGTTTTAACCGAGGAACTCTAGAGACAATCAAGAGAGAAGTGCGCGAAAAGTTGGAAAGAGAAGGAGTTGCGTCATCTGAAACCAACCAAAACAACATAATGGCAGAAACTCAAAGTGACAACATAAAAGTTATCGACACTCAAGAAGTTACAGAAAATATCGAAACGAGAATAGAATCAACCAATGACAGAATAAACGCCAAAGATGAAATAACTCTTCAACTCAAGGACTTGTTGTCTACAACTCAAATTAAATATAAAGGAATGGATCCACCTAAAAGCCCGCATATTCCAAAGCAGAAAATATCAATCAAGTTTGCCAAAACTGTTGAGAACGTTAAACATACACGTAATACGTGAATTCCTTGACATTCAAACATTTACTAATCTACACGGCCTGGTATATTAACAGCAGCTATTGTGAATCAAACTGCCAGCGTGGAAGAAGAGACTAATTAGTAAAGTTGAAATAAAAAGAGCTGGGATAGCAAGACTTATAGAATATACAAATGGAAATATGGGTAATAAGTAATAAGTTGATGAAAAACGTGAACAAAATATTTGAGAAATATAAAATCCACACACCAAGAGATAGCCACAATACTGTACCACAAGACTTCTTAAACACCTTGCAACAAAAGTTTTCTGTGTTCAGTTCCAGACTAAAGAGGTATACGAAATGCGATAGGAGAAAACAAGAAAACAGTGAGTTTCAGAACAAGGAGAATTTTTTTTAAAGAAAGATCAAAACAAAAACAACGAATGAAGATGGACCCGCAGACATACCCAATGAAGAACAAATTACAGAATATTGGGAATCAATACGGAACCAAGAGACGCCATGTGATCTTGAAACTAGCTGGATGAAGAGAGAAGAAGAAGAAAATACCAATATAGTATCTATGACAGATCGGTATCAGAAGAAGTACTAAAAGAAATAATCATGAAAAGTCATAATTGGAAATACCCTGGCAGTGATAAAATTTACAACTATTGGTATAAAATACTAACTAACACTCACATCAAGCTAACTCAGTTTATCCATGCATTCATTAAAAACCCAAACCATTTATAATGGAAGGCAGAACATGTCTACTACCAAAAGGCAAGTTCACCAGAGATCCCTTGAAGTATAGGCCAATAACGTGCCTTACTCATCTCTTAAACAAACATGAAGAAAACCAAAATATAATGGGTGAGGAACAGAAAGGATGCTGGAAGGGCGTTAAAGGATCATTTCTGATCAAAAATTTCACATCAAAAATTTAATATCAAACAAAATACGTCTTTCCCTTAAGGATTGAATATCAATTTGAGCCAAAGGAAAACGATACCGGAAATAAGACAAAAATCGCCTTTGAACTCTGTCCAACATGTTCGAATGAACCTCTTAATGAGGAGACCACGCAATACAAGCATACTCCAACAAGGAACGAACCAATGATTTGTAAAGAAGACAAAAAGAATTTGAGGAGAGGTCTTTGGAGGTCCTATTAATATAACCCAACAGTCGATGACACCGCATGGAACTACTGTTACAAGGAAAATAATATTGGTTTTACAATGGAAAAATAGACGAGAAAGCCGAAAAAAAAGCAGATGGAAACTATACTTTTGTAACGTTTGTTAATATTTTTGAATTTTCCCACCAAATTTATCAAATGCGATTCAACGATACGACAAAGGTTGCCACAGTCACATTTGATTGTTCACAGTGGGGCTGTTGGATTAGGGACAAAATGCGGCATTTATCGTATTTCGGTACTTGATGATTTTTTTGCTTCCAAAAATCATTTTATCTAGTGTATATCTAAGTTGCCCCTTCCGTGCTGCATACTCTTGGAGATTTCTAGGGGGGGCAGGTGCCCCCCCTTCCTGTGTCCATGTTTTGGGCTTAATCCCGCGGGATCCCTCATTTTTTAATATTATAAGGAGGAAAGTTCTCAGTAGGTAGGTATATTCTCATACATGCACCATCTACGCTAACTGCTAAGTCATATACTTTTACATAATTATATTTGCCGGATCTTTTTTCTGATCTCAAAAGCAATTTGTCATCCCCACTTCGATTACAATCAACCAAGTATTATATTTATAAAAATCTGATGTGAACATCACACGACTTTCCTTATCTATAAAAAAGGAGAAGAAAGTATTGTAATGGGCTGAAATTTCGATGTCGAGTTTTCATTGCCAAAACACGTTTTGAAGTCCCTAGAGCGGAGACATAATTTTATATTACACTTCTTGATATATTACACTTGTATTTTTCAATTTCTTATAGGAAATTAGCACCAAGTTTAAAGCCTAGCTAAGCAAGATATGCGAAAACCACTGAAAAGCGGCATAAAACCGCCAGCGGTATATTCGATTTCCACCAAAAGCTTATTTGCCGTTCATGGCACAAAACTGACGTACATACCAAATTTCAAGTTTCTATTAGCACTTGTCGTTCTTGAGATATCTTGTTCACAGACGGACAGAAGACACACACGGACCAATGGCTGAAACTCGAGATTTGGGCTTGGGCTCTGGGGATCCCAAAACGGCATTGAAAACTCGTCATCGAAAATTTCAGCCCATTACAATACTTTTCTTTTTAAAGGATAAGGAAAGTAAAAAGAATAAAATACCGGTTTTCATTTCTTTTTTTTCACAATACCTGAGATCATGTTTTTAAAAAAAAAATCTTTTTGTTGCGGGATTGGAGCTTGCGGATCCCGCAGATTGCAAATCCCGCAAAAACGCGCGGATCCCGCATTTGCGGGATTGGAAGCCCTAGTTATTATGTCACAACTTTGTTGCTCACTGCAGCATTGTAGGAAGGATTTTCCCGATATCAATCATTATCCAATTCCTTTTTATTTTGTAAATTTTTTTTAAAAAAAGTTATGCCCCGGAACCGCTTTCGCATTACTTCAGGGCACTTCTTTTTACAGCCATGCCATTCCGGAAACGAGAAAATTCGATCAGAAAATTTTAACTCCGTGCGGGATTCGAACCCACAACCTTCGGACCAAGAGTCAATGCTCTTAAGAACTCGGGTCGGCACATTTTCTTCTATTTTACTCACACTGCTGGCACCGAATCGCTATGTGCATTTATCTCCATATAGCTACTCATTGGCTGGGCCCCGAAAACATCCAAACCACAGTGACAAATTTTTGCCCCCGCCAGGATTCGAACCTGTGTCTCCCGAGTGCAAGACTAGTGCTTCTTACCTGTGCAGGTTTTGGAACTTTTTGGGGTTGCGATTATGAACAACCATTTATAATGGCCAACTTTAGGAATTGGAGAGAACCTGAATTTGGTGATGTTATTGACGCCGCAATCATTATCAATGACACCCGTTTGACTGATGTTATTAGCAGACTCTATGATACAATGGGAAGAGTGGTTGGGCAAAATTTGTACAATAGATTGGACGATGTATTTAGGTAAGACCAATAGCAGACTCAATAGGATTTACGACATGACCGGCCAAATTAACGCTAGCTCGATGACCTGGCTAGCAATTTGGCTGGCCGGTCCAAAGAAAAATTTGAATATTTTCGAAACGGTGAGAACGCAAAAGATATTTTTGTACGGCACAAACCAGCACTAACGAACTGCACTCTCATAGAGCTAACAAAACATTAGAATTCCGACATGACCCGGTTAATTTAACGTAACTGTCGGGGAGAATATTATGCTATCGGCATATCAGCTGATTGAGTGTCCATACAAACGACAACGACAGAGGAAAAACTCTGCCAATGTGACACATAGATTTATTATTTTACTGGCTTAAAAGATACCCCCCAAATTCTGGGGTGTAATTAGATTTCAAGTCTCTAGCGCTTAATATTCTATTTTTAGACAATCATGATTAATGAAAACCGTTACTGAACGAGGAAAACCGCCAACCGTATATTCGATTGCACCCACAAGGGCACAATTAGACCCCAGATGCAATACATACTATCTACCTACATACTAAAGTCCATCCAAATCGGTCAACTCGTGAGTAGCAAAAGTGAAGATCACGTGATTTTTGGATTCTACGTACTTTGAAACGTAAAATATTAAATTTTGAGGGAAGGGGGTATTTTTTTGTGACTATTCCAAAGGTTCGTTATTGAAAATAATAAAAAACGTATATGGTATGCATACGGTAATCTTAACATGTGTAATAAAAGAATTATGTCGTTTCTATGAGTTTCCACATTTTCTGTTCAATTCGTTATACCTAGGTAGGTACCTACCTTTACTATTTTCTTTTCCAGATTCTATCATGCCTATGGTGATAGTGTCAAGAAAAGAAAAACAGCATATGATTACAATTCATTTGAAGTTTATTTTAGAGGTTATATACCACGACACATTAGAGAAACTGGTTCGTTTGGGTTGTCTGTTCAAGTATTAGATCAGGTTGGAAGGGAATTGAGTCCGAACGTATTTTTGGCAACGGCGTACAAAGATGTTGACGATGAGTTTGTAAAGGATCAACAATATCGGCGTGATATTAAAACGTTTGAACACAATCATGTGGCAGGTAAGTATCTATTTCATACAAAGTGAATCATTTTAAAGGACGTAGTCAAATATCTCCAAAACCATTAGAGATAGGAAAAAAACGTCTGATACAAACCTTCTGGTCATTCAGAAAATCCCTAAACAATGTCGTTTCCAATTTATGGTGGACGGTGTACAACTGCAGATAGTTTCGTCTTACACTTAACTTGGTACACAAGTCAGAATGGATTGGAACCAGCAATACGAGATTAAGATCAGAATTGGAATGGCTAGAACCTCCTTCAATAAAATGCGACCCATTCTATGCAATATGCAATTGAATTTGGAAACCAGATTAAGTATCCTCAAGTGCTATGTCTTTTTAGTTCTGATGTATGGTGTGGAGGATTGGAATTCTGATGTATTGTGTGGAGGATAACAGAAGACAACAAAACGATTGGAGGCCTTTGAGATGTGGTCCTATAGACGAATGTTGAGAATATCATGTATCTATCACGTCAAAAATACAGCAGTCTTGGAAAGAATTAAGAAAACACATACAGAGATAGTAAGAAGAGTACAACAAAGAAAGTTGACATATTCAGGAGATATAATGAGAAACAACAAATACGAATTGTAGCAAAATATTCTAAAAGAAAATGTAGACCAAAAAAAAGCACGAGGAAGGCCACAGATTTTATGGTTGAATAATATCAACAAATGGACTGGCTTGACTTCGGATGAAATTTTCCTTCGGGTCATGGACAGAGAAAGTTGGGCCATAACAATAGCCAATGTCTTATGAAGATATAGCACTCCCAAGAAGAAGATACATATACACTTGGTATATACATATAAATTAGGTATACATACATATAAACTTAATATAGATATAAATTAAATATACATATAAACTTGATATATACATAAATATTAGGTATATATATTAACTTACTGCTGCTTGTTGGTGAAGAAATTGAGTAAATCAGACTAAAATTCTGAAATCGTTTGGGATGGGGTTGGAATTTAAAGTCAGTAGGTATTTCGAAGTAAGGAAGAGTGGATAGCGAGGCCCAAAGAGGTTTCATATTTTTTTGGGGGCGATGACTTGGCGTGGAATTTTTATAGCACGCAGTGGTATTTTCGGGGGGATACATATAAATTAGGTATACATACATATAAACTTGGTATAGGAACATATTAATTAGTATTCTTGTATTTTGTTGCAGCCATTTTTAAACTTTATTACGCGATCAACAATGAAGTTGCCTATGTCGTTATGGATCCAGGAAATGCTTTATTGTTTCTAGTATGGGAAAAAAATACTGAATTTTATGATTCAGGTAGGTAAAAGTATAGAGTTGAGATAGAGGGTCCTCATAAAAGGAGACTAAGGGAAGGGTTGGAAAGATAATTTTTTTATATAAATAATATTTTTATTTATTTTATTCAATAGGCGAACATACATAATCTCCCCCCAAGTTACTTAAAGGAGCATAAGTTACAACAATAATTTTAAATATTACAAACATACATAGGTAATCTCCTCCCAAGTTACTTACAAGGAGCATAAGTTACAACAATAATTTTAAATATTACAAACATACATAGGTAATCTCCTCCCAAGTTACTTATAAGGAGCATAAGTTATAACAATAATTTTAAATATTACAAACATACATAATCTCCTCCCAAGTTACTTACAAGGAGCATAAATTACAACAATAATTTTAAATATTACAAACATACATAATCTCCTCCCAAGTTACTTACAAGGAGCATAAGCATGGGCGTACGCAAGGGGGGCCCATAGGGCCCGGCCCCCCCTAAAATTTCTGGAAAGATACACTAGATAAAATGAGTTTCAAACGGTATAGGACAAAAGTTAAATTCATTAAAATAAGCCATGTTAAGTACATTTTTTACTTTCCTTATTCTATCAAAAGGAAAGTATTGTAATTGTATAATGGTCTGAAATGTTCGATGTTGGAGATTTCAATGCCAAAACACGTTTTGCGGTCCCCAGACCCAAATCTCGAGTTTCTGCTATTGGTCCGTGTGTGCGTCTGTCTATCTGTGAACAAGATATCTCAAGAACGGCAAGTGCTAGAGACTTGAAATTTGGTATGTATGTCAATTTTATGTCATGAGCGGAAAAATAAACTTTTGGTGTAAATCGAGTATACCGTTGAAGGTTTGATGCTGCTNCCCCCCTAAAATTTCTGGAAAGATACACTAGATAAAATGAGTTTCAAACGGTATAGGACAAAAGTTAAATTCATTAAAATAAGCCATGTTAAGTACATTTTTTACTTTCCTTATACTATCAAAAGGAAAGTATTGTAATTGTATAATGGTCTGAAATGTTCGATGTCGGAGATTTCAATGCCAAAACACGTTTTGCGGTCCCCAGACCCAAATCTCGAGTTTCTGCCATTGGTCCGGTGTGCGTCTGTCTATCTGTGAACAAGATATCTCAAGAACGGCAAGTGCTAGAGACTTGAAATTTGGTATGTATGTCAGTTTTATGTCATGAACGGAAAAATAAACTTTTGGTGTAAATCGAGTATACCGTTGAAGGTTTGATGCTGCTTTTTAGCGGTTTTCGCATATCTTGCTTAGCTAGGCTTTAAACTTGGTGCTTATGCATATTCATTCGGAGGCAGACTGGGGCTCCAGGGGCTTCCCGGGCATATTGGAAGAAGTGCTCCACATTAGAGTTTATATAAGAAGCTTGAGTATTTCGGGGCCAAAGCAGTGTAAAACTGAGAAGTTATGAATCAAAGGGCAATAAATAAATAATAATTACGTGTCAGAAAAATGACAATAAATTTTTGAATTATTGGGAGTCCCCATAGATCGAGTATATTATCGGGCTCCATTTTTCGTAAACGAAAAGGAAACTAGTTGAGAAAATCTCACGTAGTTTTAAAATATATATAATTCAGTCATGATTTTTATGAAAAAAATTTCCCATACTGGCACCGGGTAGCTATATACGCATTTAACTCCATAGCTTCTCATTGTCTTCCATAGCTCCTCCCCGAAAACATTCAAACCACAGTGACAAAATTTCCCCTGCCAGGATTCGAAACAAGGTGTCCCATGTGCAAGACTAGTGCAGTGACCACTGAGTTATGGGAGCTTATTTTTCTCTCCCATAATTCGATGCCTTTCTGGCCATATCGATATATAGAGCCATAGAGAAATTTATATTATCATAGTAAAACATTCTAATGTGATGAATAAAGTAGATCAGACTCAAATTTAGACCCTTCTAACATATTATTTCGAAAAAATTGAAAAGGAAATTTAGTTACACTTTTATTTAAATCAAAAATATTTGTAGCACTTCATTTAAATTTCTCGAGAAATCGATACATTTTATCAAAAAGAAAGCCACTTATGGTGGTAAACCTGGATGTTACCATAACCATTCGATTCATCATGTACTTTTTCCTATCCCTAGAGATTTATAGAATTCAAATATTCTAAGCCGTTCCAAGGCCGGTCACTCTGGGACAGATTGTATATATTTTGTTTTTATAAATTTCAGGAGAATTNCGAGAAATCGATACATTTTATCAAAAAGGAGGCCACTTATGGTGGTAAACCTGGATGTTACCATAACCATTCGATTCATCATGTACTTTTTCCTATCCCTAGAGATTTATAGAATTCAAATATTCTAAGCCGTTCCAAGGCCGGTCACTCTGGGACAGATTGTATATATTTTGTTTTTATAAATTTCAGGAGAATTTTATTACAGAATGTTACCTAACATTGAACAAGTCCCCTTATTCGGTGCCA
Organism: Pachypsylla venusta; assembly: GCA_012654025.1. NCBI lineage: Eukaryota > Metazoa > Arthropoda > Insecta > Hemiptera > Aphalaridae > Pachypsylla > Pachypsylla venusta. Next base: position 10,803,507 of record CM022880.1, read on the forward strand.
CTCATGAAGTAAAAGATACGCCTTACATAATCCATGTTCGCAAGTGGATAGATGCAGAAAGTTACTTCAATATCTTGTACTACGTTGAGAAATCGTATTGTTCTGGTTTGGGTTTAACGCAGAAGAAAGGTCTATTAAATCCAAAACGTATTCTTGAGAAGAGAGATCAATTTGGAAAATTACAAGCTAGAATAAGCATCAATTTTATAGAACCTAAGCCGCAGTATATAATCCAAAATAATTCTGGAGAAGATAAGTTACCGTTAAGTAAAATCCGCAATAATGATATGGTACGTGAGTTGAATACATATTTTAACGATCTAGCGACTCCCCGCACATATGGTACGTGAGTTGAATACATATTTTAACGATCTAGCGACTCCCCGCACAGTAATTGTTAGGTCCTGAACTCTAATATATAAAATATTCTTCTCAAAATTGTGTTGTACGTGAGTTGAATACATATTTCAACGATCTAGCGACTCTCGTCACAGTAATTGTTAGGTTCTAAACACTAATATATAAAATCTTCTTCTTAAAATTGTGTGGTACGTGAGCTGAATACATATTTTAACGATCTAGCGACTCTCGTCACAGTATTTTTTTTTGAAACTAAACCATCCCATATCCGGGATGGTTTAGTTCCAAAAAAGAACATATATTTTGTAGGCGTGGCCATGTGAGTTCGCCATCTTGGAATTTCGCTTTTCCTTAATATTTTGAGAACCGCTTAAATTATTGCAACTAAACTTTTGTGAGTTGCTATACGCCTGACCCTGAATGGCTTTTGATCACTTTGAGTCATATATTTTGTGGGTGGGGGCAAATGATGCCGCCATTTTGGAATTTCATTTTTCCTCAATACATTAAGAACCGCTTAAGTTATTGCGACCAAACTTGTGAGATGCTTTATGTTTGACCTTTAACAGCATTTGATCACCTTGAGTCATATATTTTGTGGGTGGGGCCATCTGAGGCCGCCATCCTGGAATTTTGCTTTTCCCCAATATATATTTTGAGGACCGCTTCAGTTATTGCGAGCAAACTTTTGTGAGATGTTATACGCCTGATCCTCAATGACTTTTGATCACTGTGAGTTATATATTATGTGGGCGGGGCTATGCCAGACTGCCATCTTGGAAATTCGTTTTCCCTCAATATTGCAATAACTTGGGCGATTCTTATAGCCCAAGTTATTGCAACCAAACTTTCGTGATATGCAATATGTACCTATGCCCCTAACAAATTTGAACAAATTTTTTTCAACTTTTTCTCCATATTTTTTGAGTATTGAAATGGCTGTTTCTGACTCAAAATCATAGAACTGACCTAAAAACCATAGAACTGACCTAAAAACCATACAGTTTGTTGGGTGGAACGTGTTGGAAGTAGTATTGGGTTAGGTTCCAAAAAAATTAAAATGCGTGTTGAAGCCTGCTACTCCCAACACGTTCTACGCAGGTTAACAACCCGTGTAGGTAATTTGTAATCTATATGTGGTATACTTAGATCGCGTTTAAACGACTGTACCTCGGTAATATGATAACTTGGTAATGTAAAACTCAAATTTATTCTCACTTTTTCTCTCATCTTTTCGAAACGAAGTTCGTCGGGTACTCAGCTAGTAAAGTAATGTCCACATTAGCAGATTTTTTTTTCGTTACGGTTCATTTTTTTTTTTTTACAATAAAGTAATAAAGCCATATGTCACATTGCTTCAACCACAACATATCACGCCGAAAGTATTTTGCTTAAACTTTGGTGGTCTGCAGATATTTCTGAACAGAAATTCTTCCACCAATAGGAAATCTCTGCCAGGCAAAGTGGATTACCTCAGGCCGAGCGAATAATATACCCCATTTTTTTTCTTTCTTTTTCAGCGCGAGCTAATTGAAAAGGCTTTGGTTGATTTTGTTCCAGAAGAACAAATTAAATATTATAAGAGTAAACTAGGAGAGGCAAAAAGTATTGCCATTGACAACACAACATTTCTAGGATATTGTCAGAGATTGTTAAGAGGCGATGGTGTTTACGATTATCTTATTCTACCGAAATAGTGTTTATCATATAATGGGTGTCTATGAATTAATATTAATATTGCTTTTCTAGTGATTAATTCATAATGGTTTTATATTATTTACTCTATGTGAATAAGTCTCAGAACAGCAGAAGAAGAGCTCTTTGTAATCAAATTATTATAATTTTGAAAATAAAAATCAATTCTATAATGGTTTTCTATGAATTAATACATAATGGATTTCTATGAATTATTTTATTATTTCATAATGAGTTTCTATGAATTGATTCATAATGGGTCTATTTCTCTTTGTATTATTTCATAATAGGTTTCTGGTTTGTGTGAATTGATTCTATGAATTATTTCATAATTAACAGCAGACCCGTATAAAGGATTTTATTTCGGGGAGGGGTTCATGTAAAGGGAGTTTCACCATATAGGTGGAGATTATATGAAATTAAAATAGCAAATTATCAATGTTATACTGATTTTCAGAAATTTCGGGGGAGAGGGGGGTTGAACCCTTAAAACCCTGTCCTGTATACGGCCATGACTAACAGGTTACCCGGGGTCTTAGTGACACTTATGATTTTACGACCAAGTGATTTTACGGCCGAAGAGTGCCACCCATTCGGGGTGACACTCGGGTCAAAATTAGCCACCAATATAAAAAAAATGTTACCTCAGGGGTGTCACCCCTGAGGAGGACACCCCTCAAAAAAAAAAAAAAAAAAAGAGGCAAAAGAAAAGAGAAAAACCCAACCTAAACTAGACTCAGAGCAACAGACTACTTTATTAAACAATAGGATTTCATAAGCCATCAAAACTTAATCTAGCTGTGGTTAAATTAGCAGTTAGATTAAAACAATACACTTTTAACAACACTTAGAGTAACAGGACTACACATTAGATAACATAATTATATCAAATTAACACACAACACTCATGTCACAAAATACTCATTTTCAAAAAAAAAAAAAAAACATGCTGACTAATACTANAAAAAAAAAAAAAAAAAAACATGCTGACTAATACTATTGATCAGTGTGTAATAATTCACTAAGGTAATAAAATAATTATCATGATATTCAACCATAGCCATAATCAGATCACAATGATAACTAATAACACAATAGGACAATAAATTAATACAAGGAGGTAGCGGATAAGTCAAAAACAGGTGCCGCTACCTGAAACACTGGCTGGTTTCAATCTAGGAATAAAAGTCATGCGTCACCCTCCATGTTCTCCGGAATCCAATAGAACATGTCTGGGACTACCTAAAACGTACCATAAGGGAGAGAGAGAACCCGCCCACCACACTGTATTCTCAAACAAGCTGTTACCGAGGAGTGGGATAGGATGTCACAAGAGTATGTAGACACACTCATAAAAAGCATGCCGCGGAGACTCTCTATTAACAGAGTCCAGAGTTTGGCAATACCCACAATTGATGTGGTTAAACATGCAGGTAAAAATAAAAAAAAAATATCAACATTTTTGTACTATGGAATACACAAATTTGTCATTTTTGGAATTTATTGAATAATTTACCCTCTGAATTAAAAAAGGGATCTTAGAAAAAATATCTTGTTTAATATTGAAAATATTATATTATTTAATCTGAATAACATTCAATCCCTAGAATAATAATCATCGATGGAAAATTGAATAAAAACTGATCGTTCCCCTAATTTTGCTAGCCAGTGTATATAGGTACGTTAATATAACCTACTTTGAAAAATAAAATATCAAATTACCTATCATGGAGGATTTTTTTTCGTGAACTGAACTATAAAAAATAAAAAAAAAATTGGGGAAATATGATAAAATTTACCAAGAAAATTTCTTTTGGGAAATAATGTTTCGTTTGGGGAAAATCAAAATAATACATCTGGCAACAACGCGAGTGGCGGTAAAATTTTAAAATATTTGTAATCCTGAACTTTATAACTTTATTATACTGTTAACTGATCACTGAATTCACTGATACCGAAATCCGAGATTCCTGAGGAATGGTCGTTTGCCAATGTCGATCTATAACTGTAAATTGCAAAAATAAATATTTCAATTGCATTACAACAATTTAACTGCTAACCGGTTTTATTGGGTATTGGCGACGCCGTTCTTTAACTAGCCTTGACATACAGCTAGCTTATCAATTTAGTATTGAGAATAAAAGTTCAGGTAAATTGATTCTTACAAGTCCAACACTACAGTCTCGATGATGATACACTATCATCTACCTGAGCGTGAGGCAGTGAGAACTAATCTTTTTGAGATTGGATCTCACCTCGATGTGTTTGAGTGGCTCAAGTGCTCAACACATGAAGTAATAATCAAGAAGCCTCTTCCAATGAAGTATAAAAGACGGTCGATGTGCAGTCGGGATAGAACTCCCTTAACTCGTGTTTTAGCTTATCGTTGAGTTTTTACCCAAGAAGTAGATATGGGTAAGAGCCGTTCTCTTCGAGGTTTCGTTCTTACAGTTTAAATTGAGTGAAGTAAACTGTTTTGTCATATAAGTTCCTTGTTCTATTTTAAAATTCAGTTCTGCCTGCATATTTTGATTTTTTTATACTTAAAGTTTAGAATTTATGTGTAAATCAAACTCTGAATTTCGAGAGTTAATTCGATTCTTTGTGATTAACGGATTCAATGAATTACTTCAATCCTTATGACCATTCAGATTGCAATAATGTTGGATTAGTGAACCAAATTCGGTATTTAATTATTGAACAGCTCTTTTGGAGAATCGTTCACTTTACGCAATATGTTGGTTCAATTTTTGCCCTTCTCTTATTCTTAAACTTCACCTTTTCCCATTTCTGTTTGGGGCGTGTTTTCCTTACCTATCTAAACTAGGGGTCAATCAATTCATTACCTAACAAACAGAAGGAGACTAGCTGCTAAGTTTCGTATTTTTTTCAGTATTCAAAATGAATCATAATTATCCACCGAATAAAAAAATGCGTTTAAATAATGGATTAGCTGAGGAAGCTCTTGGATCTCAAAATATGGATTTTGGTGATGATTGGGGCGACGATAATTTGTTCATTGAAGCCGCAGACGAATTTGACAAACTCATTGCTCTCTCCCAAATAGCACCATCTACAAATATAGTTATACCATCCACAGGGTTTGCTAATAATATGAAAGTAAGTAGTAGTTATAATGGTACATGCCGACGAGGGAGGAATGTCCCTTTTAATCTTAACTTAATCATACCACACCAGTGTTCATATAGGTAAGAGAGGCATGGCTGTATAAACGTGTTCTAATCATAACACATAAATCAGTACTCGTATACATCAAATTAAAAGGAAGTCCATGCCGGTAGTGAAGAGCGACTAAAGACAGGGTCTGAAATGATATTTTTTCCATTGCCCATGCAGAAAGCAAGGAGAAGCTACTGCATTACCCGTAAGGATTCTTTAGTATCAACAACTCATGGCGAGTTGTTGCAAACTAGCCCCACGGCTGTTATCCTATAATGATGATACACCAAATAGAGCCTTATATGAAATAATGGAATGTTATATAAAAAAATGTTTTCTGTAAAAAAAATAATTGGTGTTTGCACTTACTTATGTACGCGCGTGAGAAGTTATACTTCTTTGTTAAAAAATAAATAGTGTTAAATTCACTGAACCACTAGTAGCGCATAAAGCTGTTGACCATTTAAATTAATGAGGTCTATAGTTCACCGAACTATATTTAAATTTCTCTCTCATCATTTTTTCATAACTAACTTCATCTGTGTTAATTTTGTGTTACACTGATGCGGTGTTAATATTGTGTTACAGATGCGCGCGCATATTAAAATTTCACTCTCATCATTTTTTCATAACGCGCCTAAAGAAGTATAACTTCAAAAATCACAGTTCATCTATATTTAAATCTAAATTCCCAATATAATTTTGTATCAACTACAAGTGGTGTTATTGTTTCACGAGTGCTTTCGACTTTTACGCCATCTTCTAGTTCATTGGAAGATCAAACAAATGAAATCAGTCGTGACTCAATTAACTTGTAGTCGATACAAAATTATTTTAGTAATTTATATTTCATAATGACTATAAACATCCTTAATATTTTTTTATATATATTTAAATGATCCAAAGAATATTTTAAAATTATCTACAAACCCCAGACTTCTAGCTTAAATAGGAATCAAGCAATGACAGTTGACCAAGAAAAGAAAAATATTTACGAACTCTGCATTCCCTACTTCAGGCAAAATTATAGTAATAGGTATATTCATAGAAGCTCGCATAGGAATGACGCAATTATTCGAAGAATTTTGAAAAAAAAATAATTAAAATACCACGAAGTACGACAGAAGAAATTGTTATTACGGTCATTCGAGTATCCTACAAATTGGAAAAAAAGGTTAGAAAAATAAAATAGAAAGGAGTGCTGTGTCGAAATGACATTAGTAGATATCTGAAGAATAGTTTAGTTATTATTGTACTCTGTAAATAATCACGCAGTCAATATTCACCCCCCACCCCTCCACAATTAATGATAAATCAATAATAATACTCAATGTAACGATAAATGTATGTGTGTATGTATCACTAATTGTTTGACCAAAACGGTAAGAGATATCGAAAAATTGACGGGAATACCCCCCCCCCCCAACCATAGGCTGGAATCCTAGAAAAACTATTAGGATTCAAAAATGTGGAACCGTTTTTGAGTTACGTCCGACATTTCGATTTTTGACCAAATTCAGACGATCACGGTCCGATATCTTAAAATTGGTCGCGACTACATATCAGCTCAAAGCGAGAAAATTTTAGGTGGTCTTTTAAACATTAAATTGGGACATAGTTTGGAAAAAAAACTGCCCATCCGTTTTCGAGTTACGCCTGATTTTTATAAAGGGGATCATAGATTACGGCCATCTTCTAAGGCGCCAAGCTACAGGTCGTAGCGAAGCACGGGTAAACAGCTAATGTTATAATAATGGGTTAAAATAAAGTAGGTAATAATATATACTTAGCTTTCGCTACAGAGGACCAAAACATTTTTTTCTTTCTTTTTCAGCAAAAACGTATATCCACCAAATTGTCAACTTTAAATTTTCCGGAGTCACCAAAATGTTCCAAAGTAAATCAAAATAATGATTCTGGTCCAAACAGTAAATTTCCGAAAAGTAAATCTTTCAATTTTGATCAATCAGTTTGTGCTTCTCAGTTAACCAACGTAAGTAATAATAATACTGCCTTACTAAGTCCCTTAAAATTCTTGTTCTGCCAGCAGTAAATCCAAGTCATATAGAAGATAACACACTATTCCTGGCTGAGTTTCGAACCCAAGACCCCTGGATTATCACACAAATCCTGTGACCACTGACCTTTATGATTTACTAGCTGTTCCACTCGTGCTTCAGCACGATTCTTATAATGCTATTTCGTTTTTCAAAGAAAAAGAGGATTGGGTGGCCCTAAAAAACACAGATATCTCGTCTCTATGTTTCGCCAGGGGCCTTAGATGCATGGCCGTTCTGGTTGGGCAATATGTATTAAAAATTATAATGCCAAAACACGTTTTGAGGTCCCCAGAGCCATTGGTGTGTGTCTCCTTGACGGCTCCTTATTTTAAGTACTGTATTAAAATCGTGTATGTAATAGGTCGCTTTTTTCCTTACAGAACATTGTTGCATCCCCGCTACATGCCAATCTGTCAGAGGCAGCGGTAATACAAAGCCAACTTTACAAAAACAAATGTGGCGAGGTGAGTTGAATAGCAGAACAATAACAATTTGCGTTGGTTCTACTAGGTTCGTGAGGGACAAAATATATATTTTTTTTTATGTCTTTAAATGTCTATTCATGTTTAGAATGGGTCGAAGTTAAATGCGTAAGTATTTAGTGAGTTAATACTAGGATAACCCAGATAGTCCAAATCTATAATAACAAAACTCAATGTAACGATGTATGTATGTATCAATGTATCTCTACCAAAAAGCCAAAAATTCAAGTAGCTCATATCTCTCCTAAAAATATGGTCACAAAGGAAGTGATATCATATGAGTGCCAAGTTCATGTCACCCCAAAACAATTCGCCTACAAACGAGGTGATATCATATGAGTGCCAAGTTCAGGTAAAAATATTTGTCCCAAAGGTGATTCGAAAGCTACAAACAAAAACTACAATCAACTTTTTGTCCCCGGGCACTTGGCGCACATTTTATCTGAATATTAATGTGCGTATTTCTACTAACTATTCGCTGTTTAGCCGATACCTGTTAGACTGCGCTATAACGCAAAAATGTGCGCCAAGTGCCCGGGGGCAAAATGTTGATTACCACGCTCATTTTGTTTTTCTTGGCGTTGCAAAACTAGCGTTTTGCTTGATCACTAATTGTTTAGCCAATACCATGAACTCTAAAACATAGGAGGCAAAATAAAATTTAGAAAATACTAATAGTAAGAGATATCGAAAAATTTATAGAAATGGACTCCCCCAAAGCCAAAGGCCTGAACACCCGAAAATTTTTCAGAATTCAAAAATATCGAATTATTTTCGAGTTACGACCGATTTTTTATTTTTGACCAAATTCAGCCGGTCACGGTCCGATATCTTAAATTTTGTCCCGACAACATGTCAACTCGAAGCGAAAAGTTTTAGGTGGCCTTTTAAACCTTAATTTGGTGCAACCGTTTCAAAGATACGGCCAATTTTTGTAAGGGGAATCACAGAATACTACTAATAGTATTCGCCTTAGAGGCCGTAGTCAAGCACGGACAAATAGCTAGTTTTGTTATAATTTACGCAATTACTGTTCTCTTATCTAAAACATTGGTTCCTCTGGTTGGAACACACTTTTTTTTAAAAAAAAAAAAAACTGATTGATATTTTTTTTTGTAGAATTCTATAGAATTTAAAGAAATATAAAACTTTAGACAGAACTACGGGTTAGATTAATTAGATTGTGCCACTCAGACGTCTCATCTACCCGCCTGACTCGGAAGTCAGGGTGCGATCATCGAGGTGAGGTCCAATCTTAGGTGATTAGTACTCACTGCCTCACGCTCAGGTAGATGAGAGTGTCTCATCATCGTGACTGTGGAGTTGGAAACTGTTACAGTTTGTCAACCTGAAGATACACTACAGAAATGATCCTGTGAAGTATGATCTTGATGAGAACCAGTTTGAAGTGACAACTTGAAATAAGTATGAAATAAGAAAAAGTGAGAAGTTACACAAGTGAGAAGACAAGTCAAGCAATAGTGAGAAGATGGAAAGAGAAACACGTGTTGTGATGCGTTGAAACATGCGCGATGGTTATCTTTTTTGAAAACAAATAAGGTGCTATTTTGTACATAAGTGAGAAGCCCTTGTATAATGACAAGTGAGAAGATGGGAGGTTAAACACATGTTGTGATGCGCAATAGTTTGTTTTTGAAATCAGATAGGGTGGTAGTTCTATCTCAGTATCCCGCGTGCAATACTCGAGTGATTTTCACTAGACCAGGAGAACTGCTGGGATTGAAGTGTTGTGAACACATCATGACTTCTCACTTGGTAGCTCTGTTATCTACTAATGCGCCTTACACAAGTGAGAAGATAAGGCAAGCAATAGTGAGAAGATGGAAAGAGAAACAAGTGTTAACGTGCTTTGCTGAGAGGTGTATAGAAAAAAGTATTGTAGTTTGTAATCGTCAGTGAGTAGCGGAAGTACTAGCGATAAAATTGAAGAATGACAGGGTTGTGATGAAAAATGATTGATGGAAGTGAGAAGCTACTGTATAGAGTATAGAGTGTATAGCGATGGTAAATAATAGTGCTGCTAATTGTGTTGTACTCAAGTGAGAAGTTAAAAATCCAAGTTGTAATTAAAAGACCCTTATCAATACTTCTTAGCTTTTGGCTTCTCACTTTTTCCCAATAAAAATAGTAACGCTGTTATCTGCTAACGCGCTGTATAATCATTTATTTGTTTACAAAAAAAGCAATCCATCGCGCACTTATCCATACAACACGTGTTTCCGTTTCCATCTTCTCACTTGCTTGGCTTCTCACTTCCTATATTTGGCATCACAACTATGTAATACTTTAATTTTATACCTAGTACTTCCACTACTCACTATCAACTCCAGCGCTACAATATTTTTTTTAATACACGCCTCACCAAAGTACGTTACCACGTGTTTCTCTTTCCATCTTCTCACTATTGCATGACTTGTATTCTCACTTGTGTAACTTCTCACTTTTCCTTATTTCATACTTATTTCAAGTTGTCACTTCAAACTGGTTCTCATCAAGATCATACTTCACAGGATCATTTCTGTAGTGTATCTTCAGGTTGACAAACTATAACAGTTTCCAACTCCACAGTCACGATGATGAGACACTCTCATCTACCTGAGCGTGAGGCAGTGAGAACTGATCTTCTCAAGATTGGATCTCACCTCGATGATCGCGCCCTGACTTCCGAGTCAGGCGGGTAGATGGGGCGTCTGAGTGGCACAACACTAAATTTATGACATAATTAAGCCAATGGAAGCCTTGCAGTCGCTCCATGTGTTCTGTTAGGATTGCTAAACATTTAAGTTTGGAACATCGGATTCCTTACTGAAATAGAAAAAAATTTACTTACTGAAATAAAAAAAAAACGTAGAACTTCTTTGTGGTTGAAAGGCACAACGGTCTTTTCAGAATTTTTTGTGGGTATCACAGCATTACTCAGAGCCTAATAATCTCTTAAATCTTTTACCAAACCAAATCTTTTTACTCTAGGAATGCCGCCACTGGTCGCTACTCAGTTGTACTCACGAGACTGAGTGCACTCCGAAATCACTCGCACCTATAGAAAAAATTTCATGCAATGCCAGTGTGATACTTAGGGGGATGTGACTGGGAGGGTTTTTTATGGCGGTTTTTTTTTCAATGATTTTAATAATAATTAAATGGTAAATTAAATTTAAATAGTTAAATTCTGAATCGACATCGTCAATTTTTTTACTTTCCTTCTCCTATAAAAAGGAAAGTATTGAAATTTTTGATGTCCAGTTGTCAATGCCAAAACACGTTTTGAGGGACCCAGAGCCCAAATCCCGAGTTTCAGCCATTGGTCCATGTGTTTGACGCTTTTTAGCGGGTTTAATTAATCCCGCCTAAAAAGAGAACGGTAAGAGCTAGAGCTTCAAATATGGTGCTCATATTACTTTTATACATTCATTGCGGGTGGACAATTTTGACTGAAGTTTGATACACCGTTAGCGCTTTTTGGCGCTATCTGCCTAAACAGAGAACGGTAAGTGCTAGAACTTAAAATTTGGTACCTATTTATATCAATTTTATCCATGGAATTCGCTTTTTATCGGTTTTAACGAGTCTGGCATAAAAAAAACGGTAAGAGCTAGAGACTTTTTTACTATGATAATTTTATGTATTGTACGTGTCAAGAATTTTATTTAAAATGGAATGTACAGTTGGCGGTTTTCACGAATCCTGCCAGGAGAGAGAAGGGTAGGTGGCGTCAGAGACTAGAAATTTGGTTATGTCTGTTAGTTATATACATAGAACACCACAAATCCTACTGAGAAATTTTCTTCACAATACACGGACCAATGGCTGAGACATTTTGCATCTGGGGACCTCAAAACTTGTTTTGACATTGAAAACTCGACATCGAAAATTTCAGCCCATTATTATACTTTTTGTTCTTATTTTATATACCAGAAAAGTCGTGTGACTTTTTAACCACATTTTTTAATATCCTAACAATTCTTCAATCATTATTCATTTTCAGAATGAAGTTCTTCAAAAACGGATCCAATGTTTGTTGAAAGATATTTCCGATAGCAAAGGTCAGATCCTTCAAGTTCGGACTGAGAAAAAGCTTCAGCAAGATGAGCTGAACAGCAAAATCCTGGAACTCAAACAAGAATTAGATCGACTCAATACCGAAGTTCTATTTCAGGTAGTCACTACCCCTTTCTCATATAATTACTTATTATTATTCGGTACCAAGGGGTAAAAACAAACATACGAGAATGTCTCGTACGACCCATTCTCATATACCTACTTATTATTATTCAGTACCAAGGGGTAAAAACACACATACGAGAATGTCTCGTACGGCCCATTCTCATATACATACTTATTATTATTCAGTACAAAGGGGTAAAAACAAACATACGAGAATGTCTCGTACGACCCATTCTCATATACCTACTTATTATTATTCAGTACCAAGAGGTAAAAACAAACATACGAGAATGTCTCGTACGGCCCTTTCTCATATACATACTTATTATTATTCAGTACCAAGGGGTAAAAACAAACATACGAGAATGTCTCGTACGGCCCATTCTCATATACCTACTTATTATTATTCAGTACCAAGGGGTAAAAACAAACATACAAGAATGTCTAGTACGACCCTTTCTCATATTCCTACTTACTATGATTCAGTACCAAGGGGTAAAAACAAACATACGAGAATGTCTAGTACGAGCCTTTCTCATATACCTACTTATTATTGTTCGGTACCAAGGGGTAAAAACACACATACGAGAATGTCTCGTACGACCCTTTTTCATATCTATTTTGAAAAAGCAAAAGACGAAAATTAAAATATTCCTTCAAACAAAAAACTTGATTGCAGAATCTGAGATTTTCGCTAGTCGAGGTGGATTTTGTACCACCCAACATTTAGACTTTAGAGCCTCATTATTATGTGGTCAAATAATTGAATGAACAAGGTACATCATACTGCCTCTGCTTGGAATTGATTAAACACCCCCCTGTTTATCAGACGGGCGCTCATATACTTCGGAGGCAGATTTTGATAATTGTGGCATTCTACGGATGCTGTTTTCGTTGTAACGGAGTTCCTCTTAAAATCAAACGTTCTGTTCTATATGGAAATGATTCTTAAGCTGCTTTCCCACTGCACGCAACATTTTGTTGTGCAACACGATGCAACAAAATGTTGCGACAGTATATTTTCTTTTGAAACACACTGCAACAAATTCCGTGTCAGTTCTTAAAAGTTTTTCAACAGAAATGGTCGCATTGTCTTTTTTAATATAATATATATTTTTTTTTAACGCAATGAATGAAGAAACAGAAGTGGTGTTTATGATGCGGCACTTTTTGGAATTTCTTGATAAAAATAGTCAAGCGCGAAGATTTTGGGTTCATCTAAATAATAATAAAAGAAATATTTCTATTTTCATATGTGAACTAAGAATTTTATTATTGCAGAACATTGTATTATTTGTTTACTAGCCGTTTCGCCCGTGCTTCGCTACGATTCTTATATTGCTATCTTTGTTTTTCGAGGACAATGGAAATTGGGGGGAGTATTGGTTTGTATCCACCCTGTATATTGCAACCTTTAAAAACCAAGATTTAAACGTTTCGCAAGGCGGCTTAGGGGCACGGCCATTCTGACTTTTTAGTACTTTCTAAATTTTATTTTACCCCTTCCCGGTTTCGAACGCGTAACTCTGGAATGGCCGGCCATACCTTTGCAGAAAATGTCCTAAAATAAGGACTAAAGGGCCACCTAAAACTTTCTCGCTTTGAGTTGATATATTCTCGCGACAATAACACATAGAAATATACATTTACACTTTTTTTATATTTATCTAATACAGTTTTTGAATGTTTTCCTAGAAAAGTCATACTACTATATTTGATTTAAGAAAAAAAGAATTGAAAAATGTTCGCCTTAAAGAACCAATGTCGCCCAATACATCAATTTCCTTTATAGCAAAAATGAATGCAAGTATGTCCGAAAAGGAAAGCCCTGAGAGAAAAAGGACAAAGACTTTGTTTAAGAAGCATTTGTCAGTACAATCTGTCAATATAAATCAACCGGACACGCACTTTGGATCTTTACTGAATACTATTGTAGGAGAAAAACTTTTGGAATGGGATGATTCAGGTAAATAATTGATAGCAGAAACCCAATGGAGCACCGAGGATTTCTTTGAGGTTTCTATGAGGTTACCGAAATGGTTTACACGCCCCCTGACTGGAACTGTGGTGGTATTCACTTCAGGTCGTCCTAGTCGTGAGTACGTTTTGCTGATAGTTTTGGTCAGTTTTAGCTTCTCTTTATTTTACTTCTGAAATCAATTAAATAAATTTAATAAAATTCAAAGCGATTGATTAAGGTCAGTCTCAACCTGACTGGCCCATCAAGGTACACACATTGGCTCATGTGCAATCAAATCATTAACACATAACGGGCAGAGGTTAAAACGGAGGTTTACTTCGTGGGACCTGTCTTTTTTTTAAAAAAAAAATTAATCTTTAATACTGTCCTTTATATCAGAAATCCATGACCTAAGATATTTATATAATGTAACAAATGTTTATATCTCTTTAGAATGACTTCATTTCAAACAATCAAAAATGTTTACTTATCGAATTACACAATTTTATCGATGAGGATTTGCGTTCACACGTGTGAACATTGGTTCCACAGAGTAAATCTGTTGTGTTAACGCGTGTGAACACATTGTACAAAGTGAAGAGATCTGTAAAATTGTTCATTATTGTGGATATTATTTTCAGATGGCTGTAACGCGACGGTGTACAGATTCGGTGCTGACCTTATACAACTAGTCACTTGCAAGTCATTTGAACACCCGAAAGCACAACATCACATTTTAAATGTAGGTTTCATATTTATCAAATGACATTTGTTATCATTGGTTTATTGTAGGGATAGATCTAGAAATGTGTAGAGCAGTTGATTTTAAGGGGAACATTGATACAACAGCAATAGGAAGTGCATCCAGCCTTTAAAAAATTCTGCTTCAAACCAATGATGAGCCAGCTCCCATGGCTCAGTGGTCACTGCTCTAGTCTTGCACTCAGGAGACCCAGGTTCAAATCCTAACGGGGGCAAAAATTTGTCACTGTGGTTTGGATGTTTTCGGGCCTACTCATTCTCGTGAGGACAATGAAGAGCTATGGAGTTAAATGCCCATAGCGACCCGATGCGAGTCTTTTAGGTAAAATAGAAAAATTCATAGTAATTGGATAATGATTTAGATAGTGGAAAATCCTTCAATGCTGCAGTGAGCACCAAAGTTGTGAAGAAACAGCATTTATTATTATAAACCAATGGTGAGAGATCATCAGCAAAAAGCAAGTTTCTATTGATACTGTGAGAAGCAAGCTAGGGTTACCGTTCCGGGAAAGGGTTACAGCTGAAGAGAGTATGCACCGAACTAGGGGTTGTGGCATGGTATTAAGGAAAGCAACGCTGACTTCAAATAGAATGGGGAAAGAAAGAAAAACATTGATATAACAACAACTACTAAGGAGACAACATGCACGCAGGCGAACAACAACAAATTAGGGGTAGGGAATTATCGGAAATGCCTTATACGATTACCTGGTTGTTTCAAAGATTTTAAAAAAGGTTTTTTCTGGTTGTTGTAGTAGCAGGTTTTCTCACAAAATTAACCACTCTTCCATTTATAGATGCATGATTAATTAAAATGGTAGAAACAGATTGATATGATTTTACCGGAAAGATTTTGATGGCCCTTGGCTGGAACTGTGATGATATGCGTACCAGGTCGTCCTGGTGGGAAGAACCGGCCATCGTGATTTGTGTTCGGGGGTAACTCAGCCTCCTGAGGATAATTGAGTAGCATTATAAGGTAAATGTTAGTAAAATATAGCTTAGTATATGGGTGTGATTGTTAGAAAATACCTTGTAATGCTATGATGTCCACAAAAGTGTGATATAATCACACTAAGAAATATACATTTACATTTTGTTGTTGGATATTTATTTCTAGATTTTAAATGGATGCGAAGAAGTCATTATGAATGAAGTCGACAATTTAAAACAAACATTTTCCTCTGAAGATAGGAGGGAGTTGCTCAAACGTGATGTCATGCTCATGAAGTCTTGCTTCAATATTTTGCCTGGAGGAGAGGAGTACGATCTGCTTAGTTCTAAGTAAGTCCTTTTTCAACAGAAAGTGCAATTTTAATAACTGGATTCCCCATTCCAATAGCAAGTTTAAGGCGCGAACGCAAAATAAATCTGGAACTTCACGACTCTGAGGGAGCAAAGCAAAGTGGCCTTTATTTGAGCTCTAGTCGCAGTTGGCATTGCTTTCCTTTATTCTGCCGTACCACAACCCTTTGTTCAGTGCCTAATCTCTTTAGCTGTACCCTTTCCTGGCACGGCAACTCTGACTTGCTTAATGACTATTGTGATCCCTGTTGAAAATGACTTTAGAGTAAATTATCAATGCTTTAGTGCATGAAATAACCTTATGACAAAAATCAGTTTTATTTGGGATTAGAATCATACTAATCTACACCAAAAGATTATGTTTGTATACTGTTTACTGTTTTGATGGGTATCTAAATCTCTACTTATTTTTAAATTAAATTAAAACAAAACACTTGCCAGAAACACAATTTATAAAGAAACTCGTTTCGAAACATTCGATTCGCTCTCCATCCTTCGATTCGACTAGACTAATGATGAATCGAATGATTCGAAACGAGTTTCCTTATAAACTGGTATTTTGGCAAGTGTTTTATTTTAATTTAATTTAAAAATAAATATTTCTTAACACTTTTAATTAACATGTTATTTAAAAATTTAAACTCAAATCTCTGCCCTGAGTTTAAACAAATAAATTGTTTGTTGGCATATTTCGATTGAATTGTTTAATGTAAACGATTCCTTAGTTCTGTGCGCGCGAAAATATTTTGAATTTTATAAAAATTCTTCATAAGATTATTCCATCCATATAAACTGCTGAAGAGAGTAGGCAGGTAGGCCTGAAAAGAAGGCTGTGACATGGTAGAATTAGGGAAAGCAACGCCGACCCTAAATAGAATTGGTAAAAGTTAAAATTAAAGAAGAAGAAGAAGTATCTATCCATATAAAATGTATTTTGCTGATGAGCCTTTATCATTGGTTTCAAGCAGATTATTTTTCAAAGGCTGGATGTCCTTCCTAACACCAAATCTTCTGTATTTGCACGGGCTTAGCTTAATGAAGCTGGCTTGCTCCCCTCGGTGGCAACATTTTTTCTATTTGAGCTCTAGTTATAGGCGGTTAAAAGGATTAATTTTTTTGGACACCCTGTATAATAATCTTTGGTCTTAAACCAGCGTGAGTGTATTTTAACATGCCACCATGATTACATTTGTAGCAAGTTCATCAGATGTCAGTTTTTTTCCTCAGAAAGTTGTTCCCTGATGAAGAATGTGTGGAGCTCAGAAGATGTGTTGGGTTACTGGCCGTGTTATGTTCTCTGTCATCCTATACGCTGAGTGTTATTCTCAGCATGCCAGAATGTAACACAGTGAGGTGGGTAGATTTTTGAAATAATCTTGCTGGGTTATTTTTCTCTACATCCTTAGTGTTTCTGATATATTTTTACCGCTATAATCCGTTGAATTGATTTTAATCTAATTTGGTATCATCATCATAGGTTAACAGCCGAGAGGCTGGTTTGCATAAACTCGCCATAATTTATTGATACTAAAGAATCCTTACGGATAATGCGGTAGCTTCTCCTTGCTTTCTGCATGAGTAATGGAAAGGATATCGTTTCCGACCCTTCCTTTAGTCGCCTTTAACGATTGGCATGAACCTGGTTGGGGCTACGTGGATTCATATAGTTTTTCGTTTTTCATGGAGCTAATGTGAACACTCTAATTTTAGTCAGCTCGTTTGACAAGTGCGAATGAACTAAAACTTTTTCAAATTAGGCCAAAATTGTTGAAATGGGAAATAAATTTTTGTCGGAGTTTTTAAGTTTTTTTTTTCAATAAATTTCATACTCTGGCGACTGTACCTTAAGACAGTTAGTTCGAAACAATATCTTCATATTTTTTATAGTCAAGTGAAGATATTATTTTATCTGCATCATTAGAATGGGTGTATGTTTTCTCTTTTTTTTTGTGGGCCACAACTGTAAAATAAATGCCAGGGTCCCCAAGGTGTTTAACTCCATTACTGAGAACAAAAAATGTCAGGGTCCCCCAGTTGTTTAACTCCACTACTGATAACAAAAAAATCCCAGGGTCCCCAAGGTGTTTAACTCCATTACTGAGAGCAAAAAAATGTCAGGGTCCTCAATGTGTTCAACTCCATTACTGATAACAAAAAAATGCTAGGGTCCCCAAGCTGTTCAACTCAATTACTGATAACAAAAAAAAGCTAGGGTCCCCTAGGCGTTTAACTCCATTACTGATTAATTTATCTTTCAGGTTGGACAACGCTGCGTCTATCATATCACATCTGAAACATCTTGTCAAGGAGATTGGACATCAGGTAAGTAGAAATCCAGTGAACTAAATACAAGATGGAAGAAGTGTCTTCTATTGCATTGCATTATAAGATTGAGTGTTACAAAGAGGCAGCAGCTGAAAGGGGTATTTCTTTCTCTCTTAATATTGATCCCAATAAAGCAGAGACGCCCAGCCTCTGCCGAACTATCACAGGGAAGTACTGTACGACGTCATATCGAACATGACAAGGTACATAAACAAGAGAAATCGTACTGCCAGAGATGTAGGTCGACAGCAGTATAAAGTCCTAGTAGATTTTCTAAGAGGGGATCAGATCAGTTTTAGACAGAAGAAGTAGTTACTCTCCGAATTATTAAATCCAGCGCCTGTTTCACCACCCTTCATAAGATCTGATCAAGCCATTGAGTTAAACTTTCTTAAGTGTGTCCAATAGTATAAAACCTTCTCTAAATCATCTAAGTCCTTTCACAATATCTTTTTGTATAATAATAAATTATTATTTTCAGTGTAAAACCAAGACACACAATGGGCTATTGCTGAGTGTCGCACAGTGTATTCTCAAAATCTGTCATCAAAAAAGAATAATTACCAGCAACTGGTAAGTGTCTGAGAAGAAAAAGGTATACATTGTATGTGTTATGGTAAAAACTCATAATTCGGTAATTATTTTACCTGTAAGTGCAGCATTAGTAAACATATAAAAAAATGTTTTAAAATCCAAAATTAATTAGAATTACCGAAAATTAACATTTTCACTAAATAAGTCCCGAGCCTAAACAGTAAAATACCGAAAGAGATAGCGCAGAATTGATGAGAATGGACCCCCACCCCCCACCAACCATAGCCTGGAACCCTAGGATAACTATCAGAATTCAAAACTGTCGAACCGTTTTCGAGTTATACTTATTTTTTGGTGAAATTCAGGAATTTAGAGATGGTATTTAGGATGTATGCAGTCATTATGAAATATAAATTTCTATAAAAAAAATTTTTGTATCGACTGCAGAAAATATTGTTGAGTCACGAGCGCTTTCGTATATTACGACATTATCAAGTAGACTGACCCCAATCTAATTTGAACTCAGGAGCTATAGATGAGAGAGAGAGAGGGAGACGTGACTCAAGAATATTTTCTGCAGTCGATACAATTTTTTTATAGAAATTCAGGAAGTTAAGACCAGATAGTATGAAATTTGAAACATAAATTTATCAACTCAAAGCGAGAAAGTTAAAATATTGTTGAAAAATTAATGCAAAAATTAAATTGAACCGTAGCGAAGCACGGGACACACCTGCTAGTTTTATATATACAGGGTGTCCGTAAAGTCTCACCCCACCCTCCGTATCTTGAGAATGTCTGAAAATATAAGAAAACACAAAAACACGTAGCCCTTAGATTTTAGGGGGATTAATTTTAGACTAAAAAAATTTTGGCCTCGACCAGCCGTTTAGACTGGGCACCGACTGACTTCAAAATCTTAAATGAGAAGGTATATCAAGTAACACCTTGTTTTAAAGGTCTCGTTAATACGAGTTCATTACAGTAAACCAGGGTTCTCTAGGATCTACCGTTCACGAATTACAGGGTAGAACATGTGACCCATTCCCCATACGGCCGCACCGAAATGGTAGGTAAAAATGTCTAGAAATAAATTTTTATGATACCAATAAGTAATTTAGTGAAAAAGATGGTTGTCCCACCCAGTTTGACCGCAGAAATCGAGCCTTCTCAGACCAAACCTATCCTGCTGTTTTGAAAATTTTGGTCTAAGAAAGCTCGAAATCTGCGGTCGAAGTGGACGGGACAATCATCTTCTTGGAACCCTATTTTTTACTAAATTACTTATTTGGGATCATAAAAAATATTTCTAGGCATTTTTACGTACCATTACGGTGCGGCCGCAAAGGGAATGGGTCACATGTTCTACCCTGTAATTCGTGAACGGTAGATCCTAGAGGGCTCTGGTTTTCTGCAATGAACTCGTATTAACGAGACCTTTAAAACAATTTGTCACTTGATGTACCTTCTCATTTAAGATTTTGAAAGTAGTCGGTGCCCAGCCTAAACAGTTGGCCGAGGCCAAAAAATTTTTAGTATAAAATTAATCCCCCTAAAATCTAAGGGATACGTGTTTTTGCGTTTTCTTATATTTTCAGCCATTCTCGAGTTACGGGGAGTGGGGTGAGACTTTATGGACACCCTGTAAATATTGTTCTTGTAGTACCGCCACCAGTTGCCACTCAGTTGTCTTCATGAGACTAAATGTACCTAAAACAATCAAGTTCCGAGAAGAAAAAAATGGGTTCCGCCAGAAACCTTTCATCAAACAAGAGTGTTTGATGAAAGTCTCATGTACGTCGTTTTAATTTTATTTCAGCGAGGAGATTGTTGCTTCCATAATTAGAGAAATTATTCTAAGTCGCCCAGCGCCGGCTGTTCTAGAAATTTGTGTTCAAATATTATCGGAATCAACGTACTGTCCACGAATACAAGAGTTGCTTTGTGGACATTCAGGTATGAGTCATTCTTATATTGGTCTATCAGAATCAGCGTACTGTCCACGAATACAAGAGTTGCTTTGTGGACATTCAGGTATGAGTCTTTCTTATATTGGGCTATCAGAATCAAAGTACTGTCCACGAATACAAAAGTTGCTTTGTGGACATTCAGTTATGAGTCATACTTATATTGGGCTATTAGAATCAACGTATTGTCCACGAATACAAGAGTTGCTTTGTGGACATTCAGGTATGAGTCTTTCTTATATTGGGCTATCAGAATCAAAGTACTGTCCACGAATACAAAAGTTGCTTTGTGGACATTCAGGTATGAGTCATACTTATATTGGGCTAT
>CM022880.1:10832572-10847504 GCA_012654025.1 Pachypsylla venusta
TGTTTTTTTTTTTTTTTTTTTTTTTTTTTTTTTTTTTTTTTTTTTTTTTTTTGAAAAGTGCGAAGTGAGGAATGCGAAGTGAAAAGTTGCTTTGTGGAATAGGCCACTGGGGACCTCAAAAATTGGTTTAACATTGTAAACTCGACATGGAAAATTTCAGTCCACTCTCTCCTTTTTATAGGATAAGAAAAGTAAAAAGAGTCATTGAGCTCATTTCAGTAACAATCCTGGCACGTTAAATGAAATAAATGCTATAATCATCATCATTAAGCCAACAGTTAAGGAATTAATTGTTGGAATTAATTGTCACAGGAATTAATTCTTCACAGGAATTAATTGTTGATGTATAAAATGGTTTCCTGTTGCCTTCCCTATTTTTCGGATATTACATAATATATTTCATCCCGATTTTGCAAAATGAAATGTAGATATAATCAAAACGAAGCATACATTAAATTTTAACACCGTCAGCTCAGGTAGACTTGGGCCATGAGGAGGTCACCCCCAAATATCTTCGAGTAATCTATACTTATAAAACGCAAAGCCCAGTTGGTATGCTGGCTGACGTACTGACTGACTGATAATCAACGTACCTCCACGATGGCTAAACGTAGAGACTTGAAACTTGGCACAAAGGTCCCTTTTAGTATATAGGTGCGTAATAAGACAGGAAAAAATTTAAAGTTCAAGTGGGAGCAAGTTACCGCCAAAAATGACGCTATTTAGAGGGCATTTTTCCAATTTTTTTCTGGGCAAACTATACGAGATAACGAAAAATTACCGAGAATAGACCTCCCCCCCCCCCAAACAGTATGTAGGGACTCCATAAAAAATATAAAATTTGAAAATTTCCGGAATCTCCCCGATTTATGGACGATAGTTAAGAAGTATCTCTTCGGGATGAGAGAGAAAGCTGAAATTTAATACGAAGGTTTTCCGCAGTGCAAAAAGTAATATCTTTCAGTAAAATATTGAATTTTCTAAATAGGAGCCGTGTTTACTCTGGGGTCGGTTCCACCAAAAATATAAAATTGAGAAGATTTAATTTCGCGATCTCGAAATTGTTGTTGAATTTTGTAACCGTTGCGAAGCACGGGAAAACAGCTAGTATCTTGTATAGTTCAGCTTCTTTTTAATGAAGAGTCTGAGAATAATCTCTTGTATTATCCATTCGTGCTATCAATTTTCGTTTTATTAATGTTTTATTTTTTTTAAATTTTATTTTTTTCACAGATTTAGACATTTCTTTAGACGATAATGTAAAAAAAAGATTAAGAAGTATCAAGAAAAACAAATTGGATGACAAACTGTCGTCCTCAACTATGAGAACTGTCATATGTAATGACCTCTTTAAAGAAGATGGCGACTTGGAAGAGTGACCTCTAAGAGTGATCACAGGCAGCTGCCTACTTATCTTCGTAAATCGTACAGCCAGCGTCTATGGCACGCTGAATACACCAGTTCCCGTAAGATCACTTAAGTTAAGCAACATATAGCGAGATATTACTTAATGGGTGACCACGTGGTTCGAGAACTCCTGATGCTGGCTTTTTCCGGCCCAACTCAGACTGGGTGAGGCCAATGTGGGTAGCTGGTTTGTAAGTATCCAGCGAGTGGAGGGTAAACCCTTCGTCCCGAAATGACCAATAGATTTTGAAGAGACATTAAATAAATTGAAAAAAAAAGGTCATTAATTCAGTAGTGGCATCATTGTGTCCGATGATAGCCAAATATATGAGACAACGGCTCTAGATAAGTTGTATTCTACTGCTAAAGTTTTTAACTGTCATCATACATCTGTTCATGGAGGCTGCAATATAATTACGTCAGTAACACTAAAAATTAGTTACAAACATTATGATATTACAGTGATGCGTTTTCTGTTATTTTACACCATCAGCTCAAGTGGATTCGTCCCCTCTCAAGTATGATTTACTTTTCCTCATGGAAATTTAGCAAGTCATAAATGAATTGGAAGAAATTATAAAGTTACTTATATTGAAGAATTATGACCTCAGGTGGAAAAGGAATACAGTAGACGAGGTGCTTGTAGTCACTTCTAAAGGACGATCACCCTTTAGGTGGTGGGGGGGGCAACTTTATGATCAGTGACCACCCTGTATATTGGCTAATCAAGAATCGTCAGTTCTATATGATTGTTTGGCGATAGTTTTGGGGCTGCGTCTTATCTCCTGTTACATTTTAAAACCCGTCTTAATCTCGGGCTCTATTTTGATAAACTAGAAAGTAAAGACATTTCAATAATGTAAAAAAAAATTAAATGTATATTTCTTTGTGTTATATCACAATTTTGTGGGCATGATAGCATTACAAGGTATTTTTTAAGAATCACTCGCAATACAGAAAGCTATAAGCAGTATAAGCTATACAGTCAAATATAATATGCTAAGTTACCCCCCAAACACAATCAGACCAAATAGAAAATAACAATTTTACCTCAGAGTCTTCTGATTTCATTAAATATGTGCAGAACTGTTCACAGTCCATCTAACTGAGATATAATTCATCAGAGAGATGGATTGTGTATACTGTATTTTTGTATATAGGTGATTTGACACGACAAAAGCCACTGTCGGGGCGATCATAATCTTCGTTAATCTGGAAACAGCGTGACTGTCATCGATCCATCTAACTGAGATATAATTCATCAGAGAGATGGATTGTGTATACTGTATTTTTGTATATAGGTGATTTGACACGACAAAAGCCACTGTCGGGGCGATCATAATCTTCGTTAATCTGGAAACAGCGTGACTGTCATCGAAAAGACAAAAAAACCTGTCACCAAATTTTCAGTCAAATTTTGAAACTATACTATTTGGATCCAAATAATTATTTGAATGAAATGCATTGGATGGAAGATAATTCAAATCCAATTGTTGTCCATCGTTTGTAATTATTTTGAATTTCTTGTTTGGATAAGGTTGTATCAAATGATGAATAGAATGAGTTCGTTGGTGAGGATCCTGGATTTGTAGAACTGTACAGTCGTTACATAAATTGAATGAATCACAAGATAAACAATTCCAACGAGTTCCTATGATAGGATCTTCTTTACATACTGAACACTGAAACAAAAAAGTCATACTTAATAAAAGAGGCTACCACTTAATGGTTCAGGAACACCAAGAATATTCTGAAACAAAAAACTTCTCTTAAGTTCATAATACCTACAATGGTATTAGCCAGTTCCTTTGATAAGATCTTCTTTACATACTGAACACTGAAATAAAAAGTCATACTTATTAACAGAGTCTGCCACTTGATGGTTGAGGAACACCAAGAATATTCTGAAACCAAAATACTTCTCGCAAGTTTATAATACCTACAATGGTATGTGAGCATTCTGTCACCACATAGGACATCCACGGCGTCGCACTTCGTAAACTAATGCTAGATAAAATGGGATTGTGGTTTATTAATTCTAATATTTTCAATAATGAACCTTTATTCCAAACGTCACGAAAAAAAAAAATCCCTTCCCAAAATTTGATATTTGACATTTCAAGGTACGTGTAGAATCTAAAAATACAAAGTATTTTTTTTTCTTTGCCTTACGTCTCTTCAACATTCGAGACGAGGGTTTTACCCTCGTCATCCACATCGACTTCACCCAGCCTGGATAGAGCCCGAAAAATAGCCAGTCACCAACCAGAACACACATGCAACTCATTGTATTTGCCTTAGACTTCAATTTGTATTAATATCATATAAGCTAATCGAACAAATTTCATGTTAGCTGACGTTGAACATCTTATCTAGTGGTTCACTGAACTGTAGACCTAATTCAATTTAGATGGAGAATAATTTATCAACATCATACATAACTTCATAAGTGTGAATGTTGAGGTTCTAACTTTTATTTTTATTCCACTTAATCGCGACTCTTGTGACCTTAAATTGCACCTTGCCTTTTAATCTTATAAATATTCATCACGCTACGTGCGTATACATTTTACATAATCTGTATTTGTGAAGTTAATTTAATAATAATGCAATGTTTTGTACAGGAAAAATACCATTAGGGGCCTGCCACTTGCCCCCCCCCCCCTTAAATAAAAAGTAGTCCTGTGAACTGTAGACCTTACTCATTTAAATTGCCACCATGGGGCCCCGGTTGATTCGAGAGGGCCCAAAAACTAGTTAAGCAATTATATGAGCCTATTAAATAACCATACCCAGGTGGCCGGCCCCAAGCCCCAAATCAGCTAATTCTATGAACGTAATGTTCCGACGAAGTTTCATCGGAATTCGGCAAGGCGTTAGAAAGTTATCATGGTACAAACAGGTAAAGAAAAATCGTGATCTAAAAACTAGACCTCACTTCTTTCGGTCAACAACTTACTTGTGATCCATAATGACTGATCGATTTCATTTCAATTTGATTGCTTTTATCAGTTCTGATTCTCTCCAATACTCTCACCCATTGTTCAATCTCATTTTTATTCTCTATCTTCTTTGTATCTTTCTCATTTTCTCTCTCAACTTCATCTTCTTCGTCACTTTCTGAGTCCATGAATATTTTATTATCGGTTTGAACAGATAGTGCAGGTAGAAATGTAGATTGACGAACTAAAAATTGATTCTTTTTGTGTAATAAACCTGCAATCTGAATGATAAGAGAAACGTTTTCTACAAGGAACAGATAATGCAGATTGACGAACTAAAAATTTATTCTTTTTGTGTAATAAACCTGCAATCTGAATGAGAAGAGAAACGTGTTCTACAATGAACAGATAATGCAGGTAGAATTTTAGATTGGTAGGTTGAGAAAGTTTCAATTCCATAGTCAGGACAAAACCCACCCAATTAAATGAACTATACAATTCGATTAGGTATTGATTAAAGTTTTCCCGAACGAAAAAAGCTAACCACCACATCGTGAGGCGCAAATCTACGGGGTCACCCACATAGTAAAATCTCACTGGACGTTGTTTAACTTCAGTGATTTAACAGGAACTGATGTATTCAACATGCTATAGACGCTGGCTAAGGCTGGTTTAAAAAGAAAAAGAAACGACTTACTTTTTTAGGTTTGTTCTTGTGTGGTAAAATGTTGGCCGTCTGGCCTAATCTTCTCATTTTTTTGTAATATTTTTGAACACGACTACACACTTGTTTCATAGTTCTATTTTCTAAAAAGTAGAAATAAATAAACCCAATAGTTCAAAAATTACAGGATAGCTCAGAAGAATGAAAAAATAACATTTTTTCATTCTTCTGACACACAAAAAGGATACAGCAAAATGCTGTCGGGCACGACTTGTGTCAGCTACCTACCTGTCTTAATCCTGCGTAATCTGTAGGTCCTAAAATTTAAATGCGAAGACTCTTCTTCGTTTTTCTTTTCTTGTTATTATTCTTTGTGTTTTTAATTTTTTCACTGGGTAGTAGATTAAATCAATTTAATGAAAAAATTAAATGTAATAGAATAGATTTTGTTCAATTTTAATAAAATGCAGGATTTGAAAAATTTGATAAAATTAAAAACTAAAAACTTTAATGTGATTCATATGAATGTCAGGAGTATCAGAAAACCCTGGCTGACCATCCAGGCTTACTTAGAAGACGTATTATCTCTTTTAGATGTCATAGTACTGACAGAGGTAAATATAAAGGAGGAGGAGATGTGCGTCTACAATTTGGACAAATTTGAAACTTATTCTAGGTGTAGGGTGAGGGGAAATGGAGGGGAATAGCAGTTTTTGTAAGGGAATCTTATGTTGTAAATAGACTTCTCTTTGAGTCTTTAAAAATAAATCAACCTCAAAATGACATCAATTTTATAGTAAGTGCTATTCAAAGGCTCCGCAAAAGAATGTTGTTTTTTTCCTTGAAAGTTTGGATGGGTTTTTAAACAATACTTTGATTAAAAAACAAAAGATTTTTATGATTGGCGACTTAAATATATCTACAAAAGTTAAATAAAAAAATGGTAATAATTACCTTAACAGCCTCCTTTCTATTGGCTTATTGAATACAATTTTTGACTACACCAGAGAGGAAATTTGCGATGGCGACAAGTTATCTTGCTTAGATCATGTCAATATTAAGATTAAAAATTATAAGCCTGCGACGTCTTTTTTAATCAAAAACAAAGTGGCGTATCACTATTTTGTTGGTTGCTCGATAGGTAACGAAGACCAAACCAAAATATTGTCGAAATTAAAAAATACTAAAATTAGGAAAATTGTTATTTCAAATAGTAGAGTTAGTGAGGAAATAGGGAAAACTGATTGGTCCCCTTTGTTAAATATAGATGATTATGATCTTTTATATGCCGAAATAGTAGTGAAATTCGATAACATTTATAAAAAATCTAAAATAGAATTGGAATCAAATGATCTTGATAATATAAAGCCATGGATCAATTATGAAATAAAAAAAAATAATAAGGGGAAAGAAAATCTTTTCAATTTTTGGAAAAACAATAAGACCGATCAAACACTGAAAGAATCATACCACTCGTGTAGGAATAAATTGACGGCACTTGTTCGAAAAAACTACAATAAATGTTATTTGCAAAAATTTAATGATAGTTCAGTTGATATAAAAAAAAATTTGGTCATTAACTAAGGAAGTTTTGGGTAAGAAAAGAAAGAAAGCTTCTTTCGAAATATTGAGGAAGCATTTTCCTCTACAGTCAAATGACAATTCATTATGTAATGATTTCAATGAATATTTTGTATCAGAAGTTAAATCTATCAAACACTCTAATGCAGGTCCTAAACTAGCTCTAACTGATAGTGATTATTATAATAGGGAGAATGATAAGTCCATTTACTGGCCCTATATGCATGTATAATAATAATATTACGATGGAAGCTTTAGAGAAGGCAATCACAAATATTAAATATACTAGCCCCGGTATACATGTCAATAGAATCATAGATATTAAAAGTAATTTTCAAAAATTAAATAAATTATTGTTACATTTTATTAATGTCATGTTCTTGTCCACTAATATTCCAGAAAATTTGAAAGTCTACCGTAACCCCCACTTCATAAAAAAGGGATTAAAAATGATATTAAAAATTATCGCCCCATCGGTGT
Source organism: Pachypsylla venusta (assembly GCA_012654025.1). Lineage (NCBI taxonomy): Eukaryota > Metazoa > Arthropoda > Insecta > Hemiptera > Aphalaridae > Pachypsylla > Pachypsylla venusta. The sequence continues at coordinate 10,839,647 of CM022880.1, forward strand.
TGTGCCGTCCCTCACAAAAATAATGGAAAGAATTATAATGAAAAAATTCAAACGTTTAATTGAAACAAGTAACATCATACCAGAATACCAGCACGGTTTCCGGCCCGGTAGGGGTACGGACTATCTACTCGATTTTTTTTCAAATACGATAAACCGTGGCCTTGATGAAAGAAAGTACTGTGTGGTCGCTTTCATAGACTTAATGAGAGCTTTTGACACACTGGACCACTAAATTCTCGTTAATAAATTAAAGCAGGCGGGAATACGACATTCTATTCTTCGATTTTTAAAAAAATACCTAGAAAACAGGTATCAGGTCACAAAGATAGGACATTTTTATAACAGAAGAAAATTTGTCAAATACGGTTTGGTGCAAGGTTCAATCCCAAGTCCTGGGTTATATAATATTTATGCAATGGATATGCAATATTTAAACACAAAAATCCAATTATTTCAATTTGCCAATGATCTTGCTATCGTATCCATCGACAATAACATAGAATTAGCAATTGAAAATCTCCAGCAGGACATTATACTTGTACAAAAATGTTTTTCAACAATGAAATTTTCATGAACTTCACCAAAACCAAAATTATTTTGATAAAAAGTCCTTACAAACCATTGTATCCCAATATTAGCAAAATTAAATGCCACACTAGACAGTGCGTATTTGACAACGGCTATGTCGCATGTAATTGTGTGCAACTTAATTACGATGAGGAAGAAAAATATCTCGGCATTATCATAGACTCGAATTTTAAATATAATAATCATATAGAATACCTATCTTCCAAACTAAGAGTCGTATCGTATCGCCTAAAACTTTCTAAATCTGGTACTATCTCTTTTTTCTTTTGCCTGTTTGAAAACTTTTGATCTAACTTACCTAATTCCTGTGCAATCTTTATAAATCTGGCACTATCTATTTTTTCTTTCGCCTGTTTGAAAACTTTTGATCTAACTTACCTAATTCCTATGCAATCTTTCTAAATATTGCCCCATCTTTTCTTTCTTTAGCCTGTTTGATAACTTTCGATCCAACTTATCCTATTCTTGTGCAATCTTTCTAAATCTTGCTCTATTTTTTTGTTCTTTCCCCCGAATGCTAACTTTTGATCCAACTTACCTAATTCCTGTGCAATCTTTTTAAATCTGGCACTATCTATTTTTTCTTTCGCCTGTTTGAAAACTTTTGATCTAACTTACCTAATTCCTATGCAATCATTCTAAATATTATTCAATCTTTCTAAATTTTGCTCTATCTTTTTTTGTTCTTTCGCCCGAATGCTATCTTTTGATCCAACTTACCTAATTCCTGTGCAATCTTTCTAAATCTGGCACTATCTTTTTTCTCAGGCGGATATTTTAGTAATAATTCTTCTAGTCTAATTTGCTCCTCAGCAGACCAAGGCTAAAAAAAAAAAAAACATTTATCATTGATTTTGGAATAAAAAGGTTTTCTGCCAATGTGACACATATTTTACTGGCTGAAAAATATCCCCCTCCCCAAAAAAAAAAATCTGGAATATAATAAGACAATAATTTGACATACATATCAAATTTCAAGTCTCTGGCTCTTACCATTCTCTTTTAAACAGAATTATTGAAAACCGCTAAAAACAGCTAGCGGTCAATTTGATTGCACCCAAAAGTTTCGAAGCTTATTGAGACCCCAAATTTGACATATATACCAAATTTCAAGCCTCTGGCTCTTACCATACTCTTTTTAAATAAGATGGGTGAAAACCGCCAAACGGTACATTCGATTGCACCCAAAAATTTCGGGGCACAATAAGATCTAGATGGACCTACATACCAAATTTTATCCAAATCGGTCAACGCTAAGTGGCAAAAATGCCCATCACGGCGTAAAACAGATTTTTTTATTCGATTTTGGGATTCTACATACCTCGAAACGTAAAATATCAAATTTTGATTGGAGGTATTTTTTTCGTAACTATTCCAAATTTTCATTATTGAAAATAATAAAACAATATTGATAATTCATTTCGAAGTCAAATTAATCAAAGTCACTTTTCTACAAGTAGAATATTTTTTGCAAGACCCATCACTGTATTATTGATATGCCTTCGTTTTGATCATCCCGGATTTATAGTCTAAGAGGAGGAGGAATTGCTAGATTGAAAATATTTTCTCTGTGTTCTCCCTTGTTTGTCCCAATAAATGTTTGAAAGATCACACATAAGAATAAATAAATAATTGCAGAAGACGCGTTGAATTTTATTTACCCCCAGGACCCCTCACATTATCCAGCCCTTGGGCCACCATAATGCTTAATCTGGCACTCTGTATTTACCTTATTAAATGTTTCTGGTTTGGTGACATTTTTAGTTTTAGTGGACGGTACATTTTGTGCTTCGCTGACTGCAGGAACGTTTGGTTCTGAATTTTGAAATGATTTTTCTAAATCATACTTAACCAAATCAATTAGAGGCCGCTAAAAATAAAAACGCTTTATAAGTAGGTTTCTTGTTTTTAGGTGGGGATAATTATGCTACCTCTCTTTCTTGACTTTCTCCTGAGGACTTGGATTCGTTTCCCGACAGTATTTTTTTAGCAGGTTTACAAAACATACCATTTTTTTTTTAGGTGGAAACTTTATGAATATTATGTTTTTGTGGCAGCAAGCAATCAGGGGGCGGATACAAGTTTCCAGTTGAGAGGCGATCGAGGCTCCAAATTAGAGAATATTGTTTCGACGATCAATTTATTTAAGTCTGAGGGGGCAATCGCCCCCCCCCCCCAGACTTGGATAACACTTTATACCTGCACCCCGATGCCAAGTCGCTCTATGTGCACTACCGGTAGAATATCATCGTCCCTTCGGCTGATAGGTTAAATTAAGCGAGTTTTCCCACTTCCTGTTCCATCTTTCTTCACAATATACTTTACCTTACCTTTGCTATTTTTCTTTTAGGTGGAATCTTTATAACTCCTCCTGCAATTTGTTTGGCAATGTTGGAGGGTCTACTTGAGTTAGTTATTCGTTTTTCCAAATCAAAATAGAATTGTAAATCCTGAAATTTAAAATAATTAAAGTCAGACCTCTCAAGAGATTAAATACTTGTTGTTAAAATTTTTGATCAATATCACGCTGTTTCAAAATCGAGAGGGTCAAAGTCCCAAAAGGATCACTTCAGAAGATTATATTATATTCTAAAATGCTAAAGTCTGAGACCTATATCACAATAAACCACTTTTACTAAGGATATGATTCAGATCACATGAGTCACCACGAAACCTCACATTAAAATATTTCCACCGTTTACTTATGTATTAATTTTTTTCAAAAATAATTTGTGTATCAACTATTAAACAATTTTATAGAGTTACGGAGCGTTTTCGTCTATGACGCCATTCTCAACATAACTTTAGTTAAGTTGAGATTGTCGTAATAGAAAATAGACAAAAGCGCTCCGCAACTCTATAAAAAAATTGGAGTTGATGCACAAATTATTTTTGAAATATTATTTCATTTTGATTACTAACTTCCTTCCTTATTTAAACATTGATTTTTTACCTGAAAAACATTTTCTGCACATATCCTCAACAATTTGAAATATTTACACATAATAATAGAACCCAAAAAACTGCCGGTGTAAATGTTTAAACTGCTGGTGTAAATAGACCCTTTTTTACTCTTTATTGAATTAACTTCAAACATGAAAGAGACATAGAAAGAAGAGGATGGAAATGGTGAGAGAAAAAAAAGGAAAGAAAGAAGAGAGAGAGAAGTTAATTCAAAGGGCGGGGTTAATTCCTGAGGAATAATTCTCTTCCACCCAACCCTTTAATATTATACGGATAGTATAAATAAGGATTAGAATTATGTTCTGAACATTTTTTCGGAACAAAAACAAACTATTTTTCACAATATTTGAAACCAAGTTTTTTTTTTAGCTCAACGTCACTTTAACATCTATTGGGTCATTCAAGACGGGGGTTTTACCCTACATTCGCTGGAAACTTGCAAACCAGCTACCCACATTGACCTCAACCAGCCTAGGTCGGGCCGGAAAAATAGCCAGCATCTAATGCTGGCTATTTTTCCGGTACAACCTAGGCTGTATGTGGGTGTGCACGATCTAACAGAAACTCTTGCATTCAACGAGCCATAGACGCTGGCTAATAAGGAATTTAAATAACTGTTTACTTGATGACTTTGGAAGTACCTTACTCAATAGTTTTGTCTACCTGAAGAATAAGTTTCTGTTGAACTTCCAATAGAGCCAAATGCTTTAAAACTTTAAGATAATCTAAATTTCCTTTCAGTGCCAAATGGTCTGATTCAAAATAAAATGTTGTATCTTCCGGATCAAGATTCTCTTCTACGGGCGGTTCTTGTTTGATATCACAGTTTGAGGAAGCCCAAGAGGGCCCAGGTGCACAACTCATCCCAGAAACACTTATGACTTTATCTGAAAAAAAAAATGCACAGACATTTTAAAACCCAATATCATGAGATGGGCGGGTCATGTAATAAGAGTAGAGATAGGATCCAACATTCAGAAACCCCTACACCTGAAGAATGGAGAGATAGGGGTTTACCCAGAAAAAATTGTCAAGATAATATAATGAGATTGTATAGAGAAGCTAGATCATCAGCGATGGAAGAAGATTGGATGGAAGCTATACATGACAGAGCAACATGAAAGACGATGCTTGTGAGAGGTTTAGGCCCTTTGAGGCCTGCTAGAACCAGCCAGTGAGTGATTTGCAATGAAAAATGAAGAGAAAGTAGGACTTTTGCAAAAAAAAAAAAAATTAAACTGGTTGTCGGATTATTTCTAGATGCCTACTCAATGGAGTTACAGTTTTAAATGCATTATGGAGTTTTCTCTTTAATTCCAAATGGTTACAAGGTGACGATGAACACAATAATAATTTAGTATACAACCTATTGGAACAAGCGAAGAGTACCTAGTATAAAAAAAATCTACTCGTTATTTCGTAGGAAGGTTCTCAGTTGACTCCCCTCGATGTTGTTGTAGTAGCAATTACAACCAAAGAAGACTAAAATCAATGATGACCAATGTGGGACGATGTGAAACATGAGTACTTCTGGTTTGCCAGTTTGTATTGTATTTGACCAAAAAAAATAAATACTTGGCACGTAGAACAAATAATCTGAGGACAGTTGATTCCCCATCATCACTTTCTAACCTGTCCACTACTGTTAACAGTTGATCAATATGTCAATATCAATGTCACAACAGTTGATCACTGATCATTCAGATTTCATAAAAATATAAAAAATAATTTTGATAATAATTATACGTACCGAACTTTCACGTCACATTTTTGAACGTACGGTAATTTTTCTTGGTCAAAGAAAGTATCTGATTTGGCAACACCAAAAAAATGTTTCTTATCAAGTTTACAAATTTTCTGACCATCTTATCATTATCAATTTTTCAAATAATTGGATCAGATCGCTGTTATTTTTCTTTCCTTTTTTCGTTTAAGGGATAAAGTGAGATTAAGTAGTATCCGTCTATCAACACTGTTAGATCAGTTAGATACCTAGGTAGAATGAAAATTATATTCCTGCAAAATCACACCAAATATTATTTGAAACAAATATGCAATTCACGTGTATCGTGTGGTTATTTTCAACAACAAATATTCAAGTCTTGTCCGTTGGATATGTGAAGCATTTTACCAAAACAACTGCAGAACATATTGTGTTGAACCGATAAACAACTCCTGTTTATGAATAAAGAGGTAAGACGGTAACATTTGGATATAATTATTAGTATGAAACTCTTTAGTCCATCATACTGAAGTTGCGTTCAGTAAACTCCAATGACATTTAAAATTATAAAATCAATATCTCCTCCCCTAAGGTACGAATAGTGTTTTTGGTAAAACATCGAAATACAATGGTATTTATATAAACTTACCGGTAAGAAACGTACGGTAGGATTTAGGAAGTCAAATAAAATTTATGAAATTTAATTATCAAAGTACCTATCTAAAACTAAATTACTTTAATTATGCTTAACAGTTAAAGCATTAATATAGAAAGAAAATTAATAAAATAATAAGCGAAAACTTGAAATTTTTAACGTGATTTGTGACATGTGATTATAATAAAATAAATGCAGTGTTGCCAAGTTGGGGAATGTTTCACGAGTTCGGCATATCACAGAGAATCCTGGACAAGGAACGAGGGATTTTCAGACACGTGGGATTTTTCCCATTTGTGCTTAACTTTTATGTTTTCAAGTACCTATTCTTGCTAACTACAGTTTCAAGTTAAAAGTTTAATTTAAATAAATTACCTGTGTATTAATTGATTTTATTTTAATATATATTTAATTGTTGTGATAAAACTTAATGTGCTCTACCTTAAGAGAAAACTCTGATGAAAAAACATTTGTACATTCCTGAGAAGGACCTTTTAATATTAGCACGACACTTTTTGAAAGTGATTAAAAAGATAAAAAATATTGAGGAAATATATTTTTATTTTTAACTTTTTATGTTTACTTGTTAGCCTTCGTGACATATTTTAACCCAACTAGACAGGTTAAGGTTCGGAAACGTTTTTACCAACATGCCTCATGCCTTGATGATCAAGTGACTAGCTATTTGCTCGTGTTTCGCTACACTTACGAAATTCAACAACAATTTGGAGATGGCAACATTATATCTTCTCAAGTTTGGATTCTTGGTGGAACCGACCCCCAGGTTGCGCATGCTCCCATCTAGAAAATTCAATATTTTACTCAAAGATATTACTTTTTGTAATATCTTTCAGTAATCTCATATCAACTTATTTCTACCATTTTCCCAAAACTTAATTAAAAAATGGGGAGAACCTTGATTTTTTAGTGGAGCTCCTCTACAGAAACAACGAATAATAATGGAATGAAGCTATGGACATCTGCTCTCATCGACTTTCAATAGATATCTATCTATTGACTTTTAGGCTGCGTTGCATTCGAAATTGGTAATTTGCAGATTATGCATTGCAACCCCAACACTAACCTTGACATCAAGACCGTACCCAGGGGGGTCCATAATGCATGACTTATGTTTCTTAGAAGTCAATTAGACTTAGGAAAATTATTTTGTATAGTTTATATTATGTAAATGAATAAAATAAATAAATGAAATGAAAAAATGGGTGTGTGTACTTATGTACGCGCGTGAGAAGTTATACTTCTGTTTAAAAATAAATTTAAAAATATTTAACAAAAAAAACATACTACCCCACCCGGAAGTGAACTCAGAACCAATGAAACAAAGGCCTTGCCACTGAGCCACAATGTTCTATGGATATAGAATGAGAAAACACAATATTTAAATTTATCTCTCATCATTTTTTCATAACTAACTCCATCTTCATAATTTTTTCATATTCATAACCGAACTTCATTTCGAAAAGATGAGAGAGAGAAAAAAATAATAAATCTGACTTTTACATTAGAAATCATATCATCGAGGTACAGCCTTTTAAACGCGACCAGAGCATACCACACATAGATTACATACTACCTACCCGTTTGTTATCCTATGTAGAACATGAGGAGTAGTAACGGGTTGTTAAGCTGCGCAGAACGTGTTGGGAGTAGTATTGGGTTAGGTTCCAAAAAAATTAGAATGCGTGTTGAAGCCTGCTTAGTTTAGGCAGGGTCGCACAGTCGCACACCTTGCGCAGCCTTCAACACGCATTCTAATTTTTTTGGAACCTAACCCAATACTACTCCCAACACGTTCTACCCAACAAACTTGGTGTTCAATTCTATTTAGAACATGGAGAAATATGTAGAACATGAGAAGTAGTAACGGGTTGTTAAGCTGTGTAGAACGTGTTGGGAGTAGTATTGGG
>CM022880.1:10874482-10889214 GCA_012654025.1 Pachypsylla venusta
TCTCTCTCACTCACTCATTCTCTCTCTCCCCTTCTTTCATCTCTCTCACTCACTCATTCTCTCTCTCCCGTTCTTTCATCTCTCTCATCTTTTTCTCTTTCTATCTCGTTCTCCTTTTATTCAATTTCTTTCATATCTCTCACTGACTCACTCATTCTCTCTCTCTCCCCTTCTTTCATCTCTCTCATCTTTTTCTCTTTCTATCTCGTTCTCCTTTTATTTAATTTCTTTCATCTCTCTTACTCACTCATTCTCCCTCTCTCCCCTTCTTTCATCTTTCTCATCTTTTTCTCTTTCTATCTCGTTCTCCTTTTATTCCATTTCTTTCATCTCTCTCACTCATTCTCTCTCCCCTTCTTTCATCTCTTGCATCTTTTTCTCTTTCTATCTCGTTCTCCTTTTATTCAATTTCTTTCATCTCTCTCACTCATTCTCTCTCCCCTTCTTTCGTCTCTCTCACTCACTCATTCTCTCTCTCTCTCCTTCTTTCATCTCTCTCACTCACTCATTTTCTCTCTCCCCTTCTTTCATTTCTCTCAGTCACTCATTCTCTCTCTCCCCTTCTTTCATCTCTCTCACTCACTCATTCTCTCTCTCCCCTTCTTTCATCTCTCCCACTCACTCATTCTCCCTCTCCCCTTCTTTCATCTCTCTCACTCACTCATTCTCTCTCTCCCCTTCTTTCATCTCTCTCACTCACTAATTCTCTCTCTCCCCTTCTTTCATCTCTCTTACTCACTCATTCTCTCTCTCCCCTTCTTTCATCTCTCTCATCTTTTTCTCTTTCTATCTCGTTCTCCTTTTATTCAATTTCTTTCATTTCTCTCACTCACTCATTCTCTCTCTTCCTTTCTTTCATCTCACTCACTCACTCTCTCCCGTTCTTTCATCTCTTTCATCTTTTTCTCTTTCTATCTCGTTCTCCTTTTATTCAATTTCTTTCATATCTCTCACTCACTCATTCTCTCTCTCTCCCCTTCTTTCATCTCTCTCATCTTTTTCTCTTTCTATCTCGTTCTCCTTTTATTCAATTTCTTTCATCTCTCTGACTCATTCTCTCTCCCCTTCTTTCATCCCTCTCATATTTTTCTCTTTCTATCTCTTCTCCTTTCTTTTCTCTCTCTATCTCGTTCTCCCCTTTCTCTGTCTTTCTCTCAATCTTTATACACCATTGGATTTGTCGTCACAAACATCTCCTGCAAAATCAGTCATGCAATGTTTGATTTGTTTCTTACCTGTTAATGTGTCATCATCATGTCATGTTTATTTTACATTAGTGCATAAGAGGATACCTCCTATTTTTCATTGCTGCAAAGTCATCAACAAGGTTGTCTAGGGACATATTCTTGATTTCTTCTTTTTCGATGGCCATTTCGTAGGTAGGTTTTTACTTTTGTCAGGGCAGAGAAGAATCTTTCATTGCCTGTAGTTGTTACTGGTACAGAATTCACAATTTTTCATACTGAATCTGAAATCTAAGGGTGGGGGGTGATTTGCCCCCACCATGACGCCTCTGGTCATCAAAACGGGGATTTTACTCTCCCTTCGTTGGAAACTTACAAATGTATATGGGATCGTATATGTATTAAGGAGATGGTGATTATTTTTTTTCTTCAATAAGTACTTATTTTCACCAATTTAAAATGCTACGGGCCTCGCGGGAAGTTATCCGACCCTGCTTGGTATTCTCTTGGCCATCCCTAGCCAGTGCTCACCAAAATTGAGATGCATTATAATTGAAAATATCTAAAATGAAATGTAGAAAATGGAATGGCTCTACAAATGACACCAAATCAAATATTATTTATTCGTATATCCAAATTGGATCTGGAGTCAATCAGTCTGCTAACAGAGTGTTCCAAGTCAGTTTTTTTTTATTGAAAAGAAAATTTCATTAAAAAAGTCAACGCCAGACGCAAGCAACGACTACAGAGTGCATGATAATTCGATGTAAAATTTTACGAATCCCCTTAAAAAACTGACCAAGTGTAAAGTCGGTATTACTTTAAGAGAATTGAGACAGAAGAACGTGCAATAATAAATTTAAGTGCGGGATATACAGCAGTAACAATAAATTTGGCCCCAATAATAGATATCACTACTTTCATAGGCGGATTTTTTTGGAAGAGTGGGAGGAACTTGGTCTTTTTTTCAATGATAATTTTTTTGTGAGATTCGATTTTACTTCTACCTTGAAACGTAAAATATTTTTTTATTTATTTTCATATTTTTACGTGACGATTCCAAAGGTTCATTATTGAAAATAATAAACCAAATTTATAAAATATTATCAATCAATTTTGTTTTTCATTCCAGGGATCAGAATATCAGGATATCATGAAGGAAAAGCAGATCTATACATAATCGCATCTGCAGTTTTATATAACTTTTGTTGTACACAAAATGATCCGCACGACTTTTCCAGCTTAGATATTCTTCAGGATGCTTTGAACACATCCGAATGCTTGAATGAAAATATTACAAATGAACCTGGAGAAAACAGAAATGTCCGAGAAAGAAACAAAATGCTGGAGTATTTCTCAACATTGGCTCCCCAGTAAAATAATGTTCTCAATCTCATCACAAGTTTCTGTGTAATGTTTACAGATTTTTTTGCTATCAGTTATGTATGCCGTATGCGGGAAATGTTTAAACAATAAGTACTTATCATGATTGAAGACTCGTTAACTTTGTGAAGGTCCATTACTGCTAATGATGAATGAAAACGGATTCTACTTCATTTTTGATTAAAAAATATTCCTATATTAAGACATTAAATTCGAACTAGTATTGCCCGTTGTTGCATCGTCGGCGAGGAAAACAGTGAAAAACATTAATACCTACAGTACATTTGAATAAATAAATTCTATAAATAAAATAATATAAAATCGGTAAAAAAAAATATCTCACCCAAAACCCATTTTGTGCAATTGTGGAAATAACCTGACCACATTGCATTTAAAAAAAATATATTTAAATGAATTTCAAACCATTTTCTACTCATAACTAAATTGTGCTTCATACGGCTAATTTATATTTCAGGTTTTAAGTGTCTACTCATTCTAGCAGTTCGTCATGAGGTTTAGAATCATGGATATTGTTATTGCTTTATTGCTGTTCTGATGGTGCTTCAGATTGGTATATTGTGAGAGACAACCTTATTTTTTAAACGAAGGAAGTGATGTTGAAGTTTTAACACTATGTTTTTTTTTCTTCTTTTTTTTTCAATAATTTGAATCTTTGGAATCGTCACGAAAAAAATATCCCCCTTCAAAATTTGATATTTTACGTTTCAGGTTATATACGTAAAATCCAAAAATCGAATAAAAAATCAGTTTTCACGCCGTGATGGACATTTTTGTCACTTATCATTGAATGATTTTAATAAAATTTGATATGTAAGTCCTAAAATTTTAGTGTTGAACCCTGTATATATATTTATATATAAATAAAGTTTCGGCGTCAAAATAGACCCCCAATGCGAACTAATACATACCAAATTTCTACAAAATCAGTCAAAGTTAAGTGGCAAAAGTGCCTATCACGGCGGACGGACGTTTTTTTTTTTTTTATTGGATTTTTGTATTCTGCATACCTCGAAACGCAAAATATCAAATTTTGAAGGGATTATTATTTGTTTGTTTTTTCGCCAGTAAATTAATAAACCCATGTGTCACATTGGCAGAGTTTATCTTTTGTCTTTTTTTTACCACGATGACTCCCGGACTACAATTCAATGGCATTTGATATGGACATCCATTATATTCAGAGAATCAGCTAATGCAAAATTTGTGATTTTATGTTTTAAGTTATGTTGAATCGACAAATCGAATACATCTGTTCGTATACCATTCCCTTCACCGTATAAGTGACTATTGCAGTATTGCCACTTAGAGTTGACCGATTTTTATTGGGGTGAACCGAGCGGTACCGAGCGTCACGTAACTCGGATAACGACACTACTCGTGCGTCTTTCAGAACGAGGACGACGAGCGTCAAAGTTAAATCGACTTATAAGTGCAACTACACGTTCCAATTTAGAAAGAGACGAAAATTTCTTGATGACTGATAAAAGATAGTTTTCCCGGGGTGTTTCCACTATTAAGGATTTTTTTTTTTGTCGAAACTCCGACGATTCACTTTCCGATAACACGGGGAACTAAGGATACGTTTCACTTGATCCATTCTGAAAGTCCAGACCCCGAAACCAAGAATTTTTGGTTAACAATTCAGGGGGAGACAAACCCCTGGTTGCCAGGTCTGCCGAGTTATCCTGAGATCGAACATAACGCCAGTGAAACGATGACGTCAACTCCAATATTTGAGATACTCTATTCCCAACATAAGTTTTTAGAAGATGAGGCTGTTTTCAACTAGTAAAGAACCATCTTACTGTCGGAAAACAAGAAAGTCTGATTAATATTTATCTTTTGACGTAAAAACTTCAGGGATCTAACCACTTTCGATCTAACCACCCCCGTCTCGAAAAGATATTAAGCCAAAGATAAAAAAAAAAAAAAAAATAGTGGTCTGTAGTAGATTTTATAATTGTATTGTTGAATTCTATAAGCCTTTAGTAGTATCAGTAGGGTGAAATAAATAAAATTAATTTGGAAAAATAGAGATTAGAATTTATTTTCTGATCAATTTTAAAAGTTGAAAAAGTGATCCAAAAAGCACTGGCTAAATATTTATTTAATGAGAATAAATATCTAGCCACAAGCCTAAAGAATCATTTTGATCACCTTTAGAAGACATCACGAGATTTAACCTCTGATATAGCTATCCAGCCGTTTCATTAAATCAACAAAGACAGTGACGTGGCGGTAAATGATCAGCCCGGCAAAACTAAAAATAAACTCCAGGCAGTTGAAGGAGCATGCTCATACTAGACCGGCACTTGACAGAGACAGTGCATCACTGTGAGCTCATGGTCAGCGGGAATAACTTACCGCCACTGTCACTGCTTAGTGTGAATTGTTTTTCTTCTAATTTGTCTAAATGTTCATTACTGATATTGGGCACAATCGGATGGTTTATCGCCTTTCAATCTTTTACATAAGTATTCCAGAAGTCCAAACTTGACATCATCTTGCTCGTCCGGATTGTAAACCTAGAAAGTGATATAAATTAGATGACACAGCAGCCTCTCTGGCCTCGTGGGTATCACACAGCACACAGGTTTTGCCCGCGAGAGAACCTGGTTTAATCCAGGGTTTAATTCAAGCGAAGCAATTAGAGGAGATCAGCAGCGAAGGAGATCAGCAGTGATGGTTGAGCCATCATTTGTTTGCTGTATTGTTGTCGTGAAGTTTTAGTCCAGTGAGACACATGACTTTTCCTCATCTATTGTCTCACCGAACCGCGCTTTTCAGTTTTGCGGATACTAATTGCTGGTTCAAGACCAATGAAGAGATTGTCTGACCCCTTCCTTGCCAGCTGGTCAGAGTGACCCCTTCCTTGCCCCATCTCTAGCATTGATAATTCGTCCATTAGTGGCAGAGCCGTTTTTTATAAATGCGCAAAGTGGACATTTGCCCAGGGTGGCAAATCTCCACTTTGTTAGCAATATTTTAGCGCATACTGATCACTAACTTCACCCTTTCCAAATTCTATTTAGGGTCAGCGCTGCTTTCCGGGTCAGCGCTGCTTTCCTTAATTCTACCCTGCCTCAACCTTTTATTCTGTGCCTACTCTCTTTAGCTGTAACCCTTTCCTGGCACGCCACAGTATCAATTGAAAGTGCATAGAAACTAGCTTTTTGCTGATGATCTCTTATCACTGGTTTGAGGCAGAGTTTTTTAAAGGCTGGATGTACTGTATTTACACTTACGGCTTGGGACCGTCAACTCTCGGTGGATACATTCCAGCGCATACTGATCAAGTGTTCATAATTTTCTTCAATTGAATGGTTTTTAAGGCTTATACCTATTTTTGGCCATAAAAGAATTGCAGAGTTCAATGCTATGACAATGCGCCAAACATGGATGTTACAGTTTTGTTACAGTTTGGTTAGCAGGCAAAACTGCAACAACTCAATTTTTTAACGAATAATTTTCAATTTAAAATGTATTTTTCTCGATTTTTTTTTTTATTGTTATATTAAATGTTTTTTTAATAAAAAAATATGAAAAACTATTTTGATGCTCTTTCGGAAAAACTAATTTGAAAACTCATGATTTAATGAAAAGACGTCTCCGTGGCAGTGAGCCCGTCACACTCGACTTGCACCAGGGAGGTTCCGGGTTCGATTCCTGGACGGGTCGAAAATTTGATAAAGGTTTTTCAGATTTTGGTCTGGTTGTGTTTGGGGTAACTCAGACTCCTGAGGATAATAGTGACAAGTAGTAGAATAATAAGAAACAAAATTGTTTATGTGTAGCTTAGGCTCAGTGATATTGGAATGATTATTGAGAATACCTTGTAAATGCTATGATGCCCACAAAAATTGTGACATAATAACACAAAGAAATATATGCACATTTACATTTTGTTTTTACATTTAACGAAAAAGTGGCCATTTTTATTGTCCAGAGGACAGAGGGCTGAAATTGTCCTGATTAGTAACATCATCATTTCCAACGGCCTCCTGTTAGATAGTTATCATTAATCATCATCATAAGTTAACAGCCGTGAGACCAGAGTGCTTGCCAGGGCTGAAATTATCCTGATTAGTGGATTTTAAGTATCCCTATCCACAGGTAAAACGGACAGACGATAAATCGCGGTTTTCATTAGAAATACATAGATGTACGTTCCACTTACATCATCAATCAAAATAGCGGGTACGTATCCCAGATGGAATTGGTGCGTCCTGTTACCATATTGAGCTAAAATTTTAGGGCCCTCATTGTGAACACATTTATTCAATCTGTTAAAGTTGACTCCAGATTCTTTTGCACACTGAAAAAAGTAAAGAAGTTACGCCAGGAGTGGATTCAGAGGAGAAACTTGCGGGCAGGGGGGCCAGGAAATTGAATACTTCATTTTTAATTTTTTTATAGTCTCTTTAACATCTACAGACAATGGAGATATTTTCATGTCAAATCACTGTGAAGATCACCGTACGACGTCGTAGAGCCCTACACAGTGAAACTTTCACTGTGTAGTGTGAACGCTCCTTAATGGAGATATTTTCATGTCAAATCACTGTGAAAGTGTCAAATCACTAGCACCGTACACAATCAATATCTCTATTACCGGATNCCATCAATTTAAAATTTTCATCATATTGTTTTTCTCATATTTTATTCAATTGTAATGTGTCGCAAAAATTTAGCACACAATAAATATATACATACATACAAGCTCACGGTACCACGTCGGAGAGCACTGTCACCTACCACTTCACTGTGTAGTGTGATTGCTCCTTACTGAATTATGTTGTGCTTACCCTTTTAACGCCTGAATTGTAGGCAACAGATTTCACTTCCGCCAAACAATTGTAATATCTCACCAAATGTTTAGGTCTCTTCAGTTGAAGAATGTTTGTAGCGCAGGCAAGATACATGTTTCCAAGACATTCCACTGGTCCATGTTGACAATGGAATTCATAACTACCATTGGAGTGTAGCTCGTGCTGAAATACAAGCAATATTAAATAGACATTCGACTGGTCCATGTTGACAATGGAATTCATAACGACCATTGGAGTGTAGCTCGTGCTGAAATACGAACATTATTAAATAGACATTCGACTGGTCCATGTTGACAATGAAATTCATAACTACCATTGGAGTGTAGCTCGTGCTGAAATACAAACAATATTAAATAGACATTCGACTGGTCCATGTTAACAATGAAATTCATAACTACCATTGGAGTGTAGCTCGTGCTGAAATACAAACAATATCAAATAATGCAAAACTCTGCCAATGTGCATAGGCGGTTTTAGGGGGGGGGGGGCTTTGTTGCTTAAGCGCTCCCCTGAATTTCCGGGTCTTCTTCTTTAACTTCCAATTCTATTTGGGGGTCGGCGTTGCTTTCCTTAATTCTGTCATGCCACAACCATTTTGTTCCGTGCCTACTCTCTTTAGCTGTAAACCTTTCCCAGCACGGTAATCCTCGCTTGCTCCTCACAGTATCCATAGAGACTACGCAGAAACTCGCATTTTGATGATGATCTTTGCTCATTATTGGTTTGAAGCAAAGTATTTAAAGGCTGGATGTCCTTCTTAACATATAAACTTCTCTATTAACACGGACTTAGGAGTCCTGAGCCCGTGTTAATAGGTCCTATGTTAGGACCGTCATCTAATAAAACTGGCTTGCTCCCCTCGGTGGCTACATTTTAATTTTTCCGGTCTTACACTAGATGAAATGGGGGAAAAATATGGTTTACCTATATACTATGGTTATACAGGTATATTGTTCAGGCACAGAAAAAAACCAGGACTTCTGAGGTCTGACAAGTCATTCCAGAGTTACGAGCCCGAAACCGAGATCGGGCAAAATAAGATAGAAAATACTAACGGGGGTATTACCCCAGGGTCTGGGATTTTGGAGGGGTCCTTAAGAATTTGTGCATTTTAGTAAAGGGGTTTGTATTTTTTTATTCCCGTTTGGCAAACTTCCTGTTTTTTCTTTCGGCGGCCGAGAGAAAAAACTCTGGTTACAAAGGCTTTGAAAGAAAAGAAGTACTTACACTTGCTTTACCATAGGGTACCAAATCTAGATCTATATAGTTCGCATATTTTATGAACACCGGATAGAGTTGTATGAGTACGAAATAGTGACAGTCCGGACAAAGTGCCTCTAAGTAAACAGTGAGCTTTGCTTTGATAATCTGTAAGGTAATGACGAATAAATTAAATTGGTTACTATAAGGACCCAGGCGTCTCAGTTGGGCCTAAAATCAGTAGTATTATCTACACTGTCAATATGACTATTTTTATGGTTCCAGACAGATACTATTAATTATTTTTGGAGCAAGTTACAAACTTAAAATGATGTTTGATTGCTCTTTGTCTTTCAATTGGCTTCTGTAACCGGTTCACTACTTACATTCCCTTGTTCTACACTGTCAATAAAACTATTTTCATTATCAATGGTGTTTGGTTTCTCTTTGCCTTTCGCTTGTCTTCTGTTATTTGCTATTATATCTATAATACTATTTTCTTCTGCCTTCACCACATGACAAGAAATAATTGGTAAAACTAAAATCAATACACTAAACACCGTCCAAAGTTTCTTCATTTTGTAGCAGGTCTTGTCTGCTGGGTTTTGATCAACCGCTTGATTGTAGGTTACAGACTAATGAATACTGAAGTATAATAAACAGGTATAAAATATTTATTTATTTTTGTATGAGTGGCCAATATGTGATCTAATTGTAATTCGTACTTAATTACATACTTAAGTACATCAATACTTATATAGGTTCAGGGCCGGATATAGTTGAGGTCTTCAGTTGACCCCTTGTGGAGAAAGACTGATATCTATTTTGAACAAGCTGTATATTATCATCAAAGACTGATTTCCATTTTGAAAAATCTGTATATTATCATCAAAGACTGATTTTCATTTTGAAAAATCTGTATATTATCATCAAAGACTGATTTTCATTTTGAAAAATCTGTATATTATCATCAAAGACTGATTTCCATTTTGAACAATCTGCATATTATCATCAAAGACTGATTTCCATTTTAAACAAGCTGTATATTATCATCTTTTCACATTTACTTGGCACGTTTTGTGCCTTGAATTTTTGTAAACAAAAGCAACAACTCGCCAAGAAAATGTGAAAATTTTCACTGATTTTTTTCAAAAGAACATAAATATTCCCGTCGAAAAATTTAGAAATTTTTGATAGTTGGGCATCCGATATTTTAGATCATTAGACACATTTATTTGTAAACAAGTAGGGCATATACTTTTAAATACATTATTTTCTGGTCATTAATAGAAAAGCTTGGCCTCATTTTAGATCTCAGTATTTTCTACCTTTTTATATTTGGGAACCTCTTTTTGAAATGTGATAGACGATCGAGAGGAACCTACGTCGCTCTAACTCTTCTTCTGTGGTGGACAAAGAAATAGCGTCACTCGCGGCGTAGATCGCGTTCTTGGAGAAGAAACAGTAGGAACACGCATTGGATTTGCCATTAATACGTCATATTGCCTAAAAGAGGATTTACCACTGAGCCGGATCGTGCTCTAAAGTTTCAGAACCTCCCTCCTATAAAATCTCTTTTTTCCCAAAACACAATGTTATGGTTTTTAGAATTTTTCTGGTGTTTTGGTGTTAAAACATACCTCCATACCACATTTTAATTTCCTACCTCATCCGAAAGTGCTTTAAAATTTCAGAACCTGTCTCCTATAATATCTCTTTTTTTCTCCGGAACCAAAGAAAATTTATGTGGTGTTTTGTTATTAAAATATACCACCCTACCATATTTTAGCTTTCTACCTAATTTGAAAGTGCTCTAAAGTTTCAAAACCTCTCTACCATAACATCTCTTTTTTCTCCGGGACGAAAACATTTTTTATGATTTTTAGAATTTTTCTGGTGTGTTCGCGTAAAAATACCCCTCCATAACAAATTTCATATTTCTACTTCTGCTAGAAGTACTCTAAAGTTTCAAATCCTGTCGCCTATAAAATTTCTTTTTTCTTCGGAAGAAAACAAAATTTTATGATTTTTAGAATTTTTCAGGCGTTCCATACCATATGTTAACTTCCTACCTCTACGAATTAAATTTTAGAGTTTTTAGAATTTTCTGGTGTTTTGGTGTTAAAATATACCTCCATACAAATATACCTCCATACCATATCTAATTTCCTACCTCATCTGAAAGTGCTCTCAAGTTTCAGAACATGTCTCCTATAAAATATCTTTTCTTCTCCGGAACGAAACAAAATTTTATGATTTCTTTTAATTTTTCTAGTGATTTGGCTTGAAAATACCCCTCCATACCAAATTTCATATTTCTACCTCTGCTAGAAGTACTCTAAAGTTTCAAAACCTCTCTCCCATAAAATATCTTTTTTCTCCGGAACGAAACAAAATTTTATGATTTTTAGAATTTTTCTGGTGTTTTGATGTTAAAATACTCCTACATTCAAATTTCATATTTCTACCTCTGCTGGAAGTACTCTAGAATTTTGATGAGTCAGTCGTGTGTCACAAAACCAGCGTGATTGTGGACTTTTTAGATCCCTATTTCTCTGTTACCCTTTCATTTGTAACCCTCATTCTAAAATAGGAAGTCTAAGTATGGGACCTTGTAATAATGACCATATATCGTGTTTATAGGTTCACCAGATACGGAGATAGAGGGAGGTCGAAAATAGCATGAAACAGTTCGTGTAATATACACACTGCAGTCGCCAGGCTTGACTTGGCACTGCCATACGCCTAGATCTTCTTAAAATAAGATCGAGAATCAAAGTATGTTAACATCGTCGCCATCATGGTGATGCGGTTTTTAGGTTTCTACCTATTCCGCAAGAGCTCTAAGATTACAAATCCCATCTCTTATGAAATCTCTTTCTTTTCTTTTTCTACGGAACAATTGGTGTTTTCATAGTATTCCAGGTGTTTTTTTTTTTTAAGTTAAATTACATCTCCATACCAAATTTTATGATTCTACCTATTCTGAAAGAGCTCTAAAGTATAAATCCCGTTTCATATGAAATCCCTTTTTCCTCCGGAACGAAACAATTTGGTTGCTTCCATAATTTTCCTGGTGTTTTAAGGTCGACATACCCCATCATCCAAATTTTAGGTTTCTACCTATTCCAACAGTGCTCTAAAATTATAAATAGCATCTCATATGAAATCCTTTTTTTTTTTTTCACCGGAACGAAAAATAATTTGGGTTTTCCTGGTGTTTTTAAGTTAAATTACCTTATAACCAAATATCAGCTTTCTACCTATTCCATGTGCTCTAAATTTATTAATCCCATCTCTTATGAAATTCCTTTTTTCTCTTCGGAAAGAAATACAATTTGTGTGTTCTCCTAATTTTCTTGGTGCTTCATACCAAATTTTATTTTTCTACCTATTTCAGAAGTGCTCTAAAGTTATAAATGCCATCTCTTATGAAATCTCTTTTTTCTCCGGAAAGAAAAACAATTTTGGTGTTCCCATAATTTTGCTGGTGTTTTTAAGTCGAAATACACCTTCATACCAAATTGTGGGTTTCTACGTATTCCAGAAGTGCTCTAAAGTTATAAATCCCATTACTTGTGAGTTCTCTTTTTTCTCCGGAAAGAAAAACAATTTGGGTGTTCTCATATTTTGCTGGTGTTTTGAAGTCAACCCCTTCATACCAAATTTAGGTTTCTACCTATTCCGAAACAGCTTTAAAGATATAAATCCCATCTCTTATGTAATCTCTTTTTTCTCCGGAAAGAAAAACAATTTTGTTGTTCCCCTAATTTTGCTGGTGTTTATAAGTCAAAATACCCATCCNCGACCCCTTCATACCAAATTGTAGGTTTCTACCTATTCCGAAACAGCTTTAAAGATATAAATCCCATCTCTTATGTAATCTCTTTTTTCTCCGGAAAGAAAAACAATTTTGTTGTTCCCCTAATTTTGCTGGTGTTTATAAGTCAAAATACCCATCCATACCAAATTGTAGGTTTCTACCTATTCAGAAACAGCTCTAAAGATATAAATCCCATCTCTTATGAAATCTCTTTTTGCTCCGGCAAGAAAAATAATTTTGGTGTTCTCATAATTTTGCTGGTGTTTTTAAGTCGAAATACCCCTTCATACCAAAATGTGGGTTTCGTGGGTTTCTACATATTCCAGAAGTGCTCTAAAGTTATAAATCCCATCTCTTATGAGTTCTCTTTTTTCTCCGGAAAGAAAAACAATTTGGGTGTTCTCATAATTTTGCTGGTGTTTTGAAGTCGAATTACCACTTCATAGCAAATTGTAGGTTTCTACCTATTCCGAAACAGCTCTAAAGATATAAATCCCATCTCTTATGAATTCTCTTTTTTCTCCGGAAAGAAAAACAATTTGGGTGTTCTCATAATTTTGCTGGTGTTTATAAGTCAAAATACCCATCCATACCAAATTCCAGGTTTCTACACATTCCAGAAGTGTCCTAAAGTTATAAATCCTATCGCCTATTAAATCTATTTTTTCTCCGGAACGAAATAAAATTTTCGGGTTCTCAGATTTTTCCTGTTGGTTTTGAGTGAAAATACACCTACAAACCAAATTTCAGCTTTCTAGCTCTTCTAGAAGTGCTTTTGAATTTTGATGAGTGAGTGAGTCACAAAACCAGCGTCGTTTTGCATTTTTCTGATCCCTTTTTCACCGTTAACCTTTCATGTACAACCTACATTCTAACACAGTAAGTCTAAGTATGGGACCTTGTAATAATGACCAAATAACATGTTCATAGCTTTAGCGAATCCGAAAATACAGGGGGGTCGCAAATAGCATGAAATAGTTTGTGTAAATATACGCACTGCAGTCGCCAGGTTTGACTTAGAACTTGGCCTGGCGCACTGCCGTGCGCCTAGATCAAAGACTGATTTCCATGTTAACCAATCTGTATATTATCATCAAAAACTGATATCCATTTCATACAATTCAAAAAATATTTTTCTAATTTATTTACCTATTAATTCTGTGTTATCAATTTAATTTATATATTGACGTACCTCTTTCAGATATAGATAGTGTATTGACAGGTCCACTTGATTCAAGATGAGCGATGCCACTTAATTTTTGTTATTTTCTTGAACCAACCAAATCACTATCAATGGAGGATGTAACAAATTCTCAATCAGAAATGGCCAGTTGCGTTTAACTAGTAGCCTTTTTGGGTCCCAATGTAAAAATTCTGCCAATGTGACACATGGGTTGATTATTTTACTGGCTAAAAAATTATCCCGGCCCTCCCCCAAAATTTGACATTTTACGTTTCAAGGTACGCAGATTTGAAAAATCAATATAAAAACCGGATCTGTTCGTTTGCCGCCTTCCATACCAACCCTGTACACCACACGCCGCTTGCCGGTTGACTTACGCCGTGACAGTCACTTTTTCCTGCTAGGGTTAACGGACGAAGCACACAAATTGGAAATATTGTTAGAACCACGTATTGTCTCTTATCGTTGATTTACTGTGGAAAATTTATTCTCAAATAACTTTATTTAGCCCAGTCAATAAAGGGACAAGAATGATCCATTTCTGGAGTTCTCAAAATGTTCTTTGGATATTCCTGAAAAATATTCAAAAAAATATGGGTGGGTTTAAAAGACTGGGTGCAATTTTTATTATTTTTTTTAAAAAATTGGATTTTTCTCTTACTTCAACAAGTAAGAGAAAGATCCATTTTTTTTAAAAAAGTTAAAAATACCACTGCGTGCTATAAAAATTTCCCGCCAAGTCATCACCCCAAAAAAGACATGAAATCTATTTTGGGCCCCGCTATCCACTCTTCCGTTCTTCGGAATACCTAATGACTTTAAATTCCGACCCCACCCCAAACGATTTCAGAATTTTAGTCTGATTTCCTCACTCTCTTCACCAACACGCAGTCTTGGTGGGGTACCTCTGTTCCTTTAACGACTAGGAGATAAGGATCACTCTGTTCCTCTGTTCTACTTTCGCGATTAATAAATTTGTTACGTTTAATACTAATCAGAGGTACCCCACCAAGACTGCGTGTTGGTGAAGAGAGTGAGGAAATCAGACTAAAATTCTGAAATCGTTTTGGGTGGGGTCGGAATTTAAAGTCATTAGGTATTTCGAAGAA
>CM022880.1:10889274-10904710 GCA_012654025.1 Pachypsylla venusta
CCTATATCTCCGATTTGACTTAACCGATTTTGTTGAAATTTCATATACTTCGTCTTTGAGTTCGCCCCATACGTAGGAAAATCATTTTTATCCTGAGGTGTGTAGTTTTTCCTCTGGAAGTAGCTGAAATCGGCAATGTAAGCTGTGGCGTATATTATACTTTTGGTAGCTACCGCTTTATTTTGACTTTGCGGGGCGGAGAGCTACCGCGCTCCTTAATATCTATCATTTATCTATATATTCTATATAGAGGTACAGGGTTTGCACTTTCTAGTTGTCCCATAGGATTTTACTTGTAAATTTCGGCTTATGGTTGGTATATCCTCCTAGTATGCCACAAAATAGAAATTATACCTATTGATTTTTGGTGTAATTTTTAACGAGGATACAAATTAAAACCATTATCACAAAAATCGGACCTACGGTTCTGGACTTAAAACCAATAGAGTCGACCAAGGTTCCTTCGTCCTCACGATGGCCGGTTCTACGCACCAGGACGACCTGGAACGCCTACCATCACAGTTCCAGCCAAGGGCCATCAAAATATTTTCGGTAAACTCATATCAATCTGTTTCTACCATTTTAATTAAGCCTTATACTTTTGATAAGCTGGGGAAAAATGTATGTAGAAACCTACTTGTTTGAAATTGTAATTTCCTCAATTATCAGAAATTGAGTTGCCTAAAACAACAGTGACGTACATGCCCAGCAATACAAAAGGGCGTGGGTTCGAGTCATCTAAATGCATGGATTTTTGTAGTGGATTATATATATATATATATCCTGTTTTGATAAAATCTTGTTTAATCAAAGTGAATCGAAACAGCAACTAGCTAGTCAAGTAAGGACACTTGTCTCATGAAGTCAAGATTGTATGTTCGATTCCCGCCCAAGGTAGATTTTTCTCAAATGTGGAATTAATTCTTAGATCAAGTGTTTTTTTCATCCCATATGTTCTTCTCTCTTCGGTTTCCGGACGCTAATAAATAATTACAATGTTTTAGCTCTCTCTATCAAATTGTAGCCCCCTCCTCAATCCGTCCAACCGTTTTCGAGTTACGACCAATTTTTGTTTGAGAATCACTAATTCTTTAGCCAAAACGGTAAGAGACATCGAAAAATAAATGGGAAGAGAAACCCCCAAAACTGTTGTCTGGACCCTAGAAATATTATCATAATTCAAAACTGTCCAATCGTTTTTGAGTTACGACCGATTTTCCGATTTTGGGGTATCACTAATATATTTTAGCCAAAAACAATAAGAGACATCGAAAAATAGATAAAATAGACCCCCTCCCACCAAAATAACTATAGACTGAATCCCCAGAAATATTATCAAAATTCAAAACTGTAAAACCGTTTTCATGTTACTGCTGAGTTTCTGATTTTTGTATGGGTATTACTAATAGTTTAGCCAAAACGGTAAGAGATATCGAAAAATCATGGTCTACGAACTCAGGAAAATTATCAGAACTAAAATTTGTCAAGCCGTTTTCGAGTTACTGCCAAATGACGCTTTTTAGCGGATTTCTTCTTTTGGGCGAACTAAAGGAGATAGCGAAAAATGACCGAGATAAAAATTAAAAATTTCCAGTTTCTCTCCAATTTATGGCCGATTTTCACCACCGAAAAATCGGAATTGAGAAGTTCGGGATGAGCGAGAAAGTTGAAATTAAAAATTATCAGAACTAAAATTTGTCAGGCCGTTTTCGAGTTACTGCCAAATGACGCTTTTTAGCGGATTTCTTCTTTTGGGCGAATTAAAGAAGATAGCGAAAAATGACCGAGATAAAAATTAAAAATTTCCAGTTTCTCTCCAATTTATGGCCGATTTTCACCATCGAAAATCGGAATTGAGAAGTTCGGGATGAGCGAGAAAGTTGAAATTTGATACAAAGGTGTTCCGCAGGACAAAAAGTAATATATCCTTGAGTAAAATATAGAATGTTCTAATTAGGAGACGTGCTCACTCTGGGGGTCGGTTCCACCAAAAATCCAAACTTGAGAAGCTTTAATGTAATCTCGAAATTGTTGTTGAATTTCGTAACCGCAGCGAAGCACGGGCATACAGCTAGTAATATTTACAAGCCGTAATCTATGAACTTTGGGTTCACCATAGAGACATGGAGCGTAAAGAATACATATTATCGAATTTACTACAAAATAGAATCACTTATAAATTATTTATTGTAACTTTACCGTTTATGAGTAAGGTGAATGTTAAGTCAGATTGCAAGAACTCGCCATGAGTTGTTGATGCTGAAGAATCAGTAGCTTTTCCTTGCTTTCTGCATAAGTAATGGAAAGGATATCGTTTCCGCCCTAGTGCTCAGTCGCCTTTTTTCGGCTGACACGGACTTGGGTGCCTTAAGTAGCGGCACAAGTTGCTACTTAAGTCATCCAAGTGCTATTGGTAGTTTATTACATTTTCAGGTACCTACCATTTGGTAGTTCATTATATTTTCAGGTACCTACCATTTAGTAGTTCATTACATATTCAGGTACCTACAATATGGTAGTTAATTACCTTTTCAGGTACCTACCATTTGGTAGTTCATTATATTTTCAGGTACCTACAATTTGGTAGTTCATTACATTTTCAGGTACCTACAATATGGTAGTTAATTACCTTTTCAGGTACCTACCATTTGGTAGTTCATTATATTTTCAAGTACCTACAATATGGTAGTTAATTACCTTTTCAGGTACCTACCATTTGGTAGTTCATTGCCTGTTCAGGTAACTATCATTTAGTAGTTCATTACATTTTCAGGTAGCAACCATTTGGTAGTTCATTGCCTGTTCAGGTACCAACCATTTGGTAGTTCATTGCCTGTTCAGGTACCAACCATTTGGTAGTTCATTGCCTGTTCAAGTACCTACTATTTGGAAGTAGTGTTCATTGACTGGGCTATAAACACATACTCCGGCATATTTTTTTTTTTGCTAGCATCATCATAGGAGTTATACTTTTGGCAATTCGTTAGTAAGTCAAAATGGAGTTTATCTGCTATTCAGTCATCACTTTTCTAGTCCTCATACAGAATGGTAAGTTGAGATCAACACTCTTCTAGTCATCATATAGAATGGTAACTTGAGATCATCACTCTTCTAGTCATCATATAGAATGGTAAGTTGAGATCATCACTCTTCTTGTCATCATATAGAATGGTAAGTTAAGATCATCACTCTCCCAGTCNAGATCATCACTCTTCCAGTCATCATACAGAATGGTAAGTTGAGATTATCACCCATATAGTCATCATATAGAATCGTAAGTTGAGATCAACATTCTTCTAGTCATCATATAGAATGGTAAGTTGAGATCAAAGTTCTTCTAGTCATCGTACAGAATGGTAAGTTGAGATCATCACTCATATAGTCATCATATAGAATGGTAAGTTGAGATCAACACTCTTCTAATCATCATATAGAACGGTAAGTTGAGATCATCACTCATATAGTCATCATATAGAATGGTAAGTTGAGATCAACACTCTTCTAATCATCATATAGAACGGTAAGTTAGATTCATCATTGATCTACAGTGTCTCTATGAACTCAGTTTTAATTTTCAGAAATTGGCTGTGTCGATCTTTTTGGTTGTATGTTCTATAATTCCAATCAGTATCTTGTTCGAAATTATTATGCCAGTCCTGAGATCCCAGTCTATGGATACCTCAATATGGATAATACCATATTTTCTCTGGAAAATGAAAACCAGTTGTATGAATTAAAGCAAACATTGTCAACTGCCACTCAGAATGTCATTGGACAATATGTTTTAAACAATGTGGAAGTATATCTGGAGTAAGTTGAAATAAATTAGCCTGACTCCTTCAAACATCTCCTGTACAACTTTTGAAAACGAGTTCCAGAAAGCAGCAGTGAAACTTTATACGAAACCATTCACCGGGTCTTGCACACCGTCAGATATTCGGTTCTACAAGGAATATGAACATACATTCCGTATCATAGTACAATACTACGGGATAAACTTCAAAAGTTAATGTTAACCCGGGCAGGAGATATATAATTTCAAAGTTGTCACTTTTGGATACTGACTGACAGATTAACTCATCATCAAAAGTTTTAGGCACTTCTCGTATATCTAGCATAAAGTTAGCAATTGACATCCAAGATTGAAAATTAGGGTATTGTAATGTAGTTTTATAAAACAGGGTATTGTAATGTAGTTTTATAAAACACCGAAATCTTGCATAAAGGCAGATATTTACATGTAACTAAACGAGAAAATATTTATATTCCAACTCTTTCACTCTCGGTGCTCCAAAACGGCCTCGCTTTAGGGGAGGAAATGCACGAAAACTAGTTTGAACTGCCAGGAAGTTTGTAAAAGTTAGTATTTTGCGATTCTCCTCAGAAAAAACTGTCCAAGTTTAAAGTCGGAATAGAGACAGAAGAAAATGCAATAATAAATTTAATTGTGGGATAAACAGCAGCAACAGTAAACTTGGCATCAAAAATAGATAGGTGTCCTATAAAAAGGGAAGTATTGTAATGAGCTGAAAACGTTTTGGGGTCCCCAGAGCCAAAATCTAGAGTTTCAGTCATTGGTCCGTGTCTTGTGATGGTGTTTTTCTTTGAAATATTCGTGGTACTGCGTGACTCAGAAAAAAGTTTTACCTGTCGGGTGTTATGTCCAGGTATATGATATGGTGTGATGGGCAGTCTATATGGTTTCTAGGAATATTATGAACGAATATCATGTCAAAATAGAATCTTCGATGTTCAAGTCTTTCAATGTTTATTGTTTGCATGATTGATGAATAAACATATTCATATTTTCCAAGTTTTGGTATTTTTAATTTCCACCCTATAAAACGCAAAAAACTTCTCTTTTTTAAAAAATCTGAGCTATTTCCCAGGATAAATCCGAGCATTCGAGAAGCGTCAGGAGTGATTTTTGATATATGGAGACTTTAGACTTGGATCAAAAATAACTCCTAGATCACATATAGATGATAACGAGGTTAGGACTTTGTTGATCAAATTACCTATAACTGAAATTTATTTTGTTTTCTTTTCTTTTGCAGCTTATTAATTTACACTTTCCGTAATTTAAAGCTAATTGATTAGAGTTGCAATATTCACAAAATGTGTCTAATTGCTTTTGAAACTCAATACAATCCTGGGTGCTCTTTTTTGTTGCGGCCAACTTCAGGTCGTCCGCAAAAAACCACATATTACAGTCCGGCATTTTTAAAACGACATCATTAAGAAATATTAAGAATATAATCGGACTTTAATGGGCACCCTGCGGACATCCGGAAGTTGATTGAAATTCTGTGGAATAGATAAAACTTCCAAGATATGTATTGTTAGCACCCTGTCTGATCTTCACTCTGAGTCTCCTCTCAGTCAAGTAGGATGATAACCATCGAAGCAAATCTCCTGTTATACCTATTAGATGAAGCTTAGAAATTAGGAATTTTATGTTTATTTTATCAAAAACTTTGGAAACGTCCGTTGCGATGACGTCGACTTGATGTCCGCTGTCGAGACCATCCTGCAAATACTATCGATAAGAAACTAAGTTTGTGAGAGAAGAGCGTCCGTTTAAAAATCCATGTTGGTTTTCAATAATAACGCTCTTAATTGTGGCGATATACGGTTATACTCGTATACTGGAGATTCGAACAATTTGGTTATGCTGATACAAAATGGTAATAGGACTATAACCGGCAACATTATGTTTTCAATTTTCTGGTTTTGGAATGGGTGAGATATGACCCAGCTTCCAGTAGTCGGAGAAGATACCTGTTCTAAGAGACCATTTAAATAATATATGTAAAGGGTGAACCAAACCTTGGAAACATTTTTTAATTAGAATTGGGTGAATTCCGTTTGGTCCGATTCCTTTATTTGGGTTTAAATTTTCGAATTTTTTCGAGATATCGTCTGGTCTTATTTCGACTCTATATAGAGGGACAGAGTTATCATCAAAATTAGCGCTGATATTGGTCTGGTCTGAGAAGGTGGATGAGAAAATTTTGGCAAAACGATCGGCCGTGGATTGTGAGTTATCACTTTTTTCACTTATAAGGTACACACTGGAAGGTATATCACACTGGTCACCCTTTTTTGAGCGAGTGAAATTCCACATTTGTTCGGGATCTGTGTCGAGAGCGGTTTCGATTCGGTCTATGTAATTGGTGTAGTCGACTTTTCTTTTCATTTTACATGCGTCTCTCAGTCCCGAAAACGTTAGGTACATATCATGTGTTTTGGTTTGTATACAACAATAGAAACCTATCCCTCTTTCCCTTTACAATTCCTATCTGGGGATTTTCTCAACAGAACCCTGTCCATGTAAAATTCCTATTTTGGGAGTTTGTTTCATGCCTGACGTATAAACAACAGAAACCTGTTCCTCTAAAATTCCTATCTTGGGAGTTTATTTCATGCCTGACGTATACAACAACAGTACCCTATCCCTCTACAATTCCTTATTTATATATGTCTGTAGACATATATAAATAAATGTTACGGAAAACCGTACTAAACTTTATCTTCCTTTATTCTAGGGATATAAAGGCGACTAAGAGCAGGGACAGAAACGATATCTTTTCCATTGACCATGCAGAAAGCAAGGAGACGATACTGTATTATACTATGTCCCCTGTGGATAGGGGGACTTAAATGAATACTTCCAAGGCACCCAAGTCTATGCCAGTCATAAAAGACGACTAAGGGCAGGGTCAGAAACGATATGCAGAAAGCAAGGAGAAGCTACTGCATTATCTGTAAGGATTCTTTAGCATCAACAACTAATGGCGAGTTGTTGCAAACCAGCCGCACAGCTGTTAAGTCTTCGGCCGTTGTCGCAGCTCTTTACACGAATATTATTGGAGATAATACATGAAAGTAACCATAACCATATCATTTGTTTTAGGTTATATAATACCTACTGCGCTCATATTGAAAAGAATGGACCATTGAATGATACTGAATTTAATAAATTATTTACCACCTTTACTCCAAGATTCATAAAAGGTGCTGTCTCATATGCTCAATCTATTGCAGTTTTAGAACAAGTAAATTCAGAGTGGTTGGGAGGAAGTACAAACTCTTGTGGTTTTGTTGCTCCACTTTGGCCCAATATAAATGCAGAAAGTTTGAAAAAAATGAGTCAACCACTAGTAAATCCTAATTTCTTTTTTCCTCAGCAATCTGTCGGTAAGATCACATACCTATAGTCCAGTGGTCAGAGACAAAAAAAGGGTGTTTGAATGCAATAATTGGGAAATCTCGATTTTTATATATGTTTGTAGGTATGGACCTCCTCCAAAGTTTTCGATCTCCCAACTCCTGTGCGTTCTCCGCCATCTTGAAAAAGTCCCTTTTTTCAGGGTTTCCCCGAATAGGTACTCACTTTCTGTACATTTTAAGCGAACAGTTGTAGCGATTCATTTAAACAACAATTAAGCAACAAAATTTTTCCTGTAGGATGTATAGAAGCGATGCTACAGGCGGCGCCGCTTTGCCGTAAAATATCACTTTTGACAAAAATAATCTTTTATATTCATTTTTACGTTTCTATTTTCTAAACAAAGCCTCAATATCGTCTAAACAACACACTAAAAGTTGTATTTTAAACGTTTTTGTGGAAGTTTCAAAAAAGAAAAAGAGCTGGTCGAAATGAGATTTTACTCATTTAATACATGTAACATATTGCCCATAAAGGAAAGGAATTCATCCTGCATTAAAGCCTATATGTGATTTTTTTGATAGAGTTGTTAGGTATGTGGAGGAATTATAAAACTGAATTTTCAACCTTCCAAACTGAGGGGGGAATTTTAGGCGGTCATTCTACGCCAAAACTGTATTTTGTAAATAACTCGAGAATGATTTACCTATCTGAAGAAAACAACGTTCTAAATGAAGTCAATCCCTGCTCAGTAAAAAAATTCCTTTATAAAAAAAAAAAAAAAAAAAAAAAAAAAAAAAAAAAAAAAAAAAAAAANCAGTTTCAATCCACACATTTTCTCCGTGCGATGTATGGGAGCGCTGACGGCTTCTCTTTGGCGGTAAAGGGCGATTTTGATGAAAATGAAGTTTTATCTTTTTTAGTAGGTATATATCACCAAAACATCATAATTAATATATCCCTACAATTTTAATTAGAATTCATATATTAAACATAGAAATTGATTCAGTGGTATAGGTAACAAGAAGAGCTAGAGAGGTGGTCGAATTATGTCCTTTCTTATAAAATACCTGTATTATAACTCCTATTTGCTTTTATATTGAGTGATAAATACACAATGAATATTAAAGAACAACCCATTGGTGATAATAAGAACTCCCATTCAAGGATAAAAACAACAATAGATGTAACATTTACGACCAAAAAGCGGCATTAAACCTACTGGTCCGGTAAAGAGGAATGGATGGGGAAAAATAGTTGTTTTTTTTACACTTAGAGAAAACATGAGTATATTTGATTGCATCCAAAAGTTTCGGAGCTTACTGAGACCCCAAATATGACATACATATCAAATTTCAAATCTCTGGCTCTTACCATTCTCTTTTTAGACAGCAATACTGAAAACCGCTAAAAAGTGGACCGACAAGGGTGTATTCGATTGCACCCAAGTTTTGGGACTCAATTAGAGCCCAGAAGGGACCTATTTACCAAATTTCATCCAAATCGGTCAAAGCTAAGTGGCAAAAGTGCCCATCTAGAAGTACGGCGGACAAATGGATTTTTTTTTTATTCGATTTTGGAATTCTGCGTAGAAACGTACAATATCAAATTTTGAGGGGGGTAATTTTTTTTTCGTGACGATTCCAAAGGTTTATTATTGAAAATAATAAACCAAAAACTATCAATTACTTTTCAGCGGCTTTGAAGTTTTCTATCAATGAAAGATTTGGACTTCTGATAACAGATCCTACAC
This sequence comes from Pachypsylla venusta, assembly GCA_012654025.1. Classification (NCBI taxonomy): domain Eukaryota; kingdom Metazoa; phylum Arthropoda; class Insecta; order Hemiptera; family Aphalaridae; genus Pachypsylla; species Pachypsylla venusta. The sequence goes on from CM022880.1 coordinate 10,898,199, forward strand.
ATGGTGTCAGTAATCCTGCTATCATTTGGTTTAATATGATATGGCCACAAACTGGTACGTATAGAACTATTTGGCAGTGTTAGTAAATACCTACACCAAATCTCGCAGAATCACTGAAATTAGGTAAAGCCAGCGAAAATAGTAGTTAGTAGGTGTTCACGGCGGATATGTTCATACATGTGGGATGGGAAAATTAAAAAAAAAAGGAATCAATTTAGTTCTTTCTAACTGTATAAGTATACTACTCTGATGTTACAGAATATACTTGAGTAATATATGATTTTTTCTCCATATTATTCGTGCTCAACCGTACAATCTGGTGCTAGGTACCGTTAAAAATCCATAACTGAGAAGTAGCACATCAGGATAAGCTAGAAAAATAACATCCTTGAGTAAGAGATTGAATTTCTCAACTAATGGGAGCCGTTTTCACACTTGTAGTAGATACTGCCAGATATCCAAAAAAGGATAAGTTTTAATTTCGAAAGCGTTGCATTTCGCAGCTGTAGAGAACCACGGGTCTAATTAGCTAAATCACACAAACCCTAATTTCGTCACAAGAGTTATGAGGAACACATAATTTGACCCTTTGAAAGAATTGAAATCCCCCTAAAAATCCCCCCCCCTGGATTTCAGATGCACTATAAAAATTGTGAATTCAATACCAATGAAAGGGATTTTTGTTTTAAAAAAATGAATTAAATAAATAAAATTTTATTGATTAGGTATGCGAATTAATTTGAATATTATCGTCGCTCCTTCTAATGGCCATCGAAAAAGAAGAAAAAGAAAGAAAATAAAGGAAAAGAGATAGCAAGTGAAGAAGATGAGAGAGATGAAAGACGGAGAGAGAGAGAGAGAGAGAGAGTGTGAGTGAGAGATATGAAAGAAGGGGAGAGAGAGAGAATGAGATTTGTGAGATTTTTAAAAGTAGTGAAATTAATGTAAAAAAGAAAGTTTTAAATAGATATGTAAATAAGGCGGGCAATGTTTTGCTTTCAGTGCTTTTTGTGACTGGCGGGAACTTTTTACTGCGAAATGTTTTTTTGTGGGGATAGTACTTATATAACAAAATACTAAGAAGATTGAGGAGCGCGGCAGCGCTCCGCCCTCAAAGTCAAATACAATGAGCGTTACACAAGTGATATATTACTTCACGTCACAAAGTTAGTGCACTTTTCAGGTCTCTCTACAGCCATGGGAAAAAATAAGTGGAGTGACTTTTGTTGAATATATCAAAATCGGTTGGGTAGATGATGAGATAAAATCAATAATTTGAAGAAAAAAAAGTTACGGGAATACTGAGATTACAATTTAGCTTGGGTAGGTCTATTATTTATACAAAATTGCAAAAATAAATAAGTGGAAAATGTTTAAAATAGAGTAAAAAAAATAAAAAGATCGCAGTGACAATTGTAATAGAGGCATGTAACCGGTTTAATCATAATAATAATTAGCCCCTCCCCCCCTAAGGATTTTTTGTGAAAGGACATCTCTGGGGGCCCCTAGTCAATGTTTACGGTGGGGCCGACAAGAATCTCGCCGGCACTATCCTCATGAAGTACTTTTCCATTTGATTGCAGTTAATGTTCTCGATCTAGAAGTTATCAATTGTCGGAATGTTGTATATCAAACAATTGAACCACTAGACTGTGATATGCTTGTTCATATGAATGACATTGATAGAGATGACCAACATTTGATTAAAATCAAGCCATTCTGCTCTTATCAAAAAACAATGGCCAAACTAGAACTATTCGATACCACTAGAGCTTTGATTAGACGAGATTCCACTGGCAAAATAATCGCATCAATGACCTTTAACATATACAGAGGAAACCAATTTAGTTGCACATTGTTATACATTAATAGGCATGGAGTTGAGTTTGAATATAACGTGGGTTTGCTAGATAAGAAAACTTTGAAAAAGGTTTGTATTGGCGTCACTAGGATTAGTCGCACCCAGGGCTAGTTTACCACTGACATGCGCTCTGGGCAAAAAAAATGTTTGTCTTTTTTCGTGAATTGATAAAAATAATAGTCCTTTTATTTATACTGCCCGATTAGGACTGAAGAGTCCCTTGACACGGGCACTTTTTTGATTGCTATTATTATGTTGTGGTAAATATCTGAAATACATAAACCATGGGTTGGCTGGGTTTGAACCCACGCCCTGCTATTTACCAGTCAGTCTTACCACTACACCACCAACACAGTCATTTCTCATTATCAAAATAATTTTTCTTTCACCTCAGCGGAAACAAGTTTTGAGGCAATTTGAAAATAATGTATTCCATTCTTACTAGCCATTAGCTATCCATTTTCTTGGATCCAAAATACACAAACAGAGTTGGAAGTTCAAAAAGGTCGAAGCGATCAAAAACTATTGTGCGTCGGACATGTAAACATGATCATTTTAAAATATTGCGAACATATGCGTTTTCATCTCCTCTTTTCACTGGTATCAATCAGGACCGTGTTAACAATAGTAGCACTTGTAGCACGTGCTATATAATAATACATACAAAAACAATATTCGAAAAAAATCTTAACCGTACGAAAGTTGTAACTCTAAAAATAAATAAAAACGAGAAGTTAGGGTAAAAGGAAATTATGATTCTTACAAATTTAATCGTGTTTATTACAGGACTTCTATTTCTCCGAGATTGCAGTCGAGTTACAATTTGGTGCAGATGCCTTGTATCAAAAATATCTTACAATGGAGAAGATTAGCAGAGATCATATTTTTTTGCTCTTCTTGGAGAACACTAAATTAATGTACGAGGAGAAAAGAAATCTTTTGCCTTTTCGAGAACCGCCAGCACCTCGTAAATCAAGAGGAAGAGTATCAAAGCAACATTCATAGTTTGACCTTTTTGTGCAGATTTTGCATTTGACCTTTTAAAATTTGATATTAAGGACTTGGCCGGTATCATAAACTCTGGGAACGAGGGAAACGCCAAACAGACCAAGATAAATCCGTACATCATCATACGTTAACAGCCGTGGGCATGGCCGTATCCAGGACAGGGTTTTAAGGGGACAACCCCCTCCCCCTCCGGAAATTTTTGAAAATCAATATAACATTGATAATTTGCAATTTTAATTTCCTATAATCCCTAATGGTAAAACTTCCTTTACATGAACCCCCCACCCCCCTCCGAAATAAAATCCAGGATACGGGCCTGGCCGTATGGCTGGTTTGAAACAACTCGCCATGAATTCTTGATAAAAAAGAATCCTTACGGATAATGCAGTAGCTTGTTCTTGCTCTTTGCATGGGTATTAGGGCAATGGAAAAATATCGTTTCCGACCCTGCCTTTAGTCGCATTTTGCGACTAGCATGGACTTGGATGCCTTGGAAGTATTGTTCAGATGTCCCCCCTATCCACAGGGGACAACACAACATAAAAGTTATGCATCGAAAGTTCACAATTGTAACTATTTATGAACTTTACAACAACCATAATCAATGCTTGGAAATCCAAATGTTGCACTTTGGTCCAAATCTGATAGCTAATCTTGAAATCTAAAGACAGAAGTAGAGAGAAAAAAACTATTTGGCTTAACGTTTCTTTAACATCTATTTGGTCACTCGAGATGGGGGTTTTACCGTCTATTCACTGGTAACCTGCAAACCAGCTACACACATTGACCTCACCCAGCCTGGGTTAGGCCGGAAAAATAGTAAGCATCACGAGAGCGCGAACCTACGTGAATACCCACATGCCAAAACATCGCTGGATGTTGCTTAACTTCAGTTATCTAACGGGATCTGTTGTATTCAACGTGCCATAGACGCTGGTTATTTAGTCAGTTTTATTGTAATTAAATTATAAAAGTAAAATTTGATTGCTAAAAGTGGCGCCCGGCCATTGTATTAATTTTTTAAAAAAAATTGTTCTAATTTTTGTTCAAAATGTTAGATTAGACCTCCCTCATCAATATTATGAAAATGTTAGATTAGACCTCCCTCAGCAATATTATGAAAATGTTAGATTAGACCTCCCTCATCAATATTATGAAAATCTTAGATTAGATCTCCCTCATCAATATTATGAAAATGTGAGATTAGACCTCCCTCATCAATATTATGAAAATGTTAAATTAGACCTCCCTCATCAATATTATGAAAATGTGAGATTAGACCTCCCTCATCAATATTATGAAAATGTTAGATTAGACCTCCCTCATCAATATTATGAAAATGTTAGATTAGACCTCCCTCATCAATATTATGAAAATGTTAGATTAGACCTCCCTCAGAAATATTATGAAAATGTTAGATTAGACCTCCCTCATCAATATTATGAAAATCTTAGATTGGATCTCCCTCATCAATATTATGAAAATGTTAGATTAGACCTCCCTCATCAATATTATGAAAATGTTAGATTAGACCTCCCTCATCAATATTATGAAAATGTTAGATTAGACCTCCCTCATCAACAGGTCGTAAAATCACTTTGTCTCAGTGACGCGTTGAGCCCAAGTGATTTTACATTGACTCCGAAGTCATCTCGTGTCACTCCTTCGGGATGATTCGTTCAGGGTGTCACTCGGGTAAAAATTAGCCACCAATATAAAAAAAAATGTTACCTATAAGGGGACTCCTGGGTAGGGGTGACACCACTGACACCTCCTGGGGTAACTTGTGGTGGCCGAAGAGTCGGAATTAACCGCCTATATGAAGAAAAAAAATTGTTACACGGGGTGTCACCTTGTAAATACGTTTAATAATTTTGAAATAGAATAAAAGTCCTTTATTTTTAAGAAACATATCTATACATATTATAAATAAAAGTCACTTTTTGCGCCTGTCTGTCTGTTAGCGATAAACTCAAAAACTACCGAACCGATTTTAATGCTGTTTTCATCAATCGACCGAGTGACTTCCGAGGAAAGTTTTGGTGTAAATAATGTCCGATTAAAATTTAGGCCATATTAATTGTTTACTCAAGAGATGTCCGATTAAAATGTAGACAATATTAATTGTTNAAATTATCAGTCTTATTCTCCAACCGATTTCGATTTCGAGTTTCTGATTTTTGTATGGAAATTCAAGTTTTTGCACAATTTTATCCGATTTTAATAAATTTTTGTACAAAAGCGGTTAGTGCCGATATAATTTAATAGAATTGTTTGTTGGAGTAGTATTGGATAAGGTTCAAAAAATATGAAATGCGTGTTGAAGACTGCGCAAGGTTAGGTCGGGTCGCAGACCCAGCCTAAACTCAACAGGCTTCAACAAAAATCTTTAACAAACGTGTAAGTAATATGTAATCTATGTGTATGTTCTGTTCGCGTTTAAACGGTTGTACCCCGGTGATATGATTATTAATGTAAGAGTCAGATTTATTAGCATGTTTCTCTCATCTTCTCGAAACGAATTTCGGGTGATCAGCTAGTAACAAATAATTTAGAGTTTTTAAATTGTCGAATTTTAATATAGAAGCCCAGATCGAATGCCCAAAATATATTAATAATATTAGGTTCCATACCGATCTGGCCCTAAAAACCACAGCAGTTACCATCCCAGGAAAGAATAGGTACAGGTGCAGAGAGTGGGCACTGAAAAAAAGGTTGTGGCATGGTAGAATCAAGGAAGATAACGCCGAACCCAAATATAATCGGGAAAAGTTGAAGTTAAAGAAGAAGACTTGAGATTAACCAACGATCATACCACGTTGAATACACCAGTTCCCGTCAGATCAAGGAAGTTAAGCAACGTCGGACGTGGTCAGTACTTGGATGGATGACCGCTTGGGAACACCACGTATCGTTGTTCTTTTTTCCGGCATAATCCAGGCTGGGTAAGGTCAATGTGGGTAGCTGGTTTGCAAGTTTCCAGCGAATGGAGGGTAAAACCCCGTTCTTGAATGACNGGGTTCGCCTCCTCGTAATGCTGTTTTTTTCCGGCCCAACCCAGGCTGGGTGAGGTCAATTTGGGTAGCTGGTTTGCAAGTTTTCAGCGAAAGGGGGGGTTAAACCCCCGTCTTGAATGACCAATAAATGTTGTGCCGAGTGCGTTTATCTGATTTTTGGAGCTTTTTTAAGCTTAGTGAGCACTGCCTTCTAATGAAATTTTGGGAAATTGTTTATATTACTAAATGGAACTAAATTAGGGGGGATGGCCTGGCCTCCTGCTTCAACAGTGTTTACCATAGTAATATGAACCTCCCTAGTTCCAATAGTCTATAAGACACCCTGTATATAATAACCTGTGCTGACCCCTTGCACAGAGTTACCCGTGTTGAAGCTGAACAATATTCTCGTCATGGCCTGATTTGACGTCATGGAAGAAAAACACATTCCTGTACTTGAAAGACCCCAAAAGGTATTTCTCTGAACTGCAGACCTCACTCACTTAAAATAGATATTATAGTGGCCCAGTCAATCAATCAATAGTAGCATCATCGTTTCCGATAGTAACCAGATAGGACGGATGAAACTCTAAATCAATTCAGTTTACTGCTGAAATTTCGAATTGTCATATCATACATCTTTTCTT
>CM022880.1:10952402-10962697 GCA_012654025.1 Pachypsylla venusta
CAACGTTTCATGTAAACACCCTGTACACCTGTAATCAATAACCCTCTCTGTATATCTCTGTATTCAATGTCCCACGCGGTATGTCTCTCTCTTCACAACGTTTCATGTAAACACCCTGTACACCTGTAATCAATAACCCTCCCTGTATATCTCTGTATTCAATGTCCCACCCGGTATATCTCTCTCTTCACAACGTTTCATGTAAACATCCTGTACACCTGTAATCAATAAGCCTCCCTGTATATCTCTGTATTCAATGTCCCACCCGGTATGCTTCTCTCTTCACAACGTTTCATGCAAACACCCTGTACACCTGTAATCAATAACCCTCCCTGTATATCTCTGTATTCAATGTCACACCCGGTATGTCTCTCTCTTCACAACGTTTCATCAGAATATTTTATCTCTTTTAAAAACAAAATAAACAAACACTCGTTTTGTTTGCCTAGACATTAACATTAAAAATATTAAACGTGAAATTCAAACGAACTGTTTAACCCAACAATATTATTTTATTACTTTACAAATTTTGCAGGAAATAACGATGTGTTAGTCATCGTTAAAATCGCGGCTTGGTTGTCGTGTAACATCTATTATCACAAACCAAGTCAGTTAAAATGTTACTTTCTACCGTTCTTGAAATAAAACCCCATGACAATATGACATTGATTTATTAGAGCCTATGTTTTTCCATGAACATTTTGAACATGTTTTTTTTTTTGGGGGGGGGGGCTATTATAACTTCAGTTAAAATCATTGTGTATTTATATTTACACCAGTACACGGGGTCCTGTGAGAAAACTGTGGGCCCGGGTAAATTCCCCTTGTGTTCGTCACACATGTATAGACCCCAAAATGAGATAACTCGCTTCTAATTGAAGTTTTCATTTTTTCTTTCCTTATAACTTACCTTTTGAAAAGAAAATGTGCTCCAAGTTTCTTCGTTTCGCCATCGTTAAGCTTCCTTTATTATTATCAAGCACAGAATCAAGTCAGTATACGCACTGGGTTTTTTGTTAGTATTGATATAGAGTCAACTAAGACAACTTTGGTCATTTGTCTGACCTGTAAAACTCATTTAGGGTCTACACATGCCTGAGGAGTGCAACGTGATTTTACCTGGGACCAGCTGTACTGGTGTAAATACACAATGATTTTAGCTGAAGGTTTAAAAGAGGCCCGTTTATTTTCCCCTCTATTTTTCCTTAAAGATGATTTTTTTTTGTATTAGGTATATAAGCTTTTCAGAATAGACGACCTCAAGCTATTCTTGGCAAAATTATCTGTTTCTAAAATTCATAATTCCAAGTGTAGCTAGATTGACTAAAAAACTTGTCCTGCTTCTTAAATTCTCAATGCATGTAATTTTGTTTCTGTTCACAGTTTAAATTTGTTGACATCTATTTACAAAATCATCATAATTCGTCACCATCAAGAAATGCTAGTCCCATATCTAGTCCTACAGCAACCTATATAGACTTTTCTCATCCCAAAGAAGAACTAATCAACAATACAGATTATCAATATGAAGTTGAAGATCTCAGTATGAAATCAAAAAGATTTAAATCAATAGACAATAATAAATTAATTATAGAAAACAATAACAATGATTCTCAATTAGTTCTGGAAGAAATGGAAAACGGAGTTCTTAATTTGAAAAAGAATTCTGATAATATTGATAAAAAATATAATAATGTGTTTAGTATCGATAATTTAATAAATAGACAAAACATCGTATGTGACAATCCTTTTAGTCATGTTAACATAAGTGACAGTAGAAATAATAAAATGGAGATATGTGATTTACAAAATGCAAACAGTATGATATCAAACGAAATTACTATAAGCATCAATAAAAGAAAAATAAGTGAATGTCAAAATAATAATGTAAATGAAGTACAAAACAATCTAGATAACAGTGAAATCAGCGTAAGTAACATTCATAATAGAATACATGGCCTAACTGATGTACAAAATGGTCTAAGTGAAAATAATATCAAAGATATGAAGCGAATAATTAAAGAAAAGCAAAATATTATCAATTATATACAGAACAGAATAAGTGACAGAGAAAGCAGTATAAGTGATCATCCCAACAGTATAAATGACCATCTAAACAGTATAAGAGATAGACAAAATAGCATAAGTAACAGTCAGAATAGCTCAAGCGACATGCAACTCGCATCTGATGTAGACGAAGAGGACACCACTCTGTATTGTGATGATGGAGATAGTCAATCTATACGTCAAAGTAGATAGACCATAATTATCACTTGGACTTCACAGGCGATCGGTTCTACATACGAGGGTTCCAAAAGCTCATGTGTCTTATTTTTCAACATTATTATCTGTGTCTTATATTTCAACTTTATTTCCCTTGAGCTCAATACATTTATTACACCGTTTGGATAACATTTCTATACCTGTCAAAAAGTAGTTTCCATCTTTGCTATTAAAATGCTCTAAAACAGCCGACTCGATCATCGCTCCCAAATTTTCTTTCACACAACTCACATTTTAGTTTTAAAAATAAATAATAGTCTCTGGGGGCCAGGTCTGGACTTTAGGGGTAGGGGGTGGGGTTAGTGTGGGACCGGTAACAAGAAGCAGGAATAAAAAGGATATTTTACCTTCCGCTTTTGTGATAGCTTCTTTTGATGGCTGGCCAGTTTTTAATGTACTTTTAAAAAGAATTTTATTAAGCAATTAATTTAGATTAGAGCAGACTGTATTGCGGGCGGTAGTTACATTGGAACTAATAATTATTAAAATTTAAAAATGCAGAAAGATAGGATTGGAAACAAGGATGAGCCAATCGAATGCTTGGACCGAAATCTACGAAATCATTCATGTTTAGCACAGTGGCGTAAACAGTGAGCTATCTCAGTGAAGCCACATTCCTGCACAACAGCCTTTGCTGTGTGCACAGGTGCATTGTCATAAAGGAGCTGAACACCTCGAGTCAGCTTTCCACGCCACTTCTTGATGGAATATCTTAGTTTATGCAAAATTGTTGCTTAACTAGCCTCATTCACTGTGGTATTCCTTTCTTTGAAGTCTACGAGAAAAACTCCCTCACAGTCCCAAAGAAATGGGGCCATAAGCCATACTCTCCTTGGTTGACTGGGTCGCCTTGGCCTTCCTGGGCGGAGCTTCGCCTGATCTCCTCCACTCCATCGACTCTCTTTTGCTCAAGGGATCATAACGGAGAACCAGAGTCTCATTTCCAGTTACAATTGACTTGAGAAAATCGTCGGGGTTCCCCTCGTAATCATGATTTCCTTACTGCGAGCGACTCTTTGCTTCTCCTGTTCATGCTCAAATGGTCTTTTATAATTCGAAAGACGATTGATCTTGAAATGTCATGTCTTGCTGCTATTTCTTTCAGTTTCAATCGCCGATCTTCGTCAAGCTCGAGCTCCACACGGTCGATGGTGTCTTGATCGGTCTCCTCCACAGGCCAACTTCACCTAGGATCCTCCCCGAGCTATTCGCGCCTACACTTAAACTCTTTGCACCAATTTTTCACACAAGAAAATGAAGCAGAGGATTGTCCGTACTCCCCATCTAAACGGTTTTTGATTTGGCTTGGTTTAAGACCTTTTTTGGTAAAAAAAAAAAAAAAGGTCTTAACGATATCTCAATTTTAAACATCATAAAATGCACTGGGAACTTCAACAATGATAACCTGTCAAAATATTTGGGTAATTATTCCTCATAAATCATCAGAGTATAAGACATGTAAAAACATTTTCTGAGCTATTAACCCTTAGTTGGTCAGGCCACACACTTTTAGGAACTTACCGCGTACAAGCTCCTCGGGAATATTTTTGCAACTAAAAATCGCATTCTGGCGACCCTGTTTCTTTCAACTAAATCATATCTCAAGTACCAGAAGAGTCGGATCTATCTAGCGTCACTGGCGCGTTGAATACACCACTTGCCGTAAGATCAATGAATTTAAGCAATGTCCAGCGAGTTTTTACTTGGTGGGTGCCGACCCTAGATTCGCGCCCTCGTGACTGGCTATTTTCAATTCAACCCAGGCTGGGTCAGGTCAATATGGGTAGCTGGTTTCTAAGTTTCCAGCGCAAAGAGAACCCCCGAATTGTCTTATATGCTGAAGAGACGTTAAGTTAAAAAAAAAAGATATGTAACTATGTCCGAAATACAAATCACAATAAAACCTTTTTTAATGCAGATCTTACTAACACTGGACTCTGTAGTAATTCTGTTGGGACTGTGCCCGTAAATTTCGTCGAAAACTTAAAAATAATACATCTTTCTTTTACATCTAAGTATACGTCTGGATGTGTATGACGTATACGTCAGTTATACTACACTTATTTTTTATTTATATGTTTCTATGTCCATATTAAACTAACTCTTTAAATTTGTGTTATGTTTAATAAAATATTGTTTAGTGCTATTTTATGCATTTGTAGTTTGTGTATACAATTTTGATCTCTCAAAAGCCAAGTAAAAATAACTGTTTTTATTTAGATATAGTAATGGGCCAAGTCTACCTAAAACGATGGTCTATTGTAAAATATCACTGTAAGCCATTCTACATTATCCACATATCCTGCAACTTCTAGGGCAGAATTCATAGTCATTACTTAAGAATGTTCCGGATGTAGTTGTTACGTTAAATAATCAAGGGCTTCCTTGTTACTTATATGTTAGTATATTTTATTTATCGTGTTGCTTTTTACGATACATCAAAGAAGTAAAAGTAATAAACACTGAAGGAGAATTTTTATTGTCAACAAACAGAGCAAACCAGATGGTTTCGGACCAATCAACTCCTCCACCGGATTGGTTTGGTTTGCAACGCTTAATTGGTTTCTTTTATTCTGCTGTGTTGGTTTTTTAAAAACACCCAGGGTACACCTCCTGGAGGCGAACTAACTTCGTACCTTATTTTGATGTTTTGGACACCCTTAAGTTTGCTCATAGGTATATTATATGAGAAGGCGTAGATTCTTGTAATCCATGAATAATTTACTTACTTGGATAGTTAAGATTGTGAGAAGTTAATTGCGGATGACATCCTCACTACGTCTAAGTCTTTAAAAAATGTGTTTATTTTAAACCTAATGGAGTGTAGATCTACTCAGTCAGCGAATTTTGATGAATGAGATAAATAAATTTATTTTACTAAAAATTATAATTATAAATGGCTTTATTGATAACATAAGTAAAGATTATGGATTGATGAAATTAACCAAAGGATGAAGATACACACGGTAAAATCTACACCTTGATCTGATAAATTAGGACACGAGCGTTCGTTTGGATAGGATGCTAAGAAAAAAATGACAGACTTTCTTGAAAAAGAAAACTTAACAAATTTGATTTGAAAATATCTTTTCCAAACAATAACATTGATCCAAATTTGGTTCTAAATGTCAAAAGTGTAATCAAAATAAGATTGATCAAAAGTATGTAATCGGACAAACCCGTCCTCTCCACCACTAGCGTATGATTTTCCATCTGGATGAAAAGCTAAAGAATTAATTGGACCGAAATGTCCTTTGATGCGTGCAAATTCTTCTTCAAATATTAAGTGATAAAATCGTGCATCGAACTTTCCAACTTTTGTAGAAGTTGTTGTTACCTCACGAGCTTCTTGACCTCCTCCCAATACCACCTGGAACAATTAAAAAAAAATTCAAAGACATTATAAAGCGATCAAAACATCGTGTCGCAGTGAGAGAAAGTGACGCAGTTCCTTTATGCGAAAAAGTTTTGGATATCTGAATATCGCGAAAACAGAGATGATTTTGCCAATGGCCAAAAAACGGTTTTACATTGGATATACAAAATAACTTCCAAGAAGTGGTCGTGAAAGCAGTTTTTATATCAAGAAAGGGTCCAATATTTTATCTCACGAAGTTAAATGAGTTACCCGGAGGGTGTGTTAGGTGGGACTTCCGCGGAGCACGCGGATAATTGAAGATACCAAAGATTTAGCACTTACATGTGGAAGAATGGGAGATAATGCAGCGCTATTGACGGGTCGTTCTGTGGTGTACGTTTTCAACAGTTGTCGATCTGAAGAATTGAACAGCTTTGCAGTATGATCTTTGGAAGCTGTAATGAACATGGTTGAGTCCTTGGAGAACTGCATGTCACTGATGAGTTCATTGGAATGAGCTTGGACATTTTCAAGTTCTCTTCCCATCTAAAAATGGAGTAAAAAAAATGTTGGAAAAAATATAGTTTTTTTTTTTTTTCGATGAAGATTTTCATAAGATATCCAATTATTTGGCCAAACCAAGTGAGATCTAGTTTCAAAACCACGATTTTTCTTCCGTCTTTTTTTACCACGATAACTCTAACCAATATTGATGAAATTTGTTATGGACAATTATTATATTCATAGAATTGGCTGATTGGTTTTATGGCCCCATTGTGCTACCCGGGGCCAAATAGATATTTCATGTGAATGAGATCTTCAGTTCACAGAACTACTAGTTTTATTAATGAGCATTATGATTTGATTTTAAAAAAACTTACCCTCAAATCCCACGTGCAAATATCTCCTTTCACGTGTCCCGTGATAATGTATTGGTCTAAGTTTCCCCACAAAAGGGAAGTAATCTTAGCACTTTCTTCAGTAACCTGCATTTTGACCACGGGTGTTGCGTTGGCTGTAGATAAAAAAAAAAAAAAAATGTTTTAATTGACAATCAAAAGAAATAGTATTTCAAATTAAAATCTACATTAAAATTTATAAAGAGTTCCAGTTCAATCTTGATTTTTACTTTCTCTTCCATGCTAATATAGAAGATTAAATATGTTTTGTAATCGTGCAATTTTTTTTTTTTTTTTTTTTTTTTTTNTTTTTTTTTTTTTTTTTTTTTTTTTTTTTTTTTTTTTTGACGAGAACCCAAGATAAACATATATTGTTTCCTATTGCTTTTGGGCCATATTTTTACCTATTTTAGGTTTTTTTTTGTCTGTTAAGACATTTTCAATGTAACCAAGTTGAAGGTTTTTAAAATCCAGACGAGTACGAAACTCTAAAAAGGACATTTTGGGTCTTAGTCGCTCATTCTAAGACTCATAACAGGACGATTTTTTTCTATTATTTTATATGTAAAATAAAATAATCAGCTAAATTGTTCCAAACTATAAATAACTTTATGTCTCTAAGGAATAAAACTCATATTATACAACACATTATCAAGTATTTTTTGACCATACGAAGTTAGGTCCAGTTTAAAGGATGGACACAATTATTCTAAGTAAAAGGAATTCTTCAGTCTAAGTTGTAATAACTTTCGACGATAGTTTACAAGTTATTCATCTGAAATCTTACTGTTTTCATCGGCAGTCCTGACGTCAAGTACAGACAAGTGACATTTATTTCCCATGGTATCATCATTACTGTAAGCAGCCAAGTTAGCAGAGTAACTAAAGCCACAAGTTCTGACGGCACAATTTGAATTGGTTGGAATGTCACTCACATTAGTCCCTGGAAATAAAGAGAAAACGGTCAAGTTATTATGTGGCACGTAATTGCATCAGAACGATCAGATCTACTTGTTAGTGTTACTAACCTCTCTATGAATTCATTAGGGTCTGCAAAAGAGTAATCTTTATGTCCTGAGTGACTAGATCAACGTAGAGCCGAAACTAATAATGCTACAGACTTGAAATTTGGCAGGGACCTTCGTTGCACTAGGTAAGTGTGCAGTGTGCACTAAGAAAGGATTTTGCAAAATTTTAATTTTAAGGGGTAGAAATAGCGAAAAGTAAACAATCCCCATAAGAAATACATAGGAGCGAGAGAGATAGCATGATACATCATTTAAAATATACGCGGTCAAAGCCGCAATCGGGGGATGCTAGTATTTTATAGCTGCTTCAGTCTTAACATATTTCATACATGTTAGTTGAGGTAACCACTACCTCTGTTCAGGGCATGTTTAAGGCGGAAGCGTAGTAGATAATATCAGAACCTTAAAATTTAATCTAAGGTTTTTATAATGATGTAATATGTGCAATTTAATTAGTATCTCCGGGATATTGTTCGCATCCACTAGAAAAATGTCTAGGCCTTGCCCTGCCCTTGTTACCTTATGATGAGTTTGTTCGGAGAGTTCTTTTCGACATTTTCTGAAGGTTTTGTTATTTACTGAGATTAAAGCTTTAACCAAATCTAATTCAAACAATTTATTCCTATAGACTACTATGTATAAATTTTTTAACGATTTATACCTATAGACTTACAAAAATATAAGATAAGGCATGTAATAAACATGTCACACACAGCTTGTTAAAAATTAAGGAGTCCCAGACAACAATCTGTAGATTATTTAAATACATTATTGTCAAACGGTCGTGTTCATACTATTTTGGATTATACCAGGGAAGAATTTACCGATCAAGATTTTCATTGTTCTTGCATTGATCACGTGAACGTAAAAATAAAAAATCACAGAGCTGTTCAATCGTTTGTAATCAAAAATAAACTGGCCGACCACTATTTTGTAGGTTGCTCTATAGGAAGTACAAATCGAAATGAATATTTTTCAAAATTAAAAAACAATAAATTCAAAAAAAATATAATTAAAAAAAAATTAGTCAAAGAGGGGATTGAAAAAATTTATTGGGCACCGCTCTTGAAAATTTCCGACCCAAACATTATATATGATAAAATTAAGTCTAATTTCAATTCAGTATATGAAAACTCGACAGTAGAAATAGAAGCAAACGAATTGGATTCAATTAAACCTTGGATCAGTGANAAAAAAGGGGGTTGGAACTATAAACGGCCATGCCTCTAAGGCGCCAAGCGAAGCGGGCGTATTCTGCTAGTATATGATAAAATTAAGTCTAATTTCAATTCAGTATATGAAAACTCGACAGTAGAAATAGAAGCAAACGAATTGGATTCAATTAAACCTTGGATCAGTGATAATCTTAAAAAAATAATTAAAGAAAAAGAATCATTATTTAACTTATGGAAGCTTGATAAAAAAAAACAACGAGGAACTAAAAAAAGCTTATCATACCTGTCGTAATAAGCTAACAGCTTCAGTTAGGAGACATTATAATACTTATTATTTAAATCAGTTCAAAGAACATTCTGGAGATGTGAAAAAAATTTGGTCTCTTATCTCTTACTAATGAAGTAATGGGGAAAAAGAAAAAGCTCTCACCACACGAAATATTGAGGAAGCATTTCCCTGATCAAGCTTCCGATGAATCTCTATGCAATGCATTCAATGATAGTTTTATGTCTGAGGTAGACAATGTTAAACATTCAAACTTGGGTCCTAAACTTGATTTAGGTAACAGTTATCATTTTAAACAAAATGATAGATCAATTTATTGGAATAGCATTACAATGACTTCACTTGAGAAGGCAATAGGTAAAATTAATGTTACTAGCCCAGGTAATGATAATATTAGATTAATTGATTTAAAAGACAACTTTGTTCATCTGAAACCAGTGGTGTGTCACTTTATGAATATTATGTTCCAATCTGGAATCGTACCCGCCGGATTAAAAATTTCAACAGGTTACACCATTACATAAAAAAGATGGTAAAAATGACAAAAATGCAAAAATTTTGGAAAAAATAATTAGTGATAAAATTCAACTCTTTATAGAATCCAGCAAAATTATGCCAGAATTTCAACACGGTTTTCGTCCTGGTAAAAGTACAAACTCCTTACTTGATGATTTTGCAAATAAAATAAACAAAGCTTTGGACGAAAGAAAATTTTGTGTTGTAGCATATATTGATCTGATGAAGGCGTTTGAGACCCTTGATCATGGTATCCTTATTAAAAAGTTAGAAAGCGCGGGAATTAGAAATAAGGTACTGAGAGTGATACAAAACTATTTGGAGCAAAGATATCAAATAACAAAGATAGGAAAATTTGAGAGTTCAAGAAAACTGGTAAATTTTGGATTAGTAACTGGATCGATTCTCAGTCCTGGATTCTACAACTTGTACGCCATGGATATGAAACAAATTGACACGAAATCCCTTCTATTTCAATTTGCCGATGACTTGGCCGTAGTTTCCATCGACAGTTCGCTTAATGTTGCCATAAAGAACTTGCAATATGACATAATTTTAATACAAAAATGGTTTTTCAATAACGAGATATTTATGAATATTGGTAAAACAAAATTTATGGTTGTAAAAAGTCCATATAGACAAATAGAGGACAGCATTATTAAAATTGTCATAGCAGGATATGTTTGTTTGATGGAAACTACGAACTGTTGTGTGGCTGTGCAGAATTACCCTACAGCACTGAGGAGAGAT
>CM022880.1:10995356-11020019 GCA_012654025.1 Pachypsylla venusta
ATATATTTTTTTTTTGTAAAAATGAAAGGAAAGATTTTCCTTATATTATTTGTACGTTTAATTTTGTTAGATTGGGATACTATTGCAAGTAAATCCATAATGAGGTAAAGAAAATACTATATATTCAAAGGTCTTCAAACTCAATTCAAGCTCTGATGATGTGCTCAGGAGAGTACGAAACTAGTCAGCTCTAATTAACATCTTAATAATGTTATAGTCAAGTGAAGATATAGTATTTTCTTTACCATTCCATTTAAATTTCTTAAGAAATCGACACTTTTCTTTAATAGAAGTCACTTCTGGGGGTCGAATCTGGATCTCACCATAAACATTCGATCGGCAATTGCCCTTTTCCTATCCCTAGAGTCGTTCAAAAGTTAAGGGGGGTGACCGGTCATTCTGGGACACGCTGTATATGTATTTTCCTGTGGCTGTAGAATATTTACTTTTAGCAAATATGCCTTTTGCTTTATTATTTTCAATAATGAACTTTCGGAATCGTCACAACCCCCCCCCCCTTTTCTCATTTTTTCTTTGAAAATATAGGAAAATATTTCATAGCTGGAATAGGAACCAAGATTGCCGAAAAGTTTTGGGTATGTTTTTTTTTGGGGGGGGGGGNGGGGGGGGGGGTCTATTCTTCGACATGTTTTTGATATCTCATTCCATTTGGGCTGTCGTTAACCTGATAACTCCCTTCCGCCTGACCTTTATTTATTAGAAATAGTCATCGCAGAGTCACGGTTATAGACATTCAGTGAGCCAGTCAGTACTCAGTATGCTAACTAGTGAGCTTTGTGTTTTAACTTTAGATTTTATTATAAATTTATTATAATTCTATTGAAAAATTGTTTTGAGTTTTGCAGAGTCAAGAAATTATTAAGGTGTAATAATTATTATAGGATACACAACTTTTTAAAGTTCAAATTCTAATCAAACCGGTCTGGTTAATAAAATAATTTGGTTATTTATTTAGTTTCACAATGGCGAGAATAGCTCAGACTTGTAAATTTTAAGTAGATAGTTAAAATATACTTACTTAATTTATACAATCCTCAGATTATGGGTAGCAGCATTCTGGCTTTAGGAAGAATCTGAGGTACAACTCTTAAAGACTGCTCAACATATTGTTCATTCTTCAGAGATTCAAGGTTTATAGGCTAAAATTATACACACAGTGACTTAATTTCTAAATTAAGTGAACACGTTCATTCAAGTGTGTCTTGAATTTTCGTTCAAGTCAGTCAACATTAAGTGACAAAAGAGCCCATCACGTCGAGCGGCGGAAAAATAATAGCATTAATAATTAGCTTTATTTGGAACATATTTGCATATTTTTGTGGAGAGAGTGCAACAAATGGATATAAATACAGTACCAGCGGGAGAAAAATGATTTTCATAATCATCATAAAGTGACATAATCAAATAAAACTATATAAAATTCGGAATTTCGTAGCAAGAATGTGATATTTGAAACTGTCCTCCGTTTTTGCAAATTTCAACCAGAACCCCGTCATCAGTTGGACAAACCCAGAATACAGCTAGAGATAATAAAATGCCATTATTTCTGATATAAAGTAATACTTTGTAACTCGAATTTTTAAAAAAATAAAGTTAAAAATTGCTCTCCTGGAAAATTACCCCAACTCAAATGTTACACTCTTTCTGCAAATGAGCGAGATAGACATTGGAATTATTGTAAAAATTGTTGTGCTATTATGTCACATAATAACACAAAGAAATTTACAAAATGTTTGCATAAAACTTGCTCTGCTACATTTGTTACGCGAAAAGAAATCTGTTAATGGTATTGCACTAGCTACTTGAATTAGTTTTCATTAATGTCAAGTACAGTCCAATGAAAAAGCCGCGTGTCTAAACCTAACTCCCTACCAAATATTATTTTAAGAACGAAATTTTATCCTCTACATACACACGATACACGTTACCCATAGTAACTTGATGGCCTTCAGTATAATAATATTATAGCTTAGTTCAGTCCATCAAATACTTTCTTGACTATAGGTCCGATTTTTTGTCAAACTTTACCGAAAGTTTACATTTCAGTTGTTTAATCATTGGACCATTGTATTTTTTATAAGGTAAGATTTTATTAATTTCATATTTCAGTAGCCAGTATATTCATGAGCTAAATTCCTCTTTAGAGCTGTATAAACCCCTGCACCTAAGCCTCTTCTGGGCTTTTTATGCTTGGAAAGTAGCCTGTTTTCCTAGCTAAAGTCTAAGATCTACGCAAGCTTGGTCAGCCTTTTGGCTAGGTGTTTTTCGTGAATGTCAAGCCTGGTTAGTCTCCACGCAATTAGGGAGTTGCAATCAAAAATGAGATGAGAAGCAGTTTCCTCATCCTCCTCACGGAGTCTGCACAAAACCTGGTCTTGATGGAAGCCCATAGTGTGCAGATGTTTTGCAGACCACAATGACCAGTGATCAGGCATGTGGCTAGTAGATGAGAAGCAGTTTCCTCATCCTCCTCACGGAGTCTGCACAAAACCTGGTCTTGATGGAAGCCCATAGTGTGCAGATGTTTTGCAGACCACAATGACCAGTGATCAGGCATGTGGCTAGTATGATGTTTTTACGACTGAGGGCAAGGATCTCGATAGTAAGGTCCTTCCATGGTCCCTGTAACATAGCCTTACTGTCTCTCAGGCTGGAGACGTTCTTCCACCGCATCAGATGATTTTCGAGAACCCATCCGTCAATGAAATGTTTGATCTCAGTCGTGCTTAGTCCGATCACGGGCTTCGGCCCAATGAATGGTGTCGCTGACCCCATTCTTGCCAGGTGAACAACTTGTTCATTGCCGGCAATACCATTGTGACCTGCACCCAACCAAGGCTAGCCCAAAGGTTAACCTATTATAGAATTTGTTTCAACCATTTCGGATAATTAGAACTTGTGAAGATCGTGGTTTGTAGCAATAAATCTCACCTTACACCTTATTGTACTGAGGATGAAATTCTCCACACTTATTTTCTTTGCAATCTGATATTCGTTCGCTACTAGAATAAATATTGAAATATGTATAAAAAATTAACATTACTCAATGAACAATCACGATATCTTTGGAATGCTCCAACCTTTACTTCTTCTTTAATACAGGAATGTTTCAGTCATCTATGACAATAATACTAGATGTCGTGTGCTACAAAAATAACTCCCAAGGCTTAAAAAAAAAGTTTTTTTATGATTCTTCTCTGGAATTTTTCTCTCTGTTCTACCGTCACTACCGTCAGATAGTTATAAAAAAATGTTCCGTAGCAGAGTATTCTAGCACTTGCCTGATAAACAGTAGGATGTAGGTTCCATTCTCAGCTGAGACAGGATTTTCTCATCATCTCTCTGTGTGTGTAAAAGATTAGCAATATCTAATCTAGATCTAATTATACATTTTTCCTTAAACGTCTATGTTGTGCGTGCGTTCGTTCCCCGATCTCTCTCGAACTCCTTGTTTGAGTCTAATGGACATTCATTATATTTATAAAAATACCTAAATGTCCATTAGGGCCAATTGAGGGAGGTCTTCGGTTCACAAAACTACTAGTATGTAAATACAACTGAGATACCTACACATTTTAATGATTCTAATTGTATGATTATATTTTTTTATATAAATAAATGGTACGGAAAACCGTACTAGACTTTATCTTCCTTATTTCAAATAAATTTGTCAACATTCGGCTGTTGTCTCTGCTCTTATTTTGAACATAATATTATTTGAACATAATATTTTAAACATTATATTATTTGAACATAATATTTTGAACATAATATTATTTGAATATAATATTTTGAAAATAATATTATTACCTTTTTCATACTTTATTGTTTTTTTTTTAATGTGTGAACTTCGATTGTCGTCGCTGCTTTTTACTAAAATATTCATTGCATTAGGTTTGGAAGCCTTCGGCTGTTGTCACAGTTACAGCTCTTAAGTAATGAATTGTTTCAAAAAGACTTGGTAGCCCTCGGCTGTTGTCACACTTCTTTAGTAAAATATTAATTTAAATAGATTTGGCAGCCATTGGCTGTTGTCACAGCTCTTTAATAAAATATTAATTTAATTTGCTTTGGCGGCCTTCGGCTGTTTTTACAGCTCGTTAGTAAAATATTACTTTAATTTGCTGTTGTCATAGCTCTTTAGTAAAATAATAACTTGTTTTTACAGTTGTACTTGTTACACTTCGGCGGTAGGTGCTACTCTTTAGTAAAAGAGCAATTCAATTAAATTTGGCAGATGTCGCAGCCCTTTGGTGAAAAAAAATATTTGAATTAGATTAGGCAGACTTTGGCTGTTGTCGCAGCTCTTTAGTGCAAAGAAATATTTGAATTACATTTGGCAGCCATCGGTTATTGTCACAGCTCTATAGTGAAAGCAATATTTGAATTACATTTGGCAGCCCTCGGCTGTTGTCACAGTTCTTTAGATATTTGTCGATCATATGTTACAAAGATCCTCTGCTCTAAATTTCAGCAAAATTGGAGAGATATTGTTGCTTTTAGAGAAGTCACCCGAATTTGAGGTTTAGGGCCCTAAAGTGTCCTCAGATGAAAATAGCCCCATGAGGTCCAAAATTTGTCGCTGATATGTTACAAAGAATGTCCGTTTTAAATTTCATCAAAATTGAAGTGATAATGCCGCTTTTAGAGAAGTGACCCGAATTCCAGGTTTGGTGCCCTAAAGGACCCCCAGAAGAAGATAGCCCCATGAGACCCAAAAATGCTCGGCATTATGTGACAAAGAATGTCCGTTTTAAATTTCATCAAAATTGGAGCTCTATTGCCACTTTTAGATGAGTGGCCCGAATTTCAGGTTTGTTGCCATAAAGAAACCCCAGATGAAGATAACCCCATGAGTTCCAAAATTTGTCTATAATATGTGCTTTAAATTTCAGCAAAATCGGGCTAACCGTTTGGATCCCAGAGGGTCATCCTGAAATGACCTCTTTTGAACCATAAATGGACCCCAGAAGGTGATATCTCCAATGTTAAGGTTTTGGCTCGAACTATGGCCTCAAGGAATATTGGTACCAAATGTCATCAAATTCGGACTAATAATTAAGTCTGTTCAGACCCCCCTCCCCCGAAATTTCAATCATTTTGTTTATGTCTTCTGATGTAAGTAGATGATTTCCAAAAAATATCAAAAACCCAAGTCTTGGTATTAGAAATTCACTGAGCATTGGTATAGAAAAACAAGTCACAGAAAATCGAGGTGAGTTGCATTCATTTGTGGAAACCATTAGGTTTTGCAGAAGAAAAGACATAGCACTCAGGGGCACCAACGACAAGACATAGCACTGAGGACTCCTCTTGGTGGAGGGCGACAAGCCTGCTAAAAATGATGGAAATTTCAAAGCATTGCTGAGAATGAGAATACAATGTGGCGATTTGTATGCATGACTTATGTAATATTGTAAGTTGTAACTCATCACCTCCAACAATAAAAACATCACCTTCCATCATCATCATATTCAGGTGTTAGTCCTGGCTTGGCTGTCAATCTTTCGGATCACCCCCCCCCCCCATATAAAAGAATCTTAGTTACGGCCCTGCATGAACCAGTTTTCACATAAGGTACTTTTTACTGCCTTTTTATTGCCCTGCGATTCCGGAAATGGGAAGAGTCATTCAGTAATTTGGGCAAAGAGTGAATGCTCTTAGAATCTCGTAATGCATTACATTTACTTTCAAGAGCTTCTCACTTAGTATTCGATATCAAGAGGATTGCCTTGGTTGTCGCCAAAGTATTGACGAAGAGATTTGATTGTACTCTGATAAATTACCCTGCTACTTCTTCTCCATACCGTGTCTGGATGAGTGCGTCATAAAGAGCTTTCTCCTCAACGATGAAGGTCAAAAGGGCATTATAGGAGTATGATCCGGCGTGAACAGTACCAATAGCAAATTAAAAAAGTGGTTTTAATTTAAAAATATAGATAATTATATTTACTGGTCAAATTGAAGAAGAAGATCTTTACCAATTATCTTAAGACCAAAATCAGGTAAACCAATCTTTGGAACAAGATTGGATCTAACAACTTCCAGGTAGGTATTTATGGGTGACATATAATCCGAGCAGTCTAATAAATTGTACTTTTAGGCTCCTCTAATGAGCATTTCACACTTAACAACATTGGTCCAATATAAGATTCTACTTTTGCAAAATTATTAAGCTGATAAGAAAAGATACTACACTTGAATCAGCAGCACTAGCTTTACACGCGGAACAAATGGGTTCAAATCCGGCAGAACTGGATTTTTTTCGAAACTATGCACTCAGTCTCGTGAGAACAATTGAGTAGTTACTTTAAATCAGTGGTGGCATTACAAGAACAAAGAAATATATAGTGCAATGATAGTTTAGTGTGACTCTTGTAATATTAACAGAGTACTATTCTAAGACAAAGGCCGATTGGTAACAGCCTCAGTAGCTCAGATGGTAAGAGTGAGGGATTCGTATCCAGTAGGCTGTAGGTTTGAATCCATATGTAGTCATAAAATCTAATAATGACTTTGGAAAGAAATACAAATAGGTACATGAACATTATCTTCGGTGCAAAAACAAGGGATCTATCTTGAGTTTAAATAAAAGAAAAGTTCCATTGTATCTATAATAATAAAACTGGTCCAATAATCGTAAAGCAAAACGACACATCCAAAAAGCCATGTTCTTCATTGGAGATGTATGAGTATAAAACTTCTCCAATAATCGTAAAGCAAAACGACACATACAAAAAGCCATGTTCTTCGTTGGAGATGTATGAGTATAAAACTTCTCTAATAATCGTAAAGAAAAACGACACATCCAAAAAGCCATGTTCTTCGTTGGAGATGTATGAGTATAAAACTTCTCCAATAATCGTAAAGCATAACGACACATCCAAAAAGCCCTGTTCTTCGTTGGAGATGTATGACTATAAAACTTTTCCAATAATCGTAAAGCATAACGACACATCCAAAAAGTCAATGTTCTTCGTTGGAGATGTATGAGTATAAAACTTCTCCAATAATCGTAAAGCAAAACGACACATCCAAAAAGCCATGTTCTTCGTTGGAGATGTGTGAGTATAAAACTTCTCCAATAATCGTAAAGCAAAACGACACATCCAAAAAGCCATGTTCTTCATTGGAGATGTATGAGTATAAAACTTCTCCAATAATCGTAAAGAAAAACAACACATCCAAAAACTCATGTTCTTCATTGGAGATGTATGAGTATAAAACTTCTCCAATAATCGTAAAGCAAAAAGACACATCCAAAAACTCATGTTCTTCATTGGAGATGTATGAGTATAAAACTTCTCCAATAATCGTAAAGCAAAATGACACATCCAAAAAGCCATGTTCTTCGTTGGAGATGTATGAGTATAAAACTTCTCCAATAATCGTAAAGCAAAACGACACATCCAAAAAGCCATGTTCTTCATAGGAGATGTATGAATATAAAACTTCTCAAATAATTGTACAGCAAAACGACACATCCAAAAAGCCATGTTCATCATCGGAGATGCATGAGTGTGATTCCAAACCCTGAGGGTTGTAAATTTACGTATCTGAATACATAATTATGCATACGAAAAAAAGAGATACACCTGTTTAAGTTTAATTTCATAAAAAAGAGTTAGCGTGCTCCAACCTGTATATGTACTGCTGAATCAGTACAGTAATAGCTCAGAGCATAAGGGTTTCGTGCCAAGTGTTGGAGGTTCGACCCCAAGCAATGACGGATCTTTCTTAATTGGAAATTGATAATTTCTAACATTGTAACGTTTCTTACAACATAAACACAAGTAAAATTCGTTAGCTATTAACGCATGCATTATTGTATGCGCATGGATATATATACTTATATAGCTATTAATGGTAATATTCCTGAAACGTTATTAGCAGTTGATATTCAGTGACAATGTTAATATTAATAATAGTAAGTAGGGATTTTACAAAACTGACAACACATTAAAAAAATGTTTGACCACCCCTGACCTATGTATAGATTTAATTTGAAGTTTTACTTTCTAAAATTTGTCCCCTCAGGGAGATATGAACCGGAACTGATTAACAACAATTTGCCCCTGAACCATTTTACTAACAAACCAAAAGTATTTGTGTTTTTTTTTTTATCACATATGTTATATCTTCGTACTAATAGATCCTAGGAACACCTGATGTTGGCAATCATAAAAACTTGCAACAATAAAAAAATATTGCACCTTAATGTGGGTGCTGAAAATCTAAATAGAATTACTGAGCATGCTTCTCCCTGTGTTTAAAATTATACATACATACTCCGAATGATTCTGATAAAATGTCTAAAACGAAATCAAACTCTGGGAAGATCATACGAAAGTTCAACAGCAGGTTAAATTCCCGGTTAAAGACAGGCGAAGATGTTCATAAAAGAAATGCCATGTCTTAGCAAAGAAGAACTGAGAATACTCCATCTCATTGCAGCTTCAACTATCATGCTATTATCTGAAGACCCTATCTGCCGTCCCTGTATAGAAGAACTGAGAATACTCTACAGGTTATTGCAGCTTCAACTATCATGCTATCTGAAGACCCACCTGCCACCTCTGTATAGAAGAACTGAGAATATTCCACAGGTCATTGCAGCATCAACCATCATGCTATTATCTGAAGACCCACCTGCCACCTCTGTATAGGAGACCTGAGAATACTCCACATGTCATTGCAGCTTCAACTAGCATGCTATTATCTGAAGACCTACCTGCCGCCTCTGTATAGAAGAACTGAGAATACTCCACATGTCATTGCAGCTTCAACTATCATGCTATTATCTGAAGACCCACCTGCCGCCTCTGTATAGAAGAACTGAGAATACTCCACAGGTCATTGCAGTTTCAACTATCATGCTAATATCCTACCTGCCGCCTCTGTAAAGAGACACCGAACACATCAGCAGAATAAATAATTTGCTAAATCATCTGTCCCTAATTTGTTGGATAAATGTTTATTCAAAGTTAGATACTGCTTTCCAAATGTTTTGAAAACACATCCACAATCAAGTCATTGAGGGTTCCATCCGATTTTTTAAAGCTGATGTAAAGGCCACAATAACCATAATCCAAATACAGATAGGTCTGGTGGGCTAAATAATACACATCAGCTGGTTTGTAAAATACAAACATTCTCCCACCCTACCATGCATTCTAGGGTTACGTTTCTCCCTGAATATCCTCTATCCTCTCTTAAAATTTCTGTGGGTTAACCTGCAATGAAACATACATTTGAATGAAGAGAGGCTCGCGTTTTGTGACAACAATAAAAGCATCATACACCTGAGCAATAGCAATAACCCCACACCCAGATCCCAGATGTAGAGATATATATTTTTGACTGAACGTCCTACGTCCATTCTGTCCCATAATTACAGTGGGAGTTACTTCGCTCGGGGTGGGTGTTTGATAGATACATAAAGTTGACTAATTTAACTATCTTGCTTATGGGATGATTCTTCTAAAAATTCCTTACATGGATTTGTTTTTGTTCTGAAGTCCAAGTTCCTTGCCACATCATATAGAAAATGTTACATCGGGAGGCCCAAAAGAAACGCCCGTTTTTTAAATGAGTGATACAATGCTCTACGCACTCCTTGAAGGTCATCACCATGCGCGGTAAAAGCCCTCTTGTTGTGTGTGGGGGCGGGCACAATATAACTAATAGAAAATTTGGAGATGGGAGGGGGAGGGAATCGTACCTAGATCCTAGAGACCGGGGGTTCGAGTCCTGGGCAGTACTTTTTAATGCAATGTTTATCGAGGTACGTTACCTAATTTGTTAAAAGCTGATGACGAAAAAAAGTGCCATGGCGGATTTTTATTTACGTATTTCTATTTAGTTTCCCCGTCTCAATATGATAAAAGACACAACGGATCACCATTCATTTGATTTTTTTTAATTTTTTACGTTATTAGGTTTAATGAAATTTTAGAAATACCGCCCCCTTAAAAAAACTGGGGGCACGTGCCCCTGTGCCCTCCCCTATATCCGCGCATGGTCATCACCTTCATTATTTTGTAGTTGACACTTGGAAGTTTAGTAATCATGTCTCACTGGAGCTTAGAACATTGTGTGTTTACAGTACAGGAGTATATTCGAAGTGAATGTTCACTGGGAAAGTGATTTCTCGCTTCGGAGATATTCCATGAACGTGGGGCTCATCCTTTTGTATTTTAATTGTATATTAATAAATTTCCAAGTACAACACTCTATGTTTTGAATCCGATTTCAACCCTCTAACTTTTTAATTATTCTTTTTATACATTAATCAAATTCGGGTGTTTGTTTTGGGCCTCTCTGTACAGTACAGCGATACATGAATAAAATTAATAGTCCTGTACTTACCCAATTACCGCTATCATACGTACCCTGTTATTCAACGGCTAATCTTTCAAAAACCTCATTGAAAATACAAGTACCTATTTACTAACACGTAACTTTTATTTTTAAGTGACGTCACCTACACGTCACTTAATTTTTTCATTATGGTATTCTTTAAATAAAATGATAGAACCTGCTCTCAGAAATTCAAGTCAAAAGTAACACTGAACGATAAGATAGTGGTGTCTCCCAGCTCAGTCTAAAGCAATGAGCAATTGGGCTATTATTTTGCAGGTTTATCTTTAACCCTTACAAATATTTCTTTTCAAGTTCAAAACATGCGTGCTCAACCGCTCACGTAGAAGAGGTAATACCGAGTATCTCCTTTAATTGGCATTCACTCATTCAACTAAACATGTCATATGATTCGCATGTCACTTTGCTGGATCTGATATTTGGAGATGACATGAATTGCATACAAATTTTTTTAATCAAACCAATATTGGCACAAATAAAACAAAAATTGTGCAAAGTAAAGTCAAACTTACCACTTGTACCTTGTACGTATACATAAACATTTAATCAGAATGGCAAGGCTATGATATGGCTGCACTATGTGTAATATTTGAAATATTTTTGGCAAATATACACGCGTATCAAGATTAGACTTGTAGTTCTCTTAACCTCATTTAATTAAAGGGCTACCAATAAGGCCCTATCGATAGCCTTTTAATTCGTAATGAATGTCCATACCGATTTCATCAAAATCGGACAAGGCGTTCGAGAGTTTTTGTGGAACGAACAGACAGACAAATACACGTTTGAAGAAAAATCACGGTACTAATTTTCTCTTAGTTCGATCAATAAATTTTACAGTTAAAGATGGATAGCCAAGGAATTTTAGGTTAAAAAGTAATGATATCAAAATTTTGCGAAGGGAAAAATGTATGAATTAAGCTTGTAGAAAATTGAATAGTCGTTCATTAGATTTCAGTAAAGTTTTTTGTTAAAACTAACGGAACATAAAAGTCAAAATCTTGTATTTTAAGTACTTTCTTGGTTTTGTGCGAATATCTCGAGAACGGTTAATAGTATCGAAAATGTTTAGACAACTTTAATTAACAACAATTAAATTTTACAATCTTGGTTCTACCCTTTTTTCGTATCTCTTAAAGTTTCTGAGATTTAGGTATAGCCCGGGAATTTTAGGTAAAAAGGTAATGATATCGGTAAAATCAAAATTTCGCGTTTATATTCCTATATTTCATAAACGGTAAGAGATAAGGGAAAAAGGTATGAATTAAGCTTGTAGAAAATTGAATAGTCGTTCATTAGATTTCAATAAAGTTTTTCGTTAAAATTAACCGTTCTCGAGATATTTGCAGATTTCAAAGTGGAGGACGTAAAAGTCAAAATCTTATTTTAAGTACGCGGGCCCCCACTGAGCCACGTGTTTGGAATGTTTCGTGCAAATTTGGACGATTTTTATTCTGCATTTATTTACCTCTCCCAATGGACGGAAGGTCTTACGGAACCACAGTTTTGGTGACGCTTTTTGGCGTAAAATTGACCACCAAAAGATACTTATTTCAAGCATTTTTCAGGTCAAGAAGTTAATAAACACCTTATTAAATTTTTGTTTTTGAAGCATTGTTGAGGAAACACATACAAAAAAAAGGATAAAAGTTCATTTTCGTCGATATTTTACAAAAAAACGGTGCCTGCTTGCAGCAGCGCTTCTTTGTTATTACTTTTGAAATGAAGCTCACAGGCATAATACTAACAACTATCTAAAAATCAGAACTACCCGTTCTTTTGCATACCAGATTGTACCATTTTACTTGTTTATATCTTATGAGGTATATTTTGGCTTGGTAAAGAAGCTGCTGACTGCTGATTTCAACTGCAAATATTGCTGCTTGGGTCAGAATCAAATTCTGATGTCCGGATTAATATAAAACTATAAAACTTTGACCTCAAATGCAGTTCACATACCCGTAATTGTGAATGTAATTGATGTGTGTTACAGGAACGTAACTAAGATGGGGGGCAAACGTGTCGGTAGGTGGAGGATGAGTCACCAGGAAGTTCCCCCTACTCCTGCGCCCTTTATGCTACTATAGACAATAGTTTGACCTTGGTTTTATAGGATCCATATTTTGATTCATATTACTTGAAGTTCAGAATTTAAAATTATACAAAAGTAACTCTGAGATTCTAGAGTTAATTTGATTCTTTTTTTCGATGGTATTTTGATTTATTATTAATATTTTGATTACGGATTAAATAAACTGTTCAATAAATCCTCATGAACATTAGATTATAACTAGTACTTCTGTGAAAAAAGTACACCATTTGGCCCCGGGTGGCCAAACAGGGGCCGAATACTAATCAGCTAATGCTATTAATACTCAGGGGTTCTCTGTACAATAGATCTCAATCAATTTCGCAAAAAAAAGGGGGGGGGGGTAAAAATCAGCTAATTTTATAAATATAATGTGTTCATGAAGTAGTGTTCATCAAGCAAAACGCTAGTTTTGCATCGCCAAGAAAAACAAAACCAGCGTGCTATATAGCACGGTAAACCTAGTTTGTATCTTCACTTTTAATTCTGACCCTTTTCAAATAATTTTTTTTTTTTTTTTTTTTTCATATTCGCCTTTGGCACGTGCAATAGATGAAGTTTAACTTTTATCTTACTTTAATCCGTCAACGGGAATGTCTTCTATGGGCACCCGAAAAATTATCAAAAAATCATACTTTTTTTTCCCACCTCGCCCTTAACACGGCCACTGTGTTGAACTTTAAAAGGCGAGATATTATATATGGGGTCCTTCTGGCCTTAACTTGAGATTTTCATAAAAAAAAAAAATCCCCGCGGACACCTTGTGTCACTTTAGCGGCACCCTCTATTACTCTAAGTTCAATATCAATTTTTTATATTTTATACTAAAAATTTTAACTCTAACCGTTTTCGAGATTTTCGACTTTTTCATTTTTTACATATAAATTTGGCAACTCTATACGGCATAAGTATATTAACGCTTTATCGTAACGATGTGAAATTTGCAGAACTGATTCATCATATAGCCAGGAGTTTTCCTAGTTAGAAGTAATGTTTCGACAAATGTACTAGTGATGGACGTGAGACGAGAAATTTCTCGTCTCGTCTCGAAACTTTCGAGACGAGACAAGGGTCTTGTCTCGTCTCGCGTAAAAAATACGAGACAAGGCCCTGTCTCATCTCGTCTCGTGAAAATACGAGAAATTTCTCGTCTCGTAAAAAAATAAGACTTTTTGCATGCTCTTTTCCCCTCATTATCATAATTGTACATAAGTATCTACGTGTTACATTTTCTCAACATAAAATATATGCAAACGGACCCAACGGACATGAACGGTAAAATCAGCTTTTGGTAGAAATCGATTATACCGTTGGCGGTTTTATGCCGCTTTTTAGCGGTTTTCGCATATCCTGCTTAAAATAAGAAGGGTAATAGCTAGAACTTTAAACTTGGTGCCTATTCATATCAGTTTCATGAAAGAAATTGCAAAATACAACTTAGGTTGAAGTGTAATATATTTTTGGCCGCTAATTAGCGGCTAAAGACCGCTTTTTGGCGGTTCCATCTAAAACCAGAATGGAAAGAGGTAGAACTTGAAATTTTGTGCCTATTCAATCAATTTCATTCAATAAATTGAGGAATACAACTCAGGTTGAAATGTAAAATATTGTTTGCCGCTAATTAGCTGTTGGAGGCAGTTTTTTACCGTTCTGCCTAAAACCAGAATAGAAAAAGCTATTAGAACTTGAAATTTGGTACCTATTCATATCAATTTTATACAAGAAATTGAAATATATAACTTAGGTAGAAGTGTAATGTATTTTTGGCCGCTAATTAGCGGTTAAAGACCGCTTTGTGGCGGTTCCACCTAAAACCAGAATGGAAAGAGGTAGAACTTGAAATTTGGTGCCTATTCATATCAATTTCATACAAGAAACTGGAGAATACAACTTAGGTAGAAGTTTAATGTATTGTTAGCCGCTAATTAGCTGTTGAAGGCCGCTTTTTGGCGGTTCCACCTAAAACCAGAATGGAAAGAGGTAGAACTTGAAATTTGGTGCCTATTCATATCAATTTCATAAAGAAACTGGAGAATACAACTTAGGTAGAAGTGTAATGTATTTTTGGCCGCTAATTAGCGGTTAAAGACCGCTTTGTGGCGGTTCCACCTAAAACCAGAATGGAAAGAGGTAGAACTTGAAATTTGATGCCTATTCATACCAATTTCATACAAGAAACTGGAGAATACAACTTAGGTAGAAGTGTAATGTATTGTTGGCCGCTAATTAGCGGTTAAAGACCGCTTTTTGGCGGTTCCACCTAAAACCAGAATGAAAAGATTTAGAACTAGAAATTTGGTGCCTATTCATATCAATTTCATACAAGAAACTGAAGAATACAACTTAGGTAGAAGTTTAATGTATTGTTGGCCGCTAATTAGCGGTTGAAGGCCGCTTTTTGGCGGTTCCACCTAAAACCAGAATAGAAAGAGGTAGAACTTGAAATTTGGTGCAAATCCATATCAATTTCATATAATAAATTGAAAAATAATACTTAGATTAATATATTGTTGGCCGCTGATTAGCGGTTGAAGGCCACTTTTTGGCGGTTCCACCTAAAACCAGAATGGAAAGAGCTAGAACTTGAAATTTATTCCCTATTCATATCAATTTCATACAAGAAATTGAAAAATACAACTTAGGTAGAAGTGTAATGTATTGTTGGCCGCTAATTAGCGGTTAAAGACCGCTTTGGGGGTTCCAACTAAAACCAGAATGGAAAGAGGTAGAACTTGAAATATGGTGCCTATTCATATCAATTTCATACAAGAAACTGAAGAATATAACTTAGGTAGAAGTGTAATGTATTGTTGTCCTCTAATTTGCGGTTAAAGACCGCTTTTCGGCAGTTCCACCTAAAACCAGAATGAAAAGATTTAGAACTAGAAATTTGGTGCCTATTCATATCAATTTCATACAAGAAATTGAAGAATACAACTTAGGTTGGAGTGTAAGATATTGGTTGCCGCTAATTAGCGGTTAAAGACCGCTTTTTGGCGGTTCCACCTAAAACCAAAATGGAAAGAGCTAGAACTTGAAATTTGATGCCTATTCATATCAATTTCATACTAGAAATTGAAGAATATAACTTAGGTTGAAGTGTAAAATATTTTTTGCCGTTAATTAGCGGTTGAAGTTCCGCCTAGAACCATAATGGAAATAGCTAGAACTTGAAATTTGGTGCCAAACCATATCAATTTCATAGAAGAAATTGAAAAATACAACTTAGATTGAAGTGTAATAATTAGCGGTTGAAGGCCGCTTTTTGGCGGTTCCACCTAAAACCAGAATGGAAAGAGATAGAACTTGAAATTTGGTGCCAATCCATATCAATTTCATATAAGAAATTGAAAAATATAACTTAGTTTGCCGTGTAATATATAGTTGGCCGCTAATTAGCGGTTGAAGGCCGCTTTTTGGCGGTTCCACCTAAAACCAGAATGGAAAGAGGTAGAACTTGAAATTTGGTACCTATTCATATCAATTTCATACAAGAAATTGAAGAATACAACTTAGGATGAAGTGTAAAATTATGTTTACCGCTAATTAGCTTTCGTGTCCGTAGGATTAATGTTATTTTAAATTCACGGTGGTGAAAGGATTGACAGGGTTGCAAGTTGATAGCCCCTGGATGCCCAGAAATGGGCTTCCTTCGTGTTGGAACTTGTCGCCAAATTTTTTAGTGAGATAGTGATAGTGAGAGTTTTAGTAAATTTTTTTGAATCAGAAAACCCTTAGTCTGAATTAAAATACATATATACAGGGTATCCATAAAAACTCACCCCACCCCCGTACCTCGAGAATGGCTGAAAATATAAGAAAACGCAAAAACACGTATCCCTTAGATTTAAGGGGGATTAGTTTTTTAGACTAAAAAAATTGGCCTCGTCCAGCCGTTTAGGCTGGCACCGGCTGGATTCAAAATATTAAATGAAGAAGTGACACCTTGTTTTAAAGGTCTTGTTAATATGAGTTCATTACAGAAAACCGGAGCTCTCTAGGATCTACCGTTCACGAATTATAGGGTGGAGCATGAGAAAATGCACCTTTTGCGGCCGCACCTGAATGGTAGGTAAAAATGCATAGACATATTTTTATTATTATTTACTGTGTTTCAGAGGGTTAAAAAACCGCTGACACATTACAAAATTGGGAACCAAAATACCCCCCACCCTTAATATTCAAACAAAAATATAAATATGTATATATAAAAAAAAAGTTAATCAAAACAGAATATTGGATTGACAAAATTGAAATAAACTGCAAAATTAAAATGACCTGTAAAGAAAACTGAAACTGAGCTTACATAAGTTTTTATGGTCCGAAATAAGTAATTTTGTAAGAAATAATGTTCCAACAAGATGGTTGAACCTTCTTAGAACAAAGTTTTCAAAACAGCTGGATAGGTAGGACTTGGATCCAAGTGACTATTGTTTATAGGGATATTTATAGTCGGTTGTTTACCGAACCCCACCTGCCCTCCCGAAGATCTCAAAGACCGTATCAAGAAGGCCTGTGTGGACATCACCCCTGATACATTTGAAAAAGTGGGCGTGAGTTCGAGGCCCACCTATACCATTGTATGTAGGTCAACGGGCAGTGGTTTGAGCAGCTTACCTACCATTTAGGTGCGGCTGCAATTTCACATGTACCACCCTGTAATTCGTGAACGGTGGATCCTAGACAGCTCCGGTGTTCTGTAATGAACTCGTATTAACGACACTTTTAAAACAAGGTGTCACTTGATATCCGGTGTTCTGTAATGAACTCGTATTAACGACACTTTTAAAACAAGGTGTCACTTAATATACCTTCCCATTTAAGATTTTGAATCCATTTAAGATTTTGAATCCAGCCGGTGGCCAGCCTGAACGGCTGGACGAGGCCAAAATTTTTTTTAGTCTAAAATTAATCCCCCTTAAATCTAAGGGATCCGTGTTTTTGCGTTTTTTTATATTTTCAGACATTCTCGAGATACATAACTATCATGTATCATAATATGTATCTACATATTATGTATCCCCCCAAAAATACCACTGCGTGCTATAAAAATTCCCCGCCAAGTCATCACCCCAAAAAAGATATGAAATCTATTTTGGGCCCCGCTATCCATTCTTCCGTTCTTCAAAATACCTAATGACTTTAAATTCCGACCCCACCNAGGAATCCAAAATTTTTTTAGTCTAAAATTAATTCCTCTTAAATCTAAGGGATACGTGTTTTTGCGTTTTTTCAGCCATTCTCGAGATACATAACTATCATGTATCATAATACATATTATGTATCTACGCTAATACATATATTGCATTATATTGTTAATTTAATTTATGCTATAATACCTATACAAATAATATATTGTTAGAATCTGCGGGAAAAGGTCTATTCAAGAAAATGTGTAGTATAGGTACCTATTTTTCACGAGACGAGACTTTTTGGTTTCGAGACGAGACAAGGAGTTTGTCTCGTCTCGTGAAAAAAACACGAGACGAGATAAGGCCTTGTCTCGTCTCGTGAAAACACGAAACGAGACAGGGCCTGTCTCGTCTCGTGTCCATCACTAGTTTAGATTACAAACCAGACTAAAATAAGTCAGAAAAAGTACTGTAAAGCAGATGAAGTTTACCCAAAAAACGAAGATTCTACAAATTAAATACGTTTCCCAGACACGCCCAAATTCTTCATGAATTCCAACACCCTAGAGAGTGCGTAAATTCATGCCGTTACACAAGGCGCAACAGCGCGCCACATCACAACGAGGGTCATTATGGGCTGTACAAACTTCGATGATTTAATTAATACCTAACCAATATTTCATTTTACCGCGTGAAAAAGGTCCTTTTAATTCAAGGAGTTACATTTAAAAAAAATGTCAGATCGACGTAACTGATTTAATATATTGGGGATAATATTAACTTACCGGCTACTCTACCATGTACGAAACCGTGAGGTATATAGGTGTCTCTTAAAACTTCATTCATAAAGTGTAGATTAACTCGTGGGTATACGGTTACAATATACATTGCTCGATATAAGTATGAATATAATTGTTGAATTCTCGCCATCAGGTTTAGGGCATCTCCATGTGAACCGGATTTATCGTCCAACCTTGGACTATACTGCTTAAAAGCGTTTCTCATATCTGATTCACTATATTGATTAATAAAACTATAAAATCTATAAATAGAAAAACAAAAGAATTAATTATTCTTCAAGTAAATAAAATAAAGCATCTTCTGATTCTGCTAACAGGGTCTCCCCCCCGAATGAAAAAAAATTACGCAAGCTATTACGAACATTCGGACATAACTTAATTGACCCTGGAAGCTCTCGCACGGTTAGCGAGTATACCTACAGGGTGTGGGTGCGATTTTATGTAACACTCAATTTTTTCCACACGCGCTCAAATTTTTGGGAAAAGAAAGGAAAAAAAAATACTTACATTTTTTATTTTTCGCATGGTTTATTTGGTACTTTTGATTTTATACAGGATGCTCCGTATAAGTACTGACTTTCGATTTTTAAATTTATACAAGAGCGGCCTTAAATCCATTCAATAAAAAAAGTGATTGGTCATTTTTTTTTATTTTGATTTAGCATTGCACACTGCAGAGAATGGTTTCATTTTCCAAAACAGAAAGCCCAGTTGGTACACTGACTGACTGATAATCAACGTAGCTCCACGATGACTAAGCCTTGCGATTTGAAATTTGGCACACAGATCCCTTTTAGTATGTAAGTGCGTAATAAGAAAGTACCGCCAAAAATGGCACTTTTTTAGATAGTTTCTTTGAATTTTTTTTGGGCAAACTAAAGGAGATAACGAAAAATGGTCAAGTTTGCCCCCCCCCCAAAAAAAACAATATCTAAGGACCCCATAAAAAAATATAAAAATTAAAAAATTTCGGTTTTTGCCCGATTTATGACCGGTTCTCACCACCGAAAAAAGTACAAAAAGTAATATCCTTGAGTAAAATATTGATTTTTTTAAATAGAAGCCGGGCTCAACCTGGGGGTCGGTTCCAACAAAAATCCATAATTGAGAAGTACCACATCGGGATGAGCGAGAAAGCTGAAATTTGATACAAAGGTGCTACAAAAAGGAATATCCTTGAGCAAAATATTTTTTTCTAAAAAAAGAGCCGTGCTCACCCTGGGGTCGGTTCCACCAAAAATCAAATAATAGGGAAGTATACCTTATAGGGATGAGCGAGAAAGCTGAAATTTAATACGAAAGTGTTTTGCAGTACAAAAAGTAATAATTTTCTAAATAGGAGGCGTGTTCACTCTGTGGGTCGGTTCCACCAAAAATCCAAACTAGAGAAGCTTTAATGTCTTAATCTCGAAATTGTTGTTGAACTTCGTAACCGTAGCGAAGCACGGCCGAACAGCTAGTATGAATATAAAGTCTAAATAAGGACTAAACGGGCCTCTAGTGAATAAATAATTGGTCTAGCCGTCAGTGTTTGTTTATTGCCTCGAAAACAACGAATTAAAATTTTTAATAACTTACAATAAAAATTCATCCACACTGTTGTACCAGTTTGAAAGAACAACATGAACCATTTGCACATCCAAATTGTTTTCCACAGCAGACACATCGTTTATATTTGCGGGTGCAAGTCCAGCTCCAAACATTACTGGCCCAACAGATGTTCTCAATAAATCAAAATCACTATTCGCAAATTGACAATGATACGCCCCGAAGGAAGCAAAACCTGTCAAAAAATGAGTTTATCTTTGAAGACGAATACCTATTTGGAATCTGCCTCGTTAGCATGGTGAACAAAGTGGGGTGGATTCAATCCCAACCTGAGACGGGATTTTTATCCTCATTGGGTGGAGTAATTTTTCACAGAACTATTGCGATTTTTTGGAAAAAAGGAAACAAACATGATTTGGTGAAGGATTGGATAAATCAGATTACTAAAGTTTCACCAGAAGCCCATTTCCTGTCTTTTTTTAAAAGGTATTTTGGTATGAGTACGCAGGTAATATTTGGGATCTAAATGTTGATCGAAACTTTTCATCAAAACAAAAGGCACACCCTTACATAAAATGCAACAAAGTGAGAAATCTCCGATTAAAATTGGTTTTGTAGATTTGGCTGTAGCCACGTCAACGTCCGAGGGGACTGAGTCTGTGTAAGAATGACCATTTTGTAATCTTTTTTTTTCTCGGTTTTTCCATAATTTTTTTGATCTCATTATTTACCCACCAAATAGTCAACAAAAGAACACATATTTTCCCGTGACTCCAGAGAGACCTGGAAACTGCACTTTGTGACCTATATAAAGACGTATTCGTGGTACAAAAAGACAGACAAATAAAATAATTTTGTTAAAATGGGATACTATGTCAAGTAAAACCATAACGAGGTAGATAATAGTGAAGATATAGTATTATATTATCTATCTCATTAGACAAATAAAATAATTTTGTTAAAATGGGATACTAGGTATGTCAAGTAAAACCATAACGAGGTAGATAATAGTGAAGATATAGTATTATATTATCTATCTCATTAGACAAATAAAATAATTTTGTTAAAATGGGATACTAGGTATGTCAAGTAAAACCATAACGAGGTAGATAATAGTGAAGATATAGTATTATATTATCTATCTCATTAGACAAATAAAATAATTTTGTTAAAATGGGATACTAGGTATGTCAAGTAAAACCATAACGAGGTAGATAATAGTGAAGATATAGTATTATATTATCTATCTCATTAGACAAATAAAATAATTTTGTTAAAATGGGATNTTAATCCCCCTAAAATCTAAGGGATACGTGTTTTTGCGTTTTCTTATATTTTCAGCCATTCTCGAGATACGGGGGGTGGGGTGAGACTTTATGGACACTGTATTTACATAACTATCATTTATCATAATACATATTATGTATCTACACTAATACATATATTGCTAATATAATATATGCTATAATATACAAATAATATATTGTCAGAATCTCCAGGAAAAGGTCTAGTATAAGTACCTATTTTTCACGAGACGAGAAATTTCTCGTGTTTTAACGAGACGAGACTTTTTGGTTTCGAGACGAGACAAGGATTTTGTCTCGTCTCGTGAAAACACGAGACGAGACAGGGGCTGTCTCGTCTCGCGTCCATCACTAACATGTACGGTTTTCGAGTTATGGGCTGCCAAAGATGAAAAAAAGTGAAATAAACTTGAGAATACTATATTCAATATCTCGGCCACTGCTGGTCCCAGAAAGCTGAAATTTTATAGATATGTTACTTGTTTCGTTTTAAAAAAAAAATTACATGTCATAAAAAAAAATATATTTAATCGTTTTCGAGTTCATCGAGTTTTTCGATTTTTTTTTCGATCTAATACGTTTAAGTACGTTAACGCTTTATCTTAATGACGTGAAATTTTGAGGATAGATTAATCATATTGTCAGAACTTTTCCTTGATAGAAGTAATGTTTTCGATAAATGCACGGATTTCGAGTTATGGGCTACCAAACATAAAATAAATCCGAGATATCTTGCGGTAAATTGACCGACTATCCATAGCGGTGCCTACCACTAAAAGGTATAAAAAAAGTTATACCAAATGAGTCTCAGTGTTAGGAAGAGTGCCTTTGTGTAAAAAAAAAATTAAAATTGACAATATGTTACGGGGTTACAGTCGCTTTTCCGAACGCCATTTCCCGCCTAAAAATACATTGACGATTTTTTTTAAACATAACTTTTTAATGGTTTGACCGATTTGGATAAAATTTGGTAGGATTGTCCATCTATTTCATTGAAATGGCGGTATACATTTTCACACAGATCGCTCGAACGGCGAGGTAATTAAATTTTTTTCTGAGATAAATTTGCAATTAGAAAAATGTCACTTTGTCTCAATTTTAGATTTTAGAAAACAATAGCTAGGTACCTAACATAAAATCAAAAAGATAGGTAGACCCTTTTTTATTGTTTCTTGATTTATATCAAAAACAATAGGAACCTTTTCTTTTATGTTGGTCATTTCATATGACAAATCTTCTATTTTTGACGAACTATATACCTAAATGCTACTAGGTCCATACAAACAATGCAATCTGTAATCAAGCGAAACGCTAGCTTTACAACGCCAAGAAAAACAAAACCAGCGTGCTGTACATATATACGCTCTATTATTGCACTTGAATACTCCCGTTATATCACTGAAGAGGTACTATAAATTTCATATTGCGACCCTTTCAATAGCTCCGCCATTGATAATGCTTTAAAAATGAAACTAGGTCGATGGATTTGTAACATTCGTTTTTATCTCAAATTTTTTATCTTCGAATTTCGCAACTGGATTTTGGCAGGCTTACTTTGTCGGCACGACAAAAAAGTAGTGATATCCCCCCCCAAAAAACACTTAGTGTGCAAAAAGACGCCAAGAAAATGTCTCTACCAAAAATTCAAGTGGCTCATATCTCTCCTAAAAATATAGTCACAAAAGAAGTGATATCATATGAGTGCCAAGTTCATGTCACACCAAAATGATTTGCCTACAAAGGAGGTAATATCATATGAGTGCCAAGTTCAGGTCACATGAAAAATATTTGCCCCAAAGGTGATTCGAAAGCTACAAACAAAAACTACTATCAACTTTTTGTCCCCGGGCACTTGGCGCACATGTTATCTGAATATTAATGCGTGTTTTTCTACTAACTATTCGCTGTAAGACTACGCTATTGGACTAAAATATTAGAATAACATAAATAGTGTATAGCAGCACATATTTGTGTGTTTGGTTCTTTTATATTGATTTGTTGAAAATTTGTTTTAGCCAGGTGGAGGAGACGCCAAAATAGGTGCTTGCCCCGAGTTCTGACCAGCCTAGTTACATACTTGTGTCAATGACTAGTAAGCATCAAACGAACTATAATATATCAAAGTGTTTTTACTGTAGCAGCTGCTATATCATTTACAATACTACCTAAATGCTTAGTAAAAACAATCTACATTTATCACTCATTACTTTACCCTTTACCTATATCGCAAATTGGTTGACAGTTTAGAAAATACTATTTATTTGAATGCAGATCCTATCAAAGTACCAAGCTCTTAGAACACATGAATAGTTGTCTGGAAGAACCACCTATGTGAAAATTTCGATATTTTTTTTATTTCAAAAATAGAACCTATGTATATTCCTTGTGTCGCTCGAGAAGTCAGCAAACAAAATCTCGTTCTTATCCGGTTTTATTCGTCTTTTTCCGACGAAAATATGCAGGAAAAAATGTCATGTATAACCACCTATGTGACACTTGTTACATTAGATCAGTGCGCGTCTATGCATATTATTTTGTGTTCAAAATTTTGTGCCCGTTTTTTTTTTTTTTTTTTTTTAAAAGTATGTAAATTAATAATAATATGAGTTATATCTAATAATATGGCTTATATCTCAGTTATACCTACCTAATTATCATAATAAAGCAAAGGCTACTCATACTCAAGTCAAGTAATAGTAAAATTAGACATCTAATATGACCATTTTAATGTTTGATTAAGTTGTTGTTTACAATTTTACAAGGAGTTGATTTCTGCGCCATTTTCCTATTATAGCTAGTTTGAATAAAGTGAATAAAAATGCAACTCCCTACTCAATAGCCATTATTGTGAACTCCACTTTTGACCCCGATATTCATCGCGAAATGCACTTGTATGTGTATTTGTTTGTTATGCGATACAAGCCACAATTTTCATCCGATTTTGACAAAATTTGCTATGCATGTTTAGAACATGAAGGAACTTTTCAGTTTAATTTTGGGAGCCTGGGCCCAATGTGCCAAGAAATCGCATACTATTCACAGACCATGGAACAGATTCCAAATATTCAAACCACAATCTCCAAGTCCCTCGCCTTTACCCATCTTTACCTATCCTATCATCCTATCGCTGTGGAAAAGGAGAAGAAAAAGAACTTGGAGCATGGGCGTACACAAGGGGAGGCTGGCCGGCTGTAGCCCCCACCCGAATTTTTTTTTTGAGATAAGTAGTCATCTGACCCTATGCTTTTTACTTTCTCTTCCATAGAAGATAAAGTATTGTATTCGTGCAGAAATTTTAGAGATATTTTGGCTGAAAAAATTGTTTGACGGGAAGCCAAATGACAAAATAAAGATCAAATATATTCGGCCATTTTGCTTTTGGGCCATAT
>CM022880.1:11022543-11037039 GCA_012654025.1 Pachypsylla venusta
TAAACGCAACGATCACGCAATTAAAACACGTAACACAAAACGCAACACGAAAAAAAAAAACTGTTCAAAAACTGTCTCTAATTAACGCACGACACGATACTTAATCCCACTTCTGACACCAATTTGTTGTAGACTTAGGATTCGAGGATTAAGCTATCGTGAATTTAAAACGCGGTAACTAACTTTAAAAAAAAATAATTAAAATAAAACTTAAAATAATTTATTAAAAAAAATAGAAATTACAATAAATAAATAAAAAAAAAAAAATAGAACGTAACACAAAAGTTCAATTACTTTTCGCCAACACCGAATTTACACCGAATCTAGAACGCCCGAAAATACACGCGAATTAACCGTTCACTTATGATATCGCTTCCAAAATCAAACACGCTTCGTTTATCGCTCAAACAATACTACTTCGTTTATCACTGAAACAATACTGACTTCGTTTCCTAGACGTGCCCTTCTATTTATACCTTCATTCAAAACGTTCTAGAAAAATCTCGAATAGTACGCAATCAAACTACGCGTTCTAAAAAAAAACTACGCGTTTATAAATAATTAAAACGTAAATCCCCATTCTAAATGTAACAGAAACAATGCTTTGAAATGAGAGAACAACAAAATACGCAATACATAATTCATAATGAATGAACCCCCCTTTACCCCGACCATCCTCCTAGCAACCTGAATGGTATAGTAAACATTCATTCATTGTCCATTGTAAACAAATCTAAAAATAATTTCTAGAAAAGGAGAAATCAAAAAAAAAAAAAAAANTTTATAGATGATTTTTTCGAAGATCTTAGAATAAACAGACAAAAGAGATATCGGCCGATAGTTTCCGACGTCAAATCGGGAACCTTTTTTGTGAATAGGAACAACTGATGACT
The DNA here is from genome assembly GCA_012654025.1 of Pachypsylla venusta. Classification (NCBI taxonomy): domain Eukaryota; kingdom Metazoa; phylum Arthropoda; class Insecta; order Hemiptera; family Aphalaridae; genus Pachypsylla; species Pachypsylla venusta. Next base: position 11,023,437 of record CM022880.1, read on the forward strand.
CTTTCCAACAGGAAGGAAAATGGCCAGAAGATAAACTTCTGTTGAAAAGAGAGCAGAGTATAGGAGCCAAGATGTCGGCGCATCCTTTTATAATGAAAGAGGGGGTTCCGTCGGGTCCTACCGACTTTGATGGTTTAACGAATTTAATTGAGGTTAGAACGTCAGATACAGAAATATGAGGTGGTTACAGAAAATCATTGATGAATGGAAAATTCGATCCAGAGGGGGGAGGAAAAGATTGTGGATCGACATAAACAGAGTGAAAATATTCGCCGTAGCAGTTGGCTAGATCTTTGTCACTGGTAAGGACAATATTGTCCTTCACAATGATGTCGATACTGTCTTGCGGTTTGGTAAACCGAGAAACGTAAGGCCAGAATTTGGAGGGGGCAGAGAGGAAACAGTCTTGCCTATATTTGTTTCTCCTGACCTCATCGTTACTGATTGACCTCCTCGCAAGGGATCGACATTCAGAAAATTTTTGGTAATGAACTGGAGATTGAGTTTTCTTATATTTCCCATGCCATTTTTCTTTACTTTTTAGTAAACCAATAGTATGAAAAGAAAACCAAGATGGGTACTTGGAAATTGTTTTTTTAGACATTTTTGTGTGAATAAAAAGAGATAAAGAATTTTCAACAACACGAGAGAAAAGGGAAGTAGCTAGATTAATGTTTGGTTCTTCAGTGACAGTGGACCCATCATAATGAGAGAGGTGGGAGTAGAGTTGAAGGTAATCTCCTCTGGAGAAGTCAAAGGTAACATGTTCAGAGGGAGAGAGAGAGAGATGGAGAAGGAAATCTGACAGTGAAGGAGAAGGAGGAATGATATATATCGATCCAAAGGAACTAGGGGTGGAAAATCAAGATTTGGAATAAAATCAAAATAATTTGTAAGGGCAAGATCGAGGAGATTACCGTGGAAATTAGAGGGATGTGAATAAATTTGAGAGAGATTAAGGAAGGGGATGGTTTCAAGTAGTGACGAGGCTTTACTTCTGACATAGAAGTTCGAAACCCCATCAATAGAAGGAATTTGCCAATCGGCACCCGGTAGATTGGAATCTCCAAGAAGCAGAACATTATCGATGTTCATGAGACGCCGTTTAATAAAAGAGCAGTAATCATCGAAATGGGCGGGCTCAAGCTTGGGCTCAAAGTATGGAAAGATTGCCCACTACTATTGAACCACACCCAAAATACAGCTCAACATAGCAGGCTTCCGCCATTCCACCGACCTCTAAGTCTGTTCGTCTCCGACTTTTCAAACCATTTCTCACTCCGATCAGGACCCCACCACCAGTAGAACGGCCGGTGAAAAGAAGATCCCGATCAGAGCGAAAAACAGTAAAGTTAGGAGGGAGCCCAGAATCAGAAGGTTTGGATGGTCCAAGCCACGTCTCCGTAAGACATATCACATCTAGAGCATAAGGATAAGAGCAGATATTTTTCAACAGTGTATTTAATTTCGTGTTCAGTCCATTGCAGTTTTGATAAAAGAAATATTACTAATTGAATTTTGACTTGGTGAAACATAAGAATTGTTTAGTCTGATGGGAGGCGGCTTGATTTCGCTGTTTCCACCTAGTCAAGTGATATTATTTCCCGTATTATTACTTATATGATTTGAAGGAATCGGACAAACAGGATCATAAGTAGTATCCTGTTTTTTAAAAGGCCTAGGAATTGTTCTATCAGGAGCAGTATACCCGTAGATGTGCTTGGGCTGCAGTACTCCCTTAAAGGGTTTAATAAGAATTCCAAGTGGCCATACAGCAGTGTTATTTATAAGAGGGAAATCGCCCTCATCAACCTCTACGTGGAAGGATTTGTGAGTGTCGTATCGACAAGCTAACCTGGAGATTGACTCTCTTTAAAAGAGGCACAGAAGTCTTAATACCTAGCGTGAAAACTGAACAAGAATCGATATCATTAGGGCCATTCAGAGGGGGGGGGACAAAGGGGACAAAATGTGCCGGGCCCGGACTCCTCAACGGGCCCTGGTCCAGCCGATTTTTTTTTCACTGATAATAAAAAAATAAATTAAAACAAATACCTACAAAGTGCCAAAAAAAAATTTACCACAAAAATGACAAATAATGTGCCCAATAGTCAGCCAGCGACTGTGGCAAGTTGAATACACTAGTTCCCGTTAGCGAGATTTTATTATCTGGGTGTCCCTCGTGATGCTGGCTATTTTTCCGGCCCAACCCAGGTTGGGTGGGGTCAATGTGGGTAGCTGTTTTGCAAGTTTTCAGTGAATGGGGAGGTGAAACCCCCGGTTTGAATGATCAATAAATGTTGTTGTAAGTGCGTTTATCTGATTTTCAGAGCTTTTTTAAGCTTAGTGAACACTGCCTTCTAATTGATTTTTTGGGAAATTTTTTATATTACTAAATGGAACTAAATTAGCGGAGATGTTCTGGCCTCCTGCTTCAACAATTTTCACCGTAGTAATATGAACCACCCTAATCCCCATCGTCTATAAGACACCCTGTATATAATAACCTGTGCTTTTATGAGACCCCTGCACAGAGTTACCCGTGTTGAAGCTGAATAATATTCTAGTCATGACCTGATTTGATGTCATGAAAGAAAAACACATTCCTGTGACCTACTTGAAAGACCCCAAAATGTATTTCCCACCAACCAATCATAGGCATTATTGAGAAACATATGTGGAACGCGTGTAAACAAAAAAATAAAACACAATCTCACAAAAACTATATTCTGAATTTCTGTGAACTGCAGACCTCACTCATTTAAAATGGATATTATAGTCGCCCAATCAATCAATCAATAGTAGCATCATCGTTTCCGATGGTGACCAGATGGGACGGATGAAGCTCTACATCAATTTAGTTTACTGCTGAAATTTCGAATTGTCATATCATACATCTTTCCTTGGAGGATAATAATTGACATGGGCCCCCAGAACCATGTCAATCACTGCAATATAATTATACTAGCAGGATACGCCCGCTTCGCTTGGCGCCTTATAGGCATGGTCGTTTATAGTTTCACCGCCTTTTTTCGCGATAAAAAGTAGCCTATGTCCTTTCCTAAAGTTTAGTCTATCTCCATACCAAATTTCATCAAAATCGGTTCAGTAGTTTAAGCGTGAAAGCGTAACATACATACATACAGACAGAGTTACTTTCGCATTTATATATTAGTATGGAAGTATGGATTAGTAACATAATAATATTCCAGAGTTGCTTTCTGTGTTTCAGCTCAGGTGGACTAGCCCGTTGAGGATGTTAAGCTAAATTAATATCTTACAATCTCAAGTCTTCTTTAACTTCAACTTTTCCCAATTGTATTTGGGTTCGGCGTTATCTTCCTTCATTCTACCATGCCACAACCTTTTTTTCAGTGCCCACTCTCTGCGCCTGTACCTATTCTTTCCTGGCATGGTAACTAACCGTTGTGGTTCTTAGGGCCAGATCGGTATGCAACCTAATGTTATTAATATATTTTGGCTATTTGATCTGGGCTTTTATTATATTATGAATTCGACAATTTTAAAAACTCTAAAATTAGCCAACGATCATACCACGTTGAATACACCAGTTCCCGTCAGATCACTGAAGTTAAGCAACGTCGGGTGTGGTCAGTACTTGGATGGGTGACCGCTTGGGAACACCACGTATCCTTGGCTCTTTTTTCCGGCCCAAGCCAGGCTGGGTGACGTCAATGTGGGTAGCTAGTTTGCAAGTTTCCAGCGAATGGAGGGTAAAACCCCCGTCTCGAATGACCAACAGATGTTAAAAAGACGTTAAGCTAAATTTAAAAAAAAAAAAAACTCTAAATTATTTGTTACTAGCTGATTACCCGTAATTCGTTTCGAGAAGATGAGAGAAATATGCTAATAAATCTGACTCTTACATTAATAATCATATCACCGGGATTTATTTATTTATTTAGGTCACAATTATCAATTGAGGTTTTCTCAATCTTTAACAAATTGGACCTGGAATCAATCAGTCTGGTAAAAGGGTTTGAGGGTTCACGTGAAGGTGTCTTTTTACCGAAAAGAAAATCTGAGCACTATTGAAAAAGTCAGCACCAATAGCAGCAGACAGATAGAAAAAATAGGGATCAGGAGGAGAAACATGAGCAAGACAGAAGGTATTTTCAAACAGACGATTGGGATATTGTCTAACCTTCAACATTATAGGTATTTGATATGAGAGATAGCAAGTCGACATAATTAAGAAGTGCATTAAAAATAAATTTAGCAACAGTGAAATCACGACGGTCAGACAGTGTATCAATATTAAGAAGATGAAGCATATTGTCATAGGAATAGAACAGACGACCACGCCAAAACCTCTCTAAAATCGACCAAGAAATTCACACTGAACATTTTCAATGCGACTAGCATTGGTCTCATATTCTCGAAACGAATTTCGGGTAATCAGCTAGTAACAAATAATTTAGAGTTTTTTTTTCTAAAAAAATAAAATCGACCAAGAAATTCACACTGAACATTTTCAATGCGACTAGCATTGGTAATGTTCAATCGGCCACTGAATCGGAAGTCTGCTAGATTAGTGACGGTAGATTTTTCTACCACGGAAGCCATGTTGTGAAGAACATAAATATTTATCAATATAAGAATACATAATTTTTTCAGATTTTGTAAAATGACAGAAGAGAAATTGTGTGATAATTTGAAACATCGAGTTTTGAACCTTTCTTGAATATGGGAACCACAATTGAAAACTTCCATCCCTTAGGGAAAGTTCCAGACCTACTTACTTACTTTCCGAGTCCTCTTCTCTCATCCTGTCAAATTTGGTGTTTCCAATAGTTCGCAAGATAGAGGGCTTTTTCATTGGCCACTAGTAGGTAGGTCGGAATGGTCACAGGTGTGCTCCAATTGTTCGCATACCAACAAGTGATCTTTTGTTTGGACCAAACCGCAGTTACATAGGTCGTCTTCCTCGTAGCCCCACTTCTTGAGGTTGTATTTGCAGTGAGTCACACCGCTTCTGAGACGATTCAGAGACTTCCAGGTGGGAAAAAGTAGTTCTGACCCAGCGGGTAGTTCTTCCTTTGTGTCGAGTAGGGAGGGTTGGAGCACATGCTGGATCCAGAGGTCTCTTTTTCTTTCGGCGAGTGGGACATCAAGCTGTTTAGTGTTTCGGAGGAAGCTGCGTCTTGATTTTAGTCTAGCGACCTATTCTTCGTGTCCGTATAGAGGGTGGCGATGATCTTGAGCCTGTTTTTGCTTTTCAACTTCAGCTGATACTGCTCTTCTGACTTCTGGTGGAGCAATTCCTGCTAAGGGGAATATTTTATCGAGTGGAGTAGGTTNTGTAGGTATGCCCCCCCCCCCTCTGAATGGCCCTAATGATATCGATTCTTGTTCAGTTTTCACGCTAGGTATTAAGACTTCTGTGCCTCTTTTAAAGAGAGTCAAAATCTCCAGGTTAGCTTGTCGATACGACACTCACAAATCCTTCCACGTAGAGGTTGATGAGGGCGATTTCCCTCTTATATATAACTCTTATAAAAAAACTTGGCCTGGCGCACTGCCGTGCGCTCAGATACATATACACTGCAGTCGCCAGGCTTGAATTTGGCCTGGCGCATCACTGCCGTACGCAAATAACATAATATCCTCTTTAATATCTTTACCGACAACGGAACATTGATTTTTATTCGGGAACAAGATTTCAACTTGTTATATTTCGACACCCTCTTTACGTCAAAAGCGTATTGTTTTTTGCCTGTCGGTCGGCCCATCCACCTGGGACACTCTCATGTCATAACATCATTGTTTACCACTAAATTAGCTTTCTTCGGAAAATTAAGAACTTGGATTTTTTTGACAATCTCTATAGCTCAAAAAAGTTTTGTTTTTTGTTTGTCGTCCCAGCAGCCTGCGACACATTCAAATCAAAGCATCACTGTTTAATGTTTACTTTACATCATCCTTCTGTCAAAAATAGAGGAACTTGGAATTTTTGGATACCCTGCATATCTCAAACACATTTTGTTTTCTGTTTGTCAGCCAATCAACCTGGGACACTTTCAAATAACACTAACTTCTGTCAAAAATTGAGAGACTTGTAATTTTTGGACACACATATGACCTCAAATATATTTTGTTTTTTCCATTTATTTTAATTTTAACGCAAACAATTTGCCTTTCAAAACAAAACAGATGAAAGAGACACATGCAGCCATCCCGGCGCGTCCATTCCTCCCTTTTTTTGTTTTTCAATTCCATTTGTGATTGAAATTTTGATAATTTTGTTATTCTGTAACTATCACTTTCAATTAAATCCATTTTTGAATCAGATCGAACGAGTTCTTGTTTCTTTGAAATTTTATTCATATTACGAGTATACTCAGACATTATAGGTACTTCTTAGTTAGAAAATTATTGGTGAAAATTTTCAGGATTTTTTTTTTTTTTTTTTTTCGTCTTAGGTTAAATTTTTTTTGGGTTTAAAAATTTGGCTAAAATTTTTAAACCCAAAAAATTTTGTTTTTTTTTTATTTTATTTTTTGGACTTGCAAAACTTTCAAATATTTAGTATCAAAAAATCAGCAGATTTCATTAGAAAAAGTAGAAAAACTCAATTAATTCACCCTGTATAACGCAAAATTGTCCATTGTTTTACCGTTGGCCCATATCGATACTTTTTACCTACACCCTAAAAGCAATCTCTCTGCAAAATTTCTGCGAATTTGACTGAAAGCCCATTTCGTATCTTTTTGTGCGGGGTCTTATTTATATAAGAATTACCCATATACAATATACATAGGTTTTAAATTGGAAGCAAAACCGTGCGCTATGTAGGCAGAGTTTTTTCCTCATAGAAATGGATCTGTTTTCTAGAAAAATCCAAAATTTTCACGAGTATGGAAAACAAAAACATTATACACGTGCGTCTCGAATTTAACAACCTTGAAATTTGCTATGTAGGCTAGGAAAATATACGGATCTGCTTTCTAGAAAACATCCACGGGTATGAAAAACAAAAACATTACACAAGCTACACGTGCCACAAAATCACCAATTTTTCACAAATTATATACCTACAATTATTAATCCAAATAATTTTTGGTTTAGGTATTATAGCTATTTTAAATAATGAAACTTTAGAATCGTCAAAAAAAAAACCTATCAATGTGGCACATGGGTTTATTTTATTTTTTTACTGACTAGAATATCCCACACACAAAAAAATATGTATATTTTACCTCATTTTTTTAGATTATCATTTTGGTGTATTATTTTCAATAATAACATTTGGAATCGTCATAAAAAAATTACCCCCTCAAAATTTTATAGGTATTTTATGTTTCAAGGTACGTTGAATCCAAAAATCGTATAAAAAATTGCATTTGTCAGCCACCCTCCGTATCCTGTCCAGTGGGCGGCCTGTGGCGGACAAACGGCAATTTTTGGATTCTACGTACCTTGAAACATAAAATATCAAATTTTGAGGGAAGACTTTTATATGACGATTCCAAAGGTTTATTATTGAAAACAATACACTAAAATGATAATCTACGTTTCGAGGTACCTTCGTAGAATACAATAATCGAAAAAACGAAACTACTTAAAATCTGAAGAAATATCAAGGAAACATCGTGGATTTGAAACTGGACTCCAATTTGTTCAATCAAAAAATAATGTATAGGTATATGTGTATATAATAAACCTTTGGAAATGGTCATAAAAAAAATTACCCCTAAGAAAACAACAATGACCTTTTGTAGCCGCTTTAACTACATAGAATCTGTAGTACTTTTATTCACAGAATTACAAGTACCTATACGTAAAAGTCCCCGGTGGATATTAAGGGGACTTAAACGGAATACTTCCAGGGCACCCAAGTCTGTGCCCGTCGTAAAGGGAGACGGAGGGCAGGGTCGGAAATGATATCTTTCTCCTTACCTATGCAGAAAGCAAGGAGAAGCTACTACATTATGCGTAAGGATTCTTTAGTATCAACAACTCGTGGCGAGTTGTTGCAAACCAGCCCCACGGCTGTTAATCTGTGATGTTTGAAAATAATGAAATAAAATGAGGCCAATAAAAAAAATGTTTGAAAATATTGATATTTAAATAATATTATGCAGAACTCTTTTTTTTTTCTAATTTGGCTTAACGTTTCTTTAACATCTATTGGTAATTCAAAACGGGGGTTTTACCCTCAATTCGCTGGAAACTTGCAAACCAGCATTGACCTCACCTAGCATGAGTTGGGCCACAAAAATAGCCAGCATCACAAGAGCGCGAATGTGGACACCCACATGGCACAATCTCGCTGGACGTTGCTTAACTTCAATGATCTATTGGGAACTGGTATATTCAACGCTGGCAGTCTGCGAAACTATTTAAGGTATATTGCTCTTCCTAGTAAGTATTGAATTCAAATAGGATGATATTGCTTGATACTGAATATAAAATACTTACATTTAAATTCGACCTACATTTTTTTATTTTAGTCCCCCCAATGGAAAAAAAAACTCGAACCCTGTGGGATATTGCGTTACAAAAGGGCGACCAACTAATTGGTCAAATTATGAATTAGCATCAACCATATTTATGGTACTCCCGAGCGTAGGTATACATTTTCTTCTTGTATCAGAGTCATCTCACCTGGCACACTTACTAGATAATAAATAATTTAAAAAAATTGAGGTCCAGAATTCTGGTCCTTTTTGGCTTAGCGCCTTAGAATCATGGTTAGTGCCTTAGAAAAACCCTTCCCGTGCTAAAAATCCTTAGTAAACGGCTCGATATTTTTTAATTCTGATAATTTCTGGAGTTTCATTCTATTTTTGTGGGTGTGTGGGTGAAAGGGGGGGGGGGGTTTATTCCCATACATTTTTTGATATGTCTCCCGTTTTGGATAAAAAAAATTAGTGATACCCACACAAAAATCTGAAAATCGCCCGTAACTCGAAAACAGTTGGACAGTTTTGAATTATGTGATAATATTTCTGTGGGGTATGGTTTTCTTTGGCCTCAGCAATTTTTCGATACCTCTTAACATTGTAGCTAAAGAATTCGAATTTTCTAAGTTCCATATCGGAAAATTGGCAGTAAACGGCTCGACATTTTTTTATTATTTTTCTGTTAATATTTGTGAGGTCTCCTGAAAAATAAAGAATTGTTGAAAAAAAATAAAAAAATAAATAAAGTCATAGAATCTCTTCTGTGCTGTAAGGGACAGATTCTAAAAGATCGTTTTTGAGGCGAATTTTGAACTCTTTCAAAATTACTCTCTCTTAAAGAAGGAGTAATTGTTTTGAAAATTCGGATGCCTCTGTCCAGGAGAGATTGCCCAAAGAGTGGAATTGACGAAGGTACCAAAGAAACAAAGGATGAATATTTCTAGTGTTGTATCCATGTTGATTAGAGTAGGCAACACATGTCCAACACTAGTTGTCCATAAAAGGACAGAATTCCCTTTTCTTTAAAAAGGACATGATTCATAATCATGAAGACCAAACACGACACGGAGAGTTTTTTTTTTTTGCAGAATAAAGATCTGTTTTGAAAGTGACGATAAACCCCAGAACGCGATACCGTAGCTCATGAGCGAGTAAAAGTGCGAGAAATAAATAATTCGAGCAGAATCTTCCGCAATGTCAACTTGCTAATTGATTTGATTGCAAATAGAGAAGGGCCTAGACGAGGTACTAGATTGTCCATATGAATTTTCCATTTCAACTTATAGCATAGCTGGACACCAAGAAATTTGACACAAGATGAGGGCCCAATAAAGCTATTTTCAATTGGAATTTGAGGGAGGGATGTGACTGTTTGGTTATTGAAATATATATAAGAAGTTTTGGCTGCATTGAGGCAGAGGTTATTGGCAACAAACCAGGAGTTTAAAGCAGTTAATGTTTGTGTGGCGTTTTTGAAAAGATCTTCTTTGTTTTTACCAACGACGAGTACATTAGTGTCATCAGCGTAAAGGGCGAACTTTGCACCAAGGTCAGAATTTACAATATTATTAATGACTAATGTAAACAGAAGAGGACCAAGAATGAACCCTGGATTCCCTGGGGAACGCCACTTTAAACATTCAAAAAGGAGGAATAGACAAATGAAGAAACGTTATGATTATTATGTTGAATTTTAACTGCATGAGTTCTATTTTGAAGATACGACCTAAACCAGGAAATGGCAGAGTGGGCAATACCATGATTTTCAAGTTTGGATAGAAGAATAGAATGGTCAACACAATCCAAAGCATTCGTAAGATCGCAAAAAATTCCAAGCGCGAGATATTTCGAGTCCAGTGATTGTAGATTGAAGAAGAATGTGGATTTTGCGTCTGAAGTAGAGTGACTGGGTCGAAATCCAAACTGACAATCGGAAATTAATTTATATGATTCAAGGTATCCCAGTCTATTTTACACCATTTTCACCAGAATTTTAGAAAAACAATTCAATAAAGATATTGATCGATAATTGGTGAGCCTTTCTTATAGATGGGAACAATGATGGAAACCTTAAAACAATCAGGAAAAGTACCTTCTTGTAAAGAAGCATTGAAGATATCACACAGTACCGGGGAGAGAGACAGAATATTCTCTTTAATTATCTTGATGGGAACTGCGTCAATACCTGAGGAGGACTTGTTAGTTACTGTATTCATTATCTCTAAACAATCAGTCAGACGAATGTTACTGATTTGAGAACGAGGCAATGTAATTGAAGTGGGATTATTGCATCAATTCGATGAAGAAGACAAGGGCGTAGCCAGCATCTGGCCTAGGGGGGGCAGGTGAGATCTTCATGTCGGGAGGGAGGTGGTGGGGGTCGATAAAGTAAATCGTTACTTACTTAATAATAAACCCCCAGGGTAACTGATGATTAAGTTATTGGGGGGGAGGCGACTCCGGGGCCCGATAAAGTAAATCGTTACTTACTTAATAATAAACCCCCAGGGTAACTGATGATTAAGTTATTGGGGGGGAGGCGACTCCGGGGCCCGAGCAAGTGGTTGATGATCCCTGGATAGTTACAAGTATCAGTAACTTCCCAGGAAGTAGTGTGGTAACATTTTAATACCACATGAACATCAACCGCGATCTCCCAATGGAGAAAAATGGATTTTTATTCAGACCTCTGAAAAACGCTACCTCCTGGGGGCACTAAGGCACCTCTAGAGCCACCGCTAGAAGTGACAGCATGCGAGCCGGTAGTGATCGCAGGGAGACAAGAAGAATGCGGCAGACTGCGGCCGCGATACCAGAAAACAATCAAAATGCCGACACAAATGATAACAGTCCAAACGAAACGGCAAGGTTGCCACAGTTACATTTGATTGTTCACAGTAGGGCTGTTGGATTAGGGACAAAATGTGGCATTTATCGTATTTCGGTGCTTGATGACTTTTTTGCTTCCAAAAATCATTTTATCTAGTGTAAATTTAAGTTGCCCTTTCCGTGCCGCATACTCTTGGGAATTTCTAGGGGGGGCAGCTGCCCCCCCTTCCTACGCCCATGGAAGAAGAATTAAGAATTGTGTGCTTAGCGATCTCACTGAAATGGTGGTTGACATGGTTGGCGATTACAATAGAATTAGTGATCTTTAAATTGTCGGAGACCAGGGTGATTTGTTGAATTTTGTTTTTCGGTTTATAAGTGCTTGTTTCCTTAATGGAGTCCCAGATTGTTCTTACTTTGTTTTTTGATGAATTTAGTCGTTGTATGTAGTCGTTCTGTTTATTGATCATATGAGATGAAAGCAATTAGTTAACAATCACTGCCAAATATTACATTCCTGAATGAATTCACAAAAATTCAAATTTTTGTTTGATTTAAATAAAATTATGTACAAAAGCGGTTAGTGCCGATATAATTTAATAGAATTGAACACCAAGTTTTTTGGTTAGAACGTGTTGGGAGTAGTATGGGGTTAGGTTCCGCATTTTATTTTCCCCTACACGTTCTACACATCTTAACAACCCGTTACTACTCCCCATGTTCTACATATAGGTTAACAAACGTGTATGTAATATGTAATCTATGTGTATACTCTGATCGCGTTTAAACGGTTGTACCTCGGTGATATTCCGATCACGTGGCCAGATCCGTCTGTGAAGACGGGGCATTGTGTATATACGGACATTGAGTCCATTGTCCATTGTGTATATACGGATATTGAGAAAAGTTTCGATAAAATAGACCATGACGCCATTTTGAATAGCCTGCTTCAAAATGGATTCTCAATATTTCTTACCCAACTTTTTTCCAACTATCTAAAAGAAAGAAAAATATACGTTAGATACCTTGGCCATAAACCTGCTCCAATAACGCCACCATCCGGAGTGGTCCAGGGATCAAAACTAAGCAGCCTTCTATTTATTTTGACGTATTTTCTTTTGAAGTACATAAAACACTCGCAAGCCCTCTTATATGCCGATGATCTCAAAATATACAGGTCATTCATGATCAAAGAGATTGTGATCTCTTACAGAAGGATCTTACCTCCGTATCACAATGGCTCCAAAAAATCGGTTTAAACTTTCACCCTAAAAAATGTTACGCCATGATATACACGAATAAAAGTAAACCCATATAGACATACGTACTACATAAACTATACCCGGATTGATGATACAGATCAATACAAAGATTTGGGCGTAACATTTCAGTCAAACCTAAACTTCAAAAACCATACACAAGGAATCATAGAAAAAGGCTATAAAAAAACTTGGTATGGTTATCAGGTATTCCAAGTACATCTGGGATCCTGATACCATTAAACTGCTGTACAAACCCTATGTAACATCTGTGCCTGAATACGGATCTATCATATGGACACCATCCACCCAGGTTGGATCAAAAGGAATAGAAAGAGTACAATCTAAATTTGTTCGCTACCTGTTTCGAAAATTGAACGGTTTCTACCCCAAATTCCTCCACTATATTGAGTACAATTTACTCACAGAACATCTTCTGCTGGAGCCCCTTGAAGCAAGAAGACGAAACGAACAAATAAAATTTCTCGAAAATGTCCTTAATAATAAAATATCCAGTTCCTACGAACAGAAAAAATTCAAATTAAAGTTCCGCAACCCAGACTCAGACCTACAAACATACGGGGCAGCAGTTCCATGTACCACACAGGAGACAAGTCTTCGTATTCAAATCTCCTATTATCAGAGCCATGGATTTGTATAATTTCATGGATTCAAAGCCAGCCCTCTTCAAATGATTAATCTGTCTCTCATACATACTCATCAATCACTATCTCAGTATCTCTCATATACATACTCATCAATCACTATCTCTCATATAAACACTCATCATTAACTACCTCTCATAATCACTCATTCATCACTATCTCTCATTCTCATACACACTCATCCTTTCATTTCTCACCCGTAACTCAACTCATTACTCATCTTTCATTTACTCACTCACTCATCCCACAGCGTCAGNGGAATTCTATACAGAGTGTTATCTTTCTCATTGTATCATAGGAATTCTATACAGAGTGTTATCTTTCTCATTGTATCATAGGAATTCTATACAGAGTGTTATCTTTCTCACTGTAACATAGGAATATTATACAGAGTGTTATCTTTCTCATTGTAACATAGAAATAT
>CM022880.1:11041651-11064438 GCA_012654025.1 Pachypsylla venusta
TGTATCAGGGGTGATGTCCACACAGGCCTTCTTGATAAGGTCTTTGAGATCTTCAGGAGAGCAGGTGGAGTACGGTAAACAACGGACTATAAATACCCCCACAAAAATAGTTACCTGAATCCAAGTCCGGTGAGCGGGGACACCATTACCGAGAACATCTCCTACTTATCCAGCTGCTTTGAAAACTTTGTTCCAAGAAGGTTCAACCATCTTACTGGAACATTATTTTTTACAAAATTACTTATTTGGGACCATAAAAACTTATTGCTATGCATTTTTACCTACCTTTTAGGTGCAGCCGCAAAGGGTGCATTTGCACATGCTCCACCCTGTAATTCGTGAACGGTAGATCCTAGAGAGCTCCGGTTTTCTGTAATGAACTCGTATTAACGAGACCTTTAAAACAAGGTGTCACTTCTTCTAAAACTAATCCCCCTTAAATGTAAGGGATACGCGTGTATTTGCGTTTTCCATTCTCGAGATAAGGGGGTGAAGTGAGTTTTTATGGATATCCTGTATATAATATGTATTTTAATTCAGATTGTGTGTTTTAAGGGTTGTGCCTCTAGAAAGTCGTAACGATTGGAAATAGACTTCTCAAGGCGAAAAATTTGGTTTTCGCTTCTAAAAAATTTACTAAAACTCTCACAATCACTATCTCACTAAAAAATTTGGCGACAAGTTCCAACACGAAGGAAGCCCATTTGTGGGCATCCAGGGGCTATCAAATTGCAACCCTGCCAATCCTTTCATCACCGTGAATTTAAAATAACATTAATCCTACGGACAAGACCGCTAATTAGCGCTCAACCGCTAATCCTATGGATACGACCGCTAATTAGTGGCAAACAATATTTTACACTTCAACCTAAGTTGTATTCTCCAATTTCTCTTACGAAATTGATATGAATAGGCACCAAATTTCAAGTTCTACCTCTTTCCATTCTGGTTTTAGGTGGAACCGACAAAAAGCGGTCTTCACCCGCTAATTAGCGGACTTCATATTACACTTCAAACTAAGTTGTGTTTTTCAATTTTTTTACATTGATATGGATTGGCACCAAATTTCAAGTTCTAATAGCTCTTTCCATTCTGGTTTTAGGCAGAACCGCAAAAAACTGCCTCCAATCGCTAATTAGCGGCCAACAATATTTTACACTTCAGCCTAAGTTGTATTCTTCAATTTCCTGTATAAAATTGATATGAATAGGCGCCAAATTTCAAGTTCTACCTCTTTCCAATCTGGTTTTAGGTGGAGTCTAAAGCTTTTAACCGCTAATTAGCGGCCAACAATATATTATACTTCAACCTAAGTTGTATTTTTCAATTCCTTATATGAAATAGATATGAATTGGCACAAATTTTAAGTTGTAGCTTATTTCATTCTGGTTTTAGGCAGAACGGCAAAAAACTGCCTCCAACCGCTAATTAGCGGCAAACAATATTTTAACTTCAACCTAGGTTGTATTCCTCAATTTATTGTATGAAATTGATATGAATAGCCACCAAATTTCAAGTTCTACCTCTTTCCATTCTGATTTTAGGTGGAACAACCAAAAAGCGGCCTTTAACCGCTAATTAGCGGCCAACAATATATTACACTTCAACCTAGTTGTATTTTGCAATTTCTTGTATGAAACAGCAATTTTAAAGTTCTAGCTATTAACCTTCTCATTTTAAGCAGGATATGCGAAAACCGCTAAAAAGCGGCATAAAACCGCCTACGGTATAATCGATTTCCACCAAAAGCTGATTTTACCGTTCATGTCCGTTGGGTCCGTTTGCAGATATTTTATGTTGAGAAACACGTAGATACTTATGCATGATAATGAGGGGAAAAGAGCATCCGAAAAGTCTTATTTTTTTACGAGACGAGAAATTTCTCGTATTTTCACGAGACGAGACAGGGCCTTGTCTCGTCTCGTCTCGCGATTTCACGAGACGAGACAAGGCCTTGTCTCGTCTCGTATTTTTTACGCGAAACGAGACAAGACCCTTGTCTCGTCTCGAAAGTTTCAAGACGAGACGAGAAATTTTTCGTCTCGCGTCCATCACTAATCTAAACTATGACTATGACCAACCTTGCAAAAACTGTGTGAGTTTCACAAAAAAAAATGCATATCGATTGTAAGAAGAAATGAGGAATAGAGTGCTCTTTTTAAGCCGTAATCACTATTAAAGCTTTCCCACTGCACGCAACATTTTGCAACGTTTAGAACGTTGCGCAACGTTTCATGCCCCGCTGTTTCTACAGAATCATATGAGATATAATCCCACTGACTGCAAAATTGCCGCGCAACGTTTCGCAACGTTGCGAAACAAAAGGGCGATGCTGCCCTGCCGAGAACCTTGCAATATTTTGGTTGCAACATTTCGAGGTGACTGTGTTTTACGAGTAATTTATTTAAATAAATGGTACGGAAAACCGTACTAGACTTTCNTTTATTTCTATTATTGAATACGTTTTGGAATTATTATTTTTTAAATACCATGCTAATATTACCATATTTTTTCAGTTAATTTATAGAGTACCATTAAATAATTTACAACAATTTTTTAAAATCTTTTATCAAGTTATTTTTTCTTCTTGTTCTTCCCTTCTGTCAGTTTTAAAAGTTTGTCAAATGTGTCTACACTCTACAGTCATTGGGCAATAATTCTTGAATTTTTTTTTTTAGTTCACATAATTATGAAAATAAAAATATTTCTTTTTTGCTTGATTGGATGAATCCAAAATCTTCGCTCTTGACTATCTTTATCCAGAAACTCCAAAAAGTGCCGCATCATAAACACCACTCCTGTTTCTTCATTCATTATGTTATAAAAATTAAAATATTATATTAAAAAAGACAAGGCGTCCGATGTCTATTGAAAAACTTTTAAGAACTGACACGGAATTTGTTGCAGTGTGTTTCAAAAGAAAATATACTGTCGCAATAAAATATTGCATCGCGTTGCACAACGAAATGTTGCGTACAGTGTGAAAGCAGCTTAAGGGTGCAGATCCCCAAGTAGTTTATGGTGAGGGAGTTATAATACTGACCTGCCTACAATTTTTAACAAAAACAAAAATCGAATCCTTTTGATTTATTATTTTCAATAATGAACCTTTGGAATCTTTATCTTCCTTTATTCTATAAGAATTTGATATATGTATTAACTCTTTATTTAGGCGTTTTTTTCTTTATTTCTTCTTCTTTTTTTCGATTGCACTACATATCGAAAACCAGGAAATTTCTGTGTAATCTGGACCCAAATCCTAAATGTCCAATAAGATCTAACAACAAACTTCTTCGCTGAAGTTATAGCACTGAGAGGTAACGAGTTTGAATATTGATAATTGCGGGTTTAATTGAATTTTCTCTACCTTCAGGCAAGATTTCAGCGCCTTAGCCGTGGAAACTAGATTTCGTGCATTTTCTTCCCTGAGGCAGAATCGTTTTGGAGCACTGGTAGTAAAAGAGTGATTATATATATTTTTCCATTTAATTGTATGTAAATACAATTAAATGGAATTTTCTACTTAATTTGCACAATTTCAGCGTCTTACCAGTTTAAAAAAAAAATTCCAGCATCTCCTTCCGTTTTGTAGCACCGGAAGTAAAAAGTTCAAATATAAATAATTTCCCATTTAACTGCATGTAAATATCTAACTTTATGCTACATTACGCTGTATTGTCTTCCTTAAAGATATACGGGTAGTGCCTAAAACTTTTGATGATATGCAAACTTTGAAATTCTGTATTTTCTGCGCGGGTTAATATGAACTCAAATGTTTATAGTGAAAATTACTTTGAATTACTTTTGACAACCTTTGCCTGTTTTCGCAGCTCCCCTGAGAAAATATTATTTGAATTAGATTTTGCAGCCTTCGGCTGTTGTCACATTTAAGGACCCCCAAGGGAATATAGCTTCATGAGACCCCAAATTTGTCCAAAATATGTTTCACAGTGTCTGTATTAAATTTAATCAAAATTGGAGTGAAATTGCTAGTTTTAGTGAACCGAAATTTAGATTTGGTGCTCTAAAAGATACCACAAAGATAGCCTCATGAGTCCCAAAATATGTTACATCTGTTTCAAAGAGCGTCTGTTTCAAATTTATTAAAATTGGAGTGATATTGCCTTTTTTAGATAGTTGACCCGAATTTCAGGTTTGGTGCCCCAAAGGTTCCCAAGTGAAGATGGCCTCATGAATTCCAAAACTTGACGATGATATATTACATAGAGTGTCTATATTAACTTTCATGAAAATCGGCTTGCCGTTTGGGTTCTAGAAGCTCACCCCAAAATAACCCCTTTTGACTCATAAATGGATTCCAGGGGATAGCATCCTCTGAGGTTTTAAGGTCTTCAATGTTAAAGTTTTGGTCGAATTATGGCCCCAAGGAATGTTGGTGCCAAATTTCATCAAAATCGGACCAAAAATAAA
Source organism: Pachypsylla venusta (assembly GCA_012654025.1). NCBI lineage: Eukaryota > Metazoa > Arthropoda > Insecta > Hemiptera > Aphalaridae > Pachypsylla > Pachypsylla venusta. Next base: position 11,046,083 of record CM022880.1, read on the forward strand.
GGCTGTAGATGCGCGAACCCAATTTTTGCGGACGGGCGGACACCCATTTTTTCTAAACCCGTTCTTTCAAATATTGATCATAATTCGTTCAGAAAAAACGACATCAAAAATTTTCAACAATGCAATACTTCATTTTCCTATACTTCGTATATGGGACGATAAAGTAAAAATTATCCTCAGCCAACGATCATTCCACGTTGAATACACCAGTTCCCGTCAGGTCACTGAAGGTAAACAACGTCGGGCGTGGTCAGTACTTGGAAGGTTGACCGCTTGGGAACACCACGTATCGTTGGCTCTTTTTTCCGGCCCAACCCAGGCTGGGTGAGGTCAATGTGGGTAGCTGGTTTGCAAGTTTCCAGCGAATGGAGGGTAAAACCCCCTTCTTGAATTACCAATAGATGTTAAAGAGACGTTAAGTCAAATTAGAAAAAAAAATTGGCGCTTGCTATGTTATTGTTTAATTTTTTTTTCAGTCGTATTAAAATTTGTGACCACATGGGAATCCGGTTACATTTTAATGGATACTGCAATGTTTATTCGTTCAGTCGTTGTGTACGATTCTGGATATGGTAAGCACCTAATAAATATCTACAGTCATTGTATATGATACTGGATGACTAATGACTTGGCGGGAACTTTTTACCGCGAAGTGGTTTTTTGGGGGGATACTGGATATGGTAAGCACCTAATAAATATCTACAGTCATTGTGTACCGATCCCCCCCCCCACATACACACACTTGAATTTTGAACAACTCTAGGGATGGGAAAGGGCATATGGCCAATGTTTGAATGGTTATGGTGAAATCCAGGGACCCCCGAAAGTGACATTTATTGACAAAAAGTATCGATTTCTCAAGAAATTTAAATGGAAAAAAGAAAAAAAAATCAGGAGCGGATTTAATGGGGTCTAAAGTTTAATTTTATTACACCCTCGAAGAGGAGACGGCTTCGCACATCATATTTGACTGCTAATACATGGCGCTACAACGCTTCAATACGCTGGGGTTCCCGGGTTTTGAACTTATAGAGATGCACTCCAACCCAGTAGAATCGTTGGTGAACTTTATTAGGGGTACGGTAATTTCAGGGCTGGGTGAGAGATACTAGAAATGTAGAAAAACTGGTGTGCAATAGTCCTACCTAGTGGACGGAGCACTTGGAATTCCGAAAGGAAAGGCCGCCACAATTAATAATATACACCCTGTATAGAGGTAAATATTTTGATGTAGAAATTGCCTTATTGTGTTTCCAAAAAAAGTATCTCATTTACATAAACCATCAAAAGGGAACATTTTTATTTTCAGTGTCGTAAGAGGAAAAAGCCAAATCTCATTTTTCTCCTTACAAATAGGTCGTTTAGAAAACGCCAAATTTCGGGTAGAAAGTCAGAAGGTTGTTATTTAGGACAAACTATCACATATAGATATTTGTTAAAAACCTCCTCGGGAAACTATTTTTTGTTTTCTTTTTAAAAACCTTCTCAGAAAACTGTTTTTATAAAATTTTTAGCAACCGAGGCAGAAGGCTACCTGTGTCAAGTAAAGAGAAACAATAATGGAAACATGGTCTATATCCTTTGTATCCAAGAAAATGGCCCGAATTCATACTTATATGCCGTAACTGAACCATATTGTGGTTTTGTTAAAGTTACTACCAAATACAGAGTATTAGATGATTATCGTCAAATTATAATAAGAGGCTCGGAGGGATTAGTAAAGGAATCAATATCATTTTCCGTACTGGGAAATAAGACATTTAATTGGTACCACGATGGAACAGCTGATAATGATATATCGCTGGCCTATATAAAACGGGTATGTATATACAGATCGATTCATTTTAAGTTTAACGGTCAAGTACAGGGTGAGTCATTTTAAAGTACCTATCTATGTATAGGTCAAAAGTATCGGAAACGTTCGATACTAACCCCCGTTTTTATTTAAGGAAAAATTTAATTGTGACGGCTATTTACGTCTATTTCAAGGTAAATTTTTTTTTTTAATATAATAACAGGTACATTAATGTGGTTTAGAATTTTGTATTGAAAAATAAATATTTTTTGCTTGAATTTTTTTCCGATTTGACTTACCGTTTTCGAAATAATTTTGTCCTTGACGTGCTCTCAGTAATAGATATCTAGCATGTGTAGCATTGCGGCACGTCTATTTGTAAATATTTGTTCATAAACACTTGATTTTTCATTAAAACTAACACATATATGGCCAAATATTTCAAAATGGGCGTGCCGATAATACATCATATGTTAGATATCTTTTAATCAGAGCACGTTAAAGTAAAAATTATCTCAAAAACTATAAGTCAAATCGGAAAAAGTAATTATTTCTATTTTAATACAAAATTCAATACCACAATCAAAAATATATTTGAAAAATATAATTATTTTCTTTAAAAAATAAAGGGTGTTTTTGTATCGAACGTTTTCTTCCTATCAGTGGCACACACAAGGGGAGACCCCCTTGTGTGTGCCCTCCCCCCGAATCAAAAATAAATATTTAAATTTTTTTGCGCATACAGTGATCGAATATTACCTCTCGTACGGTTAGCTGGTATATACGTCAAAATAGCTTCCTCTCCGTTTCACCTTGTGGAACAAATTACTTAAAACTATTTAGTGGAATTCATAGGTACATATTTGTTGGAAGTTCTTATCTTTATGTATTACTAGCAGAATACGCCCGCTTCGCTTGGCGCCTTAGAGGCATGGCCGTTTATAGTTCCCACCCCCTTTAGTCTATCTCCATATCAAATTTCATCAAAATCGGTTCAGTAGTTTAAGCGTGAAAGCGTAACATACATACAGACAGACAGAATTACTTTCGCATTAAATATTAGTATGGATTTTACACCATCAGCTCAGGTGTATTCTACCCGCGTGAGGATATCACCCCCGAGATAACTATCTTAAGAATGATGGATACTATTAGAGAACAAACAAAAATATCCTGAACTTACTTTCCGTGCTCGGTGAATCCAAATGTCATATATTTCGCCAATATATTGCAGTTTGAACATTAATGTCGTTAGCAGCGATGAGGTCCCGATGATTGCAGGGTTCCTCAAGATCGGGACGAATCAATAGGTGTAGTATGTCTTGCATGGCGCCAAAAGAACATATTTTGTCCTCTGAAATGTTCCATTTCCTCAGGTTGGTACATCGTCCCAATCCGACTCGGAGCCTGTTAAGGGGTTATAAAATATTAAAAGGCAGATCGAAACCGGCGGAAATCTCCTCTTTTATTTTTACTGCTGCATTTGTGAATTGATTTCTAGTTGGTTATACAATATCGGATCTAGTACACATCCTTGTTGCAGTCCTTTCTTTTGGGTTCTCCAACGACTATTTTTGTTTTGGAACTGGACGAAATATCGAATTTTTTGTGATTAATGGTGTCTTGTGCAGTTGTTAAGTTGTATATCCTGGCCGATGTTTCATGGAATCAAGGTAGATCTTCTTTAAGATCAAGGCAGATCACCTTAAAGCTGCTTTCCCACTGCACGCAACATTTTGTTGCGAAACGTTTCGCAACATTTCATGCTCCGCTGTTTCTACAGAATCAAATGAGATCGAATCCCACTGACTGAAACATTGCCTCGCATCGTTGCGAAACAAAAAGGCGATGCTGCTCTGCCGAGAACCTCGCAACATTTTGATTTGACTGTGTGTTAATTTGTTTAAAAAAAAGTATTTAAGTTTTATTTCTATTATTGAAGACGTTTTGGAATTATTATTATTATTATTATTATTATTTAATTTGGCTTAACGTCTCTTTAACATCTATTGGTCATTCAAGACGGGGGTTTTACCCCCCATTCGCTAGAAACTTGCAAAACAGCTACCCACATTGACCTCACCCAGGAAAAAAAGCCTAAGTTGTGCCGGAAAAATAGCCAGCATCACGAAGGCGCTAACCCACGTGGTCACCCACATAGAACAACCTTGCTGGACGTTGCTTAACTTCAGTGATCTAACGGGAACTGGTGTATTCAACGTGCACCAGTTCCCATTAGATCACTGAAGTTAAGCAACGTCCAGCGAGATTGTTCTATATGGGTGTCCATTAAATACCATGATAATATTACCATATTTCTTCAGTTAATTTATAGAGTAGCCGGCGTCTATGGCACGTTGAATATACCAGTTCCCGTTCGATCACTGAAGTAACGCAACGTCCAGCGAGGTTATTCGTTCCATTTGGGTGTCCACGTCGCGCCCTCGTGATGCTGGCTATTTTTTCGGTTTTTCGGTCAAACCAGGCTTGGTAAGGTCAATGTGGGTAGCTGGTTTGCAAGATTCCAGCGAATGGAGGGTAAAACCCCCGTCTTGAATGGCCAATAGATCTTAAAGAGACGTTAAGCCAAATTTAAAAAAATATATTAAAAAAGACAATGCGTCCATCTCTATTGAAAAACTTTTAAGAACTGACACGGAATTTGTTGCAGTGTGTTTCAAAGGAAAATATACCTTCGCAACATTTTGTTGCATCGTGTTGCAGCAATAAATGTTGCGTGCAGTGGGAAAGCAGCTTAAAAAAACATTTATTGGTTTTTTTTTAATAATTTGGCTTTTGATTTTTGTTTGGATGAAATTGGCTGAAGTTTTGAATTATTAGAGGAGAGACAGCATAGTTGCCAAATAACGTTTGCAGATGACGGTTCTACAAGTGTATTTGATTATCGTCAGATAGGTACCTAAACACGTAGCAAGCCAAAAGTACCTACCTGCTGATGACAGTCAATTTGTCATTAAAACAATATCGCAATCAGTAGATAATTTGTTATTATTATTATCTATATATCATTTACAGTGAAATTTTAATTAGTTTTTATTTTTCCATAAACCAAGTATGGTGAAAAATATTAATTTTCTGCTGTAATCTTCTTCTCTATATCTATAAAATTCTCCTGTTATGTCATGGTGTTTGTCACCATACTCCTCCAAAACAGCTTAATCGATTTTAATGAAATTTTGTATGTACATTCGGTAGATCTGCGAATAGGTTTTTAAGGGAATTTTGTATGTACATTCGGTAGGTCTGCGAATAGGTTTTTATCTATTGTCTATATTATATAACGGCCATGCCTCTATGGCGCCAAGCTAGATGCCGATGCAGTGGCGAAGCACGGGCAAACAGCTAGTATTATCATATTTTTATCAGTGTAAAATATTATAATATTCCAATATAATCATCATCCCTTCATGAAGCGTCTACAAGATTACAAAATGCAATAATTATTGTTTATGCCCGTAATTTGATGGTGAATCTCTTTGGCCTAGAGGGCACTTCTCTTTTCCTTCACGTTTCTCTTTTCGTATTGTTGTAGACTTAGGGTTCGAGGAAACGCGTTAACTAACTTTAAAAATAAATAANAAAAAAAACATAACACAAAAAAAAATAAATCGAATACTGTTACCTCGCAAATACCGTATTTAAAACACCCGAAAAAACACATGAATTAATTAATCACTCACTGAACGAACTTAGAAAACTCAACCTATCCATCTCGCTTCCAAAATTATACTGACTGGGTTTCTACGGGTGCTCTTCTATTTATACCCTAACGATTTCTCGAAAGATCCAACGCAGCTCTTCTGGAAGTAAACAAACATTGCGTTCTATAAAAATATTCTTTGATGTTTACGTAAATAAAGAATTTTCTTCATCTTTCTACGTGTTCTCGAATGAACGGGAAAGTAAATAATACGTCATTCATATGCCCCCCCCCTTCACCCCGACCACCCTCCTACAAATGTAAACAAAATAAAACGATATGGAATCTCACAGAAGGAGAAATAAAAATAGAAAGGAGAAGTATACAGAATGTTTACATAATATTCCATATACAGGTTTTTCACTTCGTTATCCCCTCCCTAGGTCTGTTCGTCCCGAACAGTAACCCACATAACACATAATCACTCACTTATCACTTAGAAAACTCAACTAATCGATGTCGCTTCCAAAATTATACTACTCCGTTTATCACTCAAATAATACTGACTGGGCTTCTACGTGTGTCCCCTATTTATACATCCCTATCGTTTATCTGGAAGCTTCGCGAACAATCCAGCGTTCTATAATAATAAATTTTTCTAGTACACAAAATGGGAAAGTAAATAATACGTCATTCAAACCCATTCATATTTCCCCCTCCTCCTCCACCCCGAACACCCTCCTACAAGTCTCATTCATTCTTCATTGTAAACAAATCTAAAAATAGAAAGGAGAAACATACAGGACGTCTACATAATATTCCATATACAGGTTGTTCACTTCACTATCCCCTCCCTAGGTCTGTTCGTCCCGAACAGTAAGCCACATAACCTAGGGAAACTCGGGTTCAAGATAAGGTGCTAGCCTATCAAGATGTACAACTTTAAATTTGCCTCTAGAACCTTTCTGTATCCTATACACAACATCATTAATCCTAGTAATAACCTTGTAGGGGCTTTCCCAATTTTGTTGTAATTTAGGACTGCGACCTTTCCGTCGCTTAGAGTTATACAATCAGACCTGATCACTTAGTTGAAAACCTACAGAATTACATAGTAGATCATATCGTGTCTTCATTTTGTCACTTAACAAATTCAACTTGTCATGGGTCTGCTCATGTATTTCTCTTATATCTTCTCGAAGCTCAGCCACATAGTCAGAGGTCTCCAATCTCACATCAATAGGCGGTGTTCCAAATCTGAAGTTGCTGGGTAGACGCATCTCCTTGCCGAAGATCACCTTAGCAGGCGATTGCCCAGTGCTGTTGTGAGTCGCTGAACGATAGGCCATCAAGAACAACGGGATGTATTTGTCCCAGTCACGTTGATGTTCATCCACCACCTTCTTCAGGTGCTCGAGTAGTGTTCGATTGAAACGTTCCACCATTCCATCCGACTGAGGGTGAAGAGGAGTAGTTCTTGTCTTCCGGATTCCAAGTACTTCACACACTTCTTTGAACACTCGTGATTCAAAGTTCCGCCCTTGGTCTGAGTGGAGTTCCAAGGGTACTCCAAATCTACTGATCCACTGGTCAATCAGACAGTTAGCCACAGTGGTCGTTTCTTGATTAGGAACATACGCTTCTGGCCATTTACTGAAGTAGTCCATCACTACTAGAATATAAGATGACCACCTGAGGTTCCTCCTCTTCGGTGTTGGATCTCACAATCGTACGCCTGTATTTGTTCTATCCATCTGGCCACTTGTCTAGAACCCTGAGTTCTTTAATTGAAGAAACCACTTCAGTGCTGCATGGTCGGTACGCAACACGAACTTTTGTCCATACAGGTACTTATGGAAGTATTTCAGGCTAGATAGCAGGGCCAGCATCTCTCTCCGAGTAACACAGTAATTTCTCTCGGGTTTGGTCAGGGCTCTGCTGTAGTTCTCGTCCATCAATATCTTGAGACAGAACTGCTCCGGAGAGGGTGTCTAAAGTGTCGTCTATCCGTGGCAAGGGATAGCTGTCCTTTCTGGTGACGTCATTGAGACGCCTGTAGTCCACACAGAATCGCGTCCCTCCTCCTTTCTCGGACACTAGTACTACAGGGGAGGACCATGGACTCCATGACTCTTCAATAACTCCTTGTTGTTTCATGGACTTAATCATCTCCGCCACCTCAGTCTGCTTTGCCAGTGGAAGTCGTCGCGGGGGTTGACGAATGGGTTGCGTGTCACCTATCTCGATCTGGTGTTGCACGAGTCTGGTTCTGCCACAGTCATCATCATTCAAGGCGAACACATCTATGAACTCATTGAGAAGAGCCTCCGCACACTGTCTGTCTCGGGGTTCCAACTTGTAGCCCTTCATCAGCTGTTCCACTAAAGCTGCCCGCTGTTTACTCTTAGTCGGGGTCGGAGGAGTAACTTGGTCCAGGGGGACCACCTCGGTCACAGGCTCACAGGTCCCAAGTGTTTCGCCTTCCTTCACCTTGATCTTATTTGTTGACATATTCATCACTCGCACGGGAACAGCATTATTTTCATTCACTTTCACGAGGGTCCTCGCAGCCATTACTTCGGCACTGTTTATTTCGGGTTCCACGACGAAGTATCTCTGATACATGGGCGAGTCACTTAAATGTGTCCACACGATGGTTTCAGACAGTGGAGGTAGAGTCACATTTTCGGTCACAAAAGTTCTTAACACACGATTAGGTTCAATACCGCCCGGGGTCAGTGGTATTTCTACTATTATCTAAGCTGTAATTTCCTTTCAGCATACTGGACACTGGTATTATAGTCTTGGGGCTCTCAGCCTAGCCCACCAGCTTCCGCCCCTCGAAGCTGGTTCTATTCAGTTTTCCTAATCTGATTCTTGCGCTCTGGGGGACATTCCTCCAGAAGACTGGTCCCTGGGTAGCCGGTCAAGGCTTCTCTGCGCCGCACCACTGGATGGGGAACGAGTAGTTCTATGTCGCTTGGGACAGTTGCTCTGGAGGTGACCCTTGTCACCGCAGTTCCAGCATTCGGGGGCGTTTCTCTTCTTACGGCAGTCTCTCTGGACGTGCCCCGTTGAATTACATTGCCAACACCGCACCTCACTCTTCATACGGCGAGCTGGTCTAAGACTGTCCTCGTTCTCCTCCACTCTTAATTGCCGGACTCGAACGGCGCTCCGTGATGCCCGGTTGGCTGTCTCATAATCTAGCGCGAACGCCAGGGCTTCTGCAGTGTTATTTTTTCCAGAGCCGTAAAGCTTTCTGCAATTCACGATCAGCAATGGCGTTAATGAAAGCGTCAGTCGCCACTTCATTTATGACCTATAGTTTGCAATGTGTATAGGCCAAGTGAGCCAACCTCTCTACATCTGCTTGAAGCTGCTGTAGTGTTTCACCTCCATGCTGGACTCTGTAGCTGGATACGGTATACTTGATGCATGTGTTCATCACCATAGCGCAACTCAATAGCGTTCACCACGGAAGCGTAGTCCATCTGTTTTTCAACGGGAACAGTCTGAAGGAGTTCAGCGCAGATGCTTTTTCAGTGGCTCCCCACTGGTTCACGACACAAGCAGTCTCGAACTACCTCTTGAATACGGACCACGATGTTGTTTCGTCAAATACAGGAGCCTTCATTCGAACGTTGGTTTGCATATCACTGGACGAAGCGGGGTAGGCTACAGAAGAGGAGGGGGGGTTCATTTCTCTGTTGGTCTAGGCGAGGGGAGGACGGATGGCGTTCTTCGTCCTTTTTCTCTTTAACATTGAGTTCTTGAATTCTCGCGAGCAATTCAGATTTCAATTCACTCACGGCTTGATTGACTTCAATATGAACGTTTGCGATATCTTCTTGTACTACCCCTTGTACCTCGTCAAAACGAGTTTCCACGTTGTGCTGAAACTCCAATAATTCATTATGATTTGTTTCAATTAGTTTCAACCGAGGTTCTTGAATTCTCACGAGCAATTCAGATTTCAATTCACTCACGGCTTGATTGACTTCACTATGAACGTTTGCGATATCTTCTTGTACTACCCCTTGTACCTCGCCAAAACGAGTTTCCACGTTGTCAAAACGAGTTTCCACGTTGTGCTGAAACTCCAATAATTCATTATGATTTGTTTCAATTAGTTTCAACCGAGATGTATTTTGATGGTCAACTTTCTCAGTTAAAGACCCAACCTTTGCACCTAGGTCTTTACTTTGCTCACTCAAATTTGTTATTTGACTTTCTACCCTCTCCCCCTTACTTTCTACCCCCTCACTCAGGTCTTTACTCTGCTGACTCAAATTGGTCATCTTGTCTGTGAGGTCCTTATTCTTGTCATACATCTTGTATATCAAGTCCTTATTCTGGTCAGACATCTTGTCTGACAAGTCCTTATTCTGATCGGATATCTTGTTCGACAAAGAAGTTTTCAACTTTACTTACACAGCAACTCAGTGAGCGCCTCCATGGTGACAACCTTACCGCCTCCCGTTTCGTCCACAGACTCCTTATCTTCGATGTCAAATTCCATGTCGTCTTGGTCCGCTCCCTCCGTCTGTAAAAAGTTTCGTAACTGGTTCTGAAGCTCGGACTTGACCCCGGTTGTTACAAGGCTACGAAGAGACAGCTCAACTTTCAACTCCTTGATGGACAGGTCTTCTAATTTCTTCTTGATCACCATTCTCACAAATCAGCACTTAAAAACACGCAAAAAACTGTTTTAAAAAAAAAAATGTCAAAAACGAACACGCAAAAAAAACACGTAACACGAAACGAAACACGTAAAACTGTTCAAAACCTGTCTCTGATTAACGCACGACACGATACTTCAGACACCAATTTGTTGTATACTTAGGGTTTGAGGATTAAGTAATCGTGGATTAAAAACGCGTTAACTAACTTTAAAAATAAATGAAATAAAAACTTTTTATTTTTNGTGCAGTGAAATTGTGGGAAATTTTATTTGCCATGTTTTGATGTGATACGTTATTTTTCTTCAGAGTTATTTACAAAATACTGTTTTGGCGGCGCTTATTGGCGTAGAATGACCGCCTCAGTTAAAGAGGTCAAAAATTCAGTTTTATAATCTCCCCACCATACCTAAAACCCCATAAAAAATTACACATCGTCTTTAATGCAAGCTGAATTCCTTCCTTTTATGGGCGATATGTTACATGTATTAAATAGGTAAAATCTCATTTCGACCAGCTCTTTGTCTTTTTTTAACCTTCCACTAAAACGTTTCTTATGACTGAAATAATTTGGTGTAAAATAAAAATATCTACAACTTTTATTGTGGTGTTTATGCGGTATTGAGGTTTTGTTTAGGAAATAGAAAAGTAAAAAATGAATATAAAAGTTCATTTTTGACAAAAACGGCATTTTACGGCAAAACGGCGCCGCCTGTAGGAGCACTCCTATACATCCTACATGAAATATGTGTGAATTGAAATTGCAGGAAATTTAATTGTCGTTTAAATGAATTGCTACAACTATTCGCCTAAAATGCACAGGAAGCGAGTAATTGAGGAAACCCTGAAAAAAGCGTCTTTTTGAGCGGCTTTTTCAAGATGGCGGGGAATTATCTTTTTATTTCAGGGAACCAGAACCTCTCGCAGAGCAACAAAAACAATGATGAAAGCAATATCCTTTCATGTATTGAAAAATAATAGTGACTACCTTGTCTTTTCTTCTGTTTACATTTTTAAACAAATCCGTATTTCTCTTATGTCTCAACACGTGTGAATTAAACTTTTTAATGTTTTTTTTCTTCCAGTTTATTGAATTATACTTTCAAGGGGACGGAGAACGCGGCTTTGTTTCTCCTTACGATGACAATTATTTGTATGAAAAATTAAGTGCCATAAACACTGTGGTTGGTGATCCTTCGTTCATTCGTAAATACCGAGCACTTTTGAGAATGAAAGACTCTCTTACCTATGTGTAATATATTTTTAAATAAAATAAAAATAAATCAACTTTCATTATTCATAATAATCTTGTATTAAATTGGTTTGTTATTTTCTATGATGAACCTCTGGGATCGACAACGAGAAATGAAACTTTTCCATTTGGCACAAGGTGTTATTTTCTGTGTGCTTCGCCGATTACCAAATACATAATTTTTTCCTGTTTTTTTATTAGAAACCATTTGACCTCCCCCCCCCCTTTGCCAAAGTTTCGACTTTCATTTAGACGAGTGATATGTCACCAGTTACTGCCACTCAGAACATACTCTATATCTTTCGAGTGGCGTTTTCTTTTTCTTTTTAAAAAACAAAAACCAACTTGGTAAATTTTTTATGTCAATCTGGAAAGAATGCAACTCTGAACACGAAAATGAAAGTAAAAGTATTTATTAGATAGGTTCCTTTTAATTTTGAAATAGTATTACACGTGCCCCAGACATCTCCATGTGATCTTCATGCTATGCCTGGACCAACGCAGGCTGAATGGGGTCCATGAGGGTAGCTAGTTTGCAATTTTCCAAGGAATGGAGGGCACTCTAATGGTAGTCTTTTCGGCAAAAAAAGCGAAAATATTATTCTTCTAATTTCCTTCAGAGCAGGGACAGAGGAATGAAAATGACCGTGTTCCGCCTGAACAAAAATGAAAATTGATTTTCTTTGTAGGACAACGATGAAAGTAAGGATAAAGGCTTTTGATGATATTGTCAGATATGAAGTCTTTTATTTAACACAATAAGTGAACTTTTACAAAAAAATCTCAAAATCAGGGATCATTATACAAAATTAAATTGTAGACTCCTGTAGCTTCAGCCTTGATTATTATTTGAATGAATATATTTATTATTTTGAAAATAATTATTTTATTTTGACTTGTTTTATTTGTAAAACAAGTCCAAAAAAATTTCTCTAAAAATCGACACTTTTTCTGTTCGAGTCCCTCCGAAACTTGAACCTGTATTTTTAGCATAACAATTCGACGTACGAGGGTCCCTTTCCAGTCACCAGAACTTTACAAAATTCTAAAATGTCTGTGTCTCTAATATTGTTATTCATATAAAAGTATTATTCTTATTAATTTGTTAATATATTTTCACATTTTAATTGAATGAATAGATATAGAAAATTTTATTTTTCTTCAGCACACAAAATTTAAATTCAGTATAAGAAAAATTGAGCACTGCATATTGATCAATATTTGAGGCAGCCTAATGCTGCTCCGCGGTAGACTTTAGAAAACATCAAGGACGCGTGTGATAGGGTGTTAAAGTGTTTAAAATAACTTTCTAAGTATAGTGTAAAAAGTGTTTTACACTAGAAAGTGTTTTGTAATGCTCAATAAATGTATTATTGGAAATCATCTTAGAAATCTTTTTTAATTTATCATACAAATATGTTGAGTAAAATGCGGAACCAAAACTTGTATCTTGTAACAGTCCTTCGTCATTCTGAAATGAAAAGAAAAACTTTAAGGTTCATTAATGAAAATAAAATGCGGAACCAAAACTATGAAATGAAAAGAAAAACGTTAAGATTCATTAATGAAAATAAAATGTGGAACCTAAACTTGTGTCTTGCAAGAGACCTTCCTCATTCTGAAATGAAAAGAAAAACGATAATGAAAATAATAACACAAAATAATTAATGAGTATTCCTATTGGACCAAATTTGGACCCAAACTGGACAGCTCCATGCCAATGGAAAACACGAAAATTACGACAAAGCTGCTGAAGATTTAAGAGCCTCTTTTAAACCTTTGATATGATATGATAGATGCATTGTGAGTATAAAAATTATTTGAAAAGAATAGCAGAAATAGAAGAAGGTGGTTCTTGAATGGATACAAACCCAAAAACAAATTTCAATTATACGCTCAATGTCCCTACGTTTGCGAGGGATTCGAAGCATACACCTGGAGGGGGCGGTAAGAAAGATTCCTTTATATATTGAAATTTGTTTTGGGTTCATATCATTTATAAATAATTGAATGGACGTACAGAAGTACTAGCGGAGACACTGTAACTTTTGAACGGAAATTTTTCACTTTGAAAAGCCCTAGGGATAGGAAAGGGGCTATGGCCAATCGAAAACTTATGGTGAAATCCAGGTTCGACCTCCAAAAGTGACTTTTATTGACAAAATGTGTCTATTTTCAAGAAATTTAAATGAAATGGTACAAATATTTTTTGTTAAAATAAAATTTGTTTTCATTTTTTCAAAAAAATAACCCGGTATAACGGACCCTGCTTTGAGTTTGACCTTGTATATAACGGTGTTCATTTTAATCTATGATGTAAAAGTTCCTTTACTGTGTTCCAAAAAATGTTTCTCGTCCATATAAGTCGCCAAAAGTGTACATTAAGTAATCTAGGGAAACATATTACCTAGCAAAAAAAAAAGAAGAAATGGGAGAAACGAGACAAATTCAATACATGAACATAGGATATTACTAGGTTTAGAATACAATGTATTTACTATATTATGAAATGAGACAAATTCAATACATGAACATAGGATATTACTAGGTTTAAAATACAATGTATTTACTATATTATGAAATGAGAGAAATTCAATATATGAACATAGGATACTACTAGGTTTAGAATAGGTACAATGCATTTACTATATTATGAAATGAGAGAAATTCAATACATGAACATAGGATACCTATTACTAGGTTTAGAATAAAATTTATTTACTATATTATGAAATGAGTGAAACTCAATACATGAACATAGGATACCTATTACTAGGTTTAGAATAAAATTTATTTACTATATTATGAAATGAGAGAAATTCAATACATGAACATAGGATATTACTAGGTTTAGAATGCAATGTATTTACTATATTATGAAATGAGAGAAATTCAATACATGAACATAGCATATTACTAGGTTCAGAACGACAATGTATTTACTATATTATGAAATGAGAGAAATTCAATACATGAACATAGGATATTACTAGGTTTAGAATACAATTTATTTACTATATTATGAAATGAGAGAAATTCAATACATGAACTTACGATATTACTAGGTTTAGAATGCAATTTATTTAATATATTATGAAATGAGAGAAATTCAATACATGAACATAGGATATTACTAGGTTTAGAATACAATTTATTTACTATATTATGAAATGAGAGAAATTCAATATGTGAACATAGGATATTACTAGGTTTAGAATAAAATGTATTTACTATATTATGAAATGAGAGAAATTCAATACATGAACATAGGATATTACCAGGTTTAGAATACAATGTATTTACTGTATTATGAAATGAGAGAAATTCAATACATGAACATAGCATATTACTGGGTTTAGAATACAATGTATTTACCATATTACGAAATGAGAGAAATGCAATACATGAAGATAGGATATTACTAGGTTTAGAATACAATTTATTTACTATATTATGGAATAAGAGAAATTCAATACATGAACATAGTATATTACTAGGTTTAGAATACAATGTATTTACTATATTTTGAAATGAGAGAAATTCAATACATGAACAACATAGGATATTACTAGGTTTAGAATACAATGTATTTACTATATTATGAAATTAGAGAAATTCAATACATGAACAACATAGGATATTACTAGGTTTAGAATACAATGTATTTACTATATTATGAAATGAGAGAAATTCAATACATGAACAACATAGGATATTACTAGGTTTAGAATACAATGTATTTACTATAGGTATTATGAAATGAGAGAAATTCAATATATGAACATAGGATATCACTAGGTTTAGAATAAAATGTATTTACTATATTATGAAATGAGAGAAATTCAACACATGGACATAGGATATTACTAGGTTTAGAATACAATGTATTTACTATATTATGAAATGAGAGAAATTCAATACATGAACAACATAGGATAATATCTATGATACAATGAGAAAGATAACACTCTGTATAGAATTCCTATGACACCGTGAGACAGATAACACTCTGTATAGAATTCCTATGATACAGTGAGACAGATAACACTCTGCATAGAATTCCTATGATACAATGAGAAAGATAACACTCTGTATAGAATTCCTATGATACAATGAGAAAGATAACACTCTGTATAGAATTCCTATGTTACAATGAGAAAGATAACACTCTGTATAGAATTCCTATGACACCGTGAGACAGATAACACTCTGTATAGAATTCCTATGATACAATGAGAAAGATAACACTCTGTATAATATTCCTATGTTACAATGAGACAGATAACACTCTGTATAGAATTCCTATGATACAATGAGAAAGATAACACTCTGTATAATATTTCTATGTTACAATGAGATTGATAACACTCTGTATAGAATTCCTATGAAACAATGAGACAGATAACACTGTGTATAGAATTCCTATGATACAATGAGAAAGATAACACTCTGTATAATAATTACATACCATCCCATCTACAGCAGTAAAGCGAATATTATTGGAAATACCATATCTGAACCAATCAAAGGTCTTGTTTCCAAACACATCGAATGTTATGGCTTCCTGGACGGAACCAGTGTGGTAACGTATTATTAGTTGGCGGAATGATTCGAACAGAGCGTGCTTGGTTGTTGTTTTTACGAAACCGCAAAATGGCGCCTGTACGTAATATAAGTACATAATATCTGAGTCTTCTATATCAACACATAGAATGAATTTCATTGTTTCAATATTGTTTCTTAATACTTGGCATCGGTACTGTCCATGAGTAGATACTGAAAGCAAGACCAAAATTTATAATATCCGGAAATCCGGATATAGAGTTTGTCCCACAATGACCGGGACCCCGTCCCCATTAACATTTGAACGGCTTGGATATACAGCGTGTCCCACAATGAACGGTACCCCCTCCCCCTTATCATTTGAACGGCTTGGATATACAGGGTGTCCCACAACGACCGGTACCCCCTCCACCTTAACATTTCAACGGCTTGGATATACAGCGTGTCTCGCAATGACCGGTACCCCCTCCTCCTTATCATTTGAACGGCTTGGATATACAGGGTGTCCCACAACGATCGGTACCTCCTCCACCTTAACATTTGAAAGGCTTGGATATACAGCGTGTCTCACAATGACCGGTACCCCCACCCCCTTAACATTTGAATGGCTTGGATATACAGCGTGTCCCACAATGACCTGTATTTATGGCGGTAAATTGCTCCCACTTGAACTTTCTATTTTTTCCTTTCTTATTACGCACCTACATACTGAAAGGGATCTGTGTGCCAAATTTAAGGTCTCTGGGCTTATCTATCGTGGAGCTACGTTCATTATTTATCAGTCAGTCAGTATACCAACTGGGCTTTGTGTTTTATAAGTATAGATTGCGTTTTATAAGTATAGATACATATCTGGTTTGCTATGGTACAATAAACAACAAATAAAATCTAATTTGAAAGTAAATAAAATAATTTTACCAAACACACAAATAAATTGTGCCAAAATTTTGGAATCATGACAAATATTGTGATACGACAATTAGAGATAGGATGTGTCAAATTTTTGTGGCACATAGTGTCCTAGATAATTCTATTTGTAATGATATATTCCAATGAAGTAAGAACCTACTTACCATACTTATCATACACAACAATTGATTCATCTGGATAATTCTATTTGTAAGGATATATTCCAATGAAGTAAGAACCTACTTACCATACTTATCATACACAACAATTGATTCAGCTGGATAATTCTATTTGTAAGGATATATTCCAATGAAGTATGAACCTACTTACCATACTTATCATACACAACAATTGATTCAGCTGGATAATTCTCTTTGTAAGGATATATTCCAATGAAGTAAGAACCTACTTACCATACTTATCATACACAACAATTGATTCAGCTGGATAATTCTATGTGTAATGATATACTCCAATGAAGTAAGCACCTACTTACCATACTTATCATACACAATAATTGATTTAGTTAACATGGAAGTGTCTACTAAAATGTAACCAGTTAGCCACTCTTCATCTGTACTAGTGTTAAATTTCACAACAGCTGAAAAATAATTTAACGAAAATTTAAAACAAAATCGGGCATTACATTTCTGAGCATATTGGTCACTAGTAAACCATTTAAACATTTCCCCAGCTACCTATTTGTTCACTTCACTTCATATTGGCATCATTGTGTCCGATGGTCACCAACAGCTCTAGATAAGTTGTAGTCTACGGCTGAACTTTTAAGTGCCGTCATACATCTGTTCTTGGAGGCTGATAATTGTGATGGACTCCCAGAACCATCACTTTAATATAATAACGTCAGTAACACAATAGTTACAAACTTATTAAAGAGTTGTTTTCTGTGTTATTTTACACCATCTGCTCAAGTGAACTCGGCCGTGAGGATTACTTGAGGGTGTCAAGTAACTTCTTACAATCTCAAGTATGCAGTATGATTTACTTTTGCTCATGTAAGGTTAGCAAATGAAGAAGTTAGGTACTCCATGAGTAGACCTATATGTTCATAAATTGTTGATACAACTATACAAGTGTACCTACATTGCATAGGTAGGTAGTAAGTTCTCACTTTTATGTATAAAAAAGTATTTTTTTTTTACTTTGGCTTAACGTCTCTTTAACATCTATTGGTCATTCAAGACCCCACCCAACCTGGGTTTGGCTGAAAAAATAGCCAGCAACACGAAGGCGTGAACCCACGTGGACACCCACATGGTGCAACCTCGCTGGACGTTGCTTAACTTCAGTGATCTAACGGGAACTGGCGTATTCAACGTTCCATAGACGCTGGCTAAGTAAATATTTATTTACTCAAAAGTTTGACTGAAATTTACATTTCAGTCAAACCTAAACTTCAAAAACCATACACAAGAGATCATAGAAACAGGCTATAAAAAACTTGGTATGGTCATCAGGTATTCCAAGTACATC
>CM022880.1:11070272-11086148 GCA_012654025.1 Pachypsylla venusta
GAAACCCAGACTCAGACCAACAAACACAAGGGGACAGTTATTCCATGTTCCACACAGAAGAGATTTTTTCAAGTTCAAGTCTCCAATTATAAGGGCAATGGATCTATACAACAGCATGGATCCAAAGCCAGCCCTTTTTGAATAATTGTCTCGCCTCGTCATAATATACTCATACACACACACACGCGCGGCATTCAATTACTCCCTCACACACACATCGCATCCACACACTCATCACTTCCACTCATTCATCATTTTCACAAAGTCATCATCTCCCCTCTTTTCCACACACTATCACAAACAGCGTCAGTAATTGCTCCACACTTCTTTGAACATAGAAGTGATGGTGCGTAGACGAATTATTAAAAAAAAAAAAAAAATTGACAATGCAACTTATAATGAATCAAGCTCTCCTAAACTGGTAGGGGTAGAGCGGGCAAAATGGACAGTGTGGGCAAAACGGACACCAGTTATTATCTCCTCAGTAACGTGTTGCCCTCACTTGGATGTTTGATGAACTGTAGACTCGTGTCATCTTTGTTTAGAAATTATTTGCAGCGCTCTGAAACATTCTGTCCAAGAGATTCATACATGTTTGCTGTTTTGGTAAGTGCTAATCTAATTTTGTGTGCACAAGTTTTTAATTTTATAATTTTACAGGTAAGTTTTTCTGGATGATTTTTAATAGTTTTTTTTACTAAATATCTTAGTTTAATGTTACTCCATGTTATTTCTTTTTTTAGCGTTCCCCCGAATTATAAAATATGTTTTTGCTTAAAATAACAAATATGGGCAAAACGAACACAGAGTGCCCACTCCATATATATAATGAAATGAATGGTCAGGTTATTTCCTTTGGAAGACTCTTCCACCCAACCCCTGTTTATTGGGTGGAGAAGTTTTATATACTGAAGTAAAAAGGTGTGTCCTCATTGGACACACCTTTTTATTTGCAAATTTTTGAAGAAATTAGCGCACCAGATGCAAGAAGAACGCCTGAAGAAATTAGCGCACCAAAAAGTGGCTAACAATCACTTAAAATTTAAGTGATTGTTATTCTCCAATAAAGTTAGAAAGGGTGAAAATAAAAATAATTATGTACGTTGGTTTTTTTTAGATCATCGAATAGAAAAATATTTTATTATAATCAAAAGTTAATTTGGCTGAATGCCAAATTGGTGCATTAAAAATTGTTAGCCACTTTTTGGTGCGCTAATTTCTTCAGGCGTTCTTCTTGCATCTGGTGCGCTAACACCGTCAGAGTTTTGACATGATACCTATTATGTTTTTGAATATTTTTTTTGTTTTGTTTTAGACTGGTTAGATCATCATGGTTTCAACCTACAAACGAAAATCCACATCCATGACAAAAGCCATAGATGCTGTGAGATCTGGGAGAATCCAAGAAAGAAAAATTCTCGTCCAAGACCTTTGTTTCCTCCACAACCAAGTACAAGTCAGGATTCAGAATGTTTTTACTTCCATGATTTATATTCAAAATTAAGGGCATATGAAGGGTGGATTCGTTGTTCTGAGTGCAAAAAAAGGGCACATGATGCATGTGCAGGGGTTGAAGATGCTGATTTTCAATGTGAAATTTGTTTAGCAAGAATACTAATACCAAAATGATAGTTTTTCTATCCATTCTTTAACCCTTTGTAAATTGATAATCGTTTATACATCCTTGTTTTTAATAAAAATCATTGCTGTTGTATCTTCAATTTGATAAAAATAATTATATAATAGGGCAAAACGGACACCTCATGTTCATTTTGCCCGCATAGTGCGGGCAAAATGGACATTAGGTAGTGGCCTTCTATATCAGATGTCCCTATTAAAATATTAAATACCAAAAAAAAGTAAAGTACTAGCACGAATCAAAAGAGAATAAGGTATATACAGGTATTAAAAGTTTATTTTTTTAGACGAAAAATAAGAAAAATGAAATACTCGTAAAATATTGTTATTGGTACTTTCTAGGGACAAATAAAACAGAATTTCAAAGTCCCATCTTTGAATATTACATGATCTCACTATCAGGCGCACACTTTCTGATTCTCAATTCGAGTACCATTTATTAGGAAGGGTGAAAATTATGATCAAATGTATCGATGTTTCTGGACCTTATGATCAAATGTATCATTGTTTCTGGTCCTTGTGATCAAATGTATCGATGTTTCTGGACCTTATGATCAAATGTATCGATGTTTCTGGTCCATATGATCAAATATATCGATGTTTCTGGTCCTTGTGATCAAATGTATCGATGTTTCTGGACCTTATGATCAAATGTATCGATGATTTTGGACCTTATGATCAAATGTATCGATGTTTCTGGTCCATATGATCAAATGTATCGATGTTTCTGGCCCTTATGATCAAATGTATCGATGTTTCTGGTCCTTATGATCAAATGTATCAATGTTTCTGGACCTTATGATCAAATGTATCAATGTTTCTGTTCCTTATGATCAAATGTATCGATGTTTCTGGTCCTTATGATCAAAAGTATCGATGATTTTGGACCTTATGATCAAATGTATTGATGTTTTTGAACCTTATGATCAAATGCATCGATGTTTCTGGACCTTATGATCAAATGTATGGATGTTTTTGGACCTTATGATCAAATGTATCGATGTTTCTGGACCTTATGATCAAATGTATCGATGTTTCTGGACGGAAATCGTCGGCCTTAAAACAAAACTAGCGCAACATTTACGAAAATCTTGACTTGTCTCTATAATAATTACGTCATTCTACATTCGCTGGGTCTCACAAGATAATGTTTATAATGAAGAGACGAAGAGACCTATTTATTTTTACCTGCAGTTCGACCATGTATGAAACCAGAAGGAAAATTTTGTTCTGACAAAGCATAGTGTATGTAGTTGGGTGTAGGTAAAGGATACGCGGTTACAACATACAGTGAGGTTTGTAAAATTATAGACTTATTTAAGATTTCACTTATGATCTCTAAGGTGTCTCCATAACAATGCGAAGTTAAATCGTGTGAAGGAGTAAAGGATTCAAACCCAAAAATCCAATTTTCTGTGGCATAATTTTTGATGTGATGATAAAATCTATAAATAGGTAAACAAAAAAATTATTCCTCCGAAAACACAAATCTTGTTTCATGTGACGATAAAATCTATAAATAGGTAAACAAAAGAGTTATTCCTCCGAAAACACAAATCTTGTTTCATGTGATGATAAAATCTATAAATAGGAAAACAAAAGAATTATTCCTCCGAAAACACAAATCTTGTTTCATGTGATGATAAAATCTATAAATAGGTAAACAAAAGAATTATTCCTCCGAAAACACAAATCTTGTTTCATGTGATGATAAAATCTATAAATAGGTAAACAAAAGAATTATTCCTCCGAAAACACAAATCTTGTTTCATGTGATGATAAAATCTATAAATAGGTAAACAAAAGAATTATTCCTCCGAAAACACAAATCTTGTTTCATGTGATGATAGAATCTATAAATAGGAAAACAAAAGAATTATTCCTCCGAAAACACAAATCTTGTTTCATGTGATGATAAAATTTATAAATAGGAAAACAAAAGAATTATTCCTCCGAAAACACAAATCTTATTTCATGTGATGATAAAATCTATAAATAGGAAAACAAAAGAATTATTCCTCCGAAAACACAAATCTTGTTTCATGTGATGATAAAATCTATAAATAGGAAAATAAATTAATTATTCCTGAAATAACTTTATTTTCGATAACTTTGTCAAAAAATTAAGTCTAATTTCGCTTTTTGGCCCTACAAAAAAAAAGGTACAGGGCTAATGATGAATTTATATGGTCAAAATAATAAAGAGATAATATTACTATTCTTACCAGTAGTTACTATCTATAAAAGATACATTCATAGTCTTACCGGTAACTACTATCTATAAAAGAGACATGCATATTCTTACCGGTAACTACTATCTATAAAAGAGACATGCATATTCTTACCGTAACTACTATCTATAAAAGAGACATTCATATTCTTACCGTAACTACTATCTATAAAAGAGACATGCATATTCTTACCGGTGGTCACTATCTATTTCATATTTCTACAAAATGCCTTCCGTTTTCACCTCTAACTATCCAAACACTTAGACCATAAAAGTGGTCCTATTCCCTGGTTTTCGAGGCCCACAGTTCTAAATCCTCTTGATTAACTACTAATGGGGCCAAATGAGTATCAGACAGACCCTTGTCTATCAGGTGGAATCACCTATTTATCCTTGTTTCAAATTGTCCCCAGCAGCACAAATACGACAGCGTAGAAGCATGTTGTCTAGTACAGCCTTCCTTCAGGACATCTTGATTATCTCTCAGCTACCTGCTGCAGTTACAATTCTTGCTATCAAATCTTTAATTGATTCCACCTCCCTCTGATATACAAAAACCCCCATGTGATTCTTCGATAAGTGAAGAAGGGACCACTGAAGCTAGGGAATTGGACCACCTCTGCCTAATTTACCTGTTTATCTGGGAACGGAAAACAAATTGAAGCAAAGATGAAATAGATAGTGGCTACCGATAAGACTATGAGTGACTCTTTTCCTTAATTTAGCCACAGGTGCAAAAAAAATAAGTTCTTATAAATTCATCATTAGCCGCGTACCTTTGTGCTTCCAAAAAGCGACATAAGACTTTATTTTTTGACATGAAAGAAAAAAAGATCCATGTGACAAATTTTGAGAAAATCGACTTTGAAAATTGTTAGTTTGATTTTCGATGAGCCCAAATGGGAAAATATTTTTTTAGTCCTTATTCTAAGCTCTCCAAATCATTATAGTTTTATGGAATCGGAGCAGTAACAAGAGAGATATGAATATACCGATTCAAAAATTACACAAAACCCCCTGTAACTTTGCAACAAAAGCTCAAATCAATAATCGATACGAGATTTTTTGTTGCTTAGCAAAAATCTAAGTGGTTATAGAACTCATTATTTCCAACAAGATCCTTATAGGTACTTTTATATGTAGAGTCCGCTTTTACATGGTTTTCAAGATGGCGGCCATTTTATGTGTTTTTCTCAAAACTCCTTAGTTCTCTATTTAAAATCACGTATAACTTTTTTCGGCTGACGGTACAGAAAAATGAATTGAATTTGGATCATTTAAACAAGAATAAAAATGGCAATGAGAATTATTCCCATGATTTTTTTAGGAAAAAATATTTTGTCTTACTTTTTCGAACACATTTTTTCCAAAATTCTTTCGAAAAAAATATTTTCCCGAATTTTTGCACTGTAATTTTCCATGAAAATTGTAATGGGAACCCTTGAGGCACTCATATGGAATAGTATTCAGATACTCATAGCTTTTCAAGGACACAAATATCGCTTGATTATTCAATATCAAAGGACTGGAAAAGTAACGAAAAATTTACTACCACAGAACGTGATTTTTTTAGCACAATAGAAAATCAAATATTTGACGCTAATTTAAGCTTTTGCATTACAACATCCGAAACGATGCATTTTATGAAAATATGTGACATTCATTCAACTTGACAACCATTAAATTTTTGGTCGAATAACGTCCTCAAACATTAAATTCGGACTAGGAGTTTGGTCATTTGGTCAGAATGGACTGTCCATTTTAAGATATATGCAATTACCTAATAAGGTAGTTAAATTTGCCTATTTTTCTTTTAAATGCAGAGATAACTTAGATTAGATTAGAGTTTTTTGCTATTACTCGTATTTTGAAGTAATTATGTAACCCCCTTCGACTTTAATGTCGGTGTCGTAGTATGCCCATCACATTGGAGGTCGGTGACAAACAAAACATTTTTTATTTATATGCCGGATAAGGGGATATTGGTGTCCTTGAACTGCTATGAGTATCTGTATATTATACCATATGAGTGCCGCAATGGTTCCAATTACAATTTTCATGGAATTTTACAGTTAGTTTAAGGCTCACAGGATTTACATGTAAGGAGATATGAGTTCAAATCCCATAATAGTCAAGACACTTACGACAGAAATGAATCCACACTATTGTACCACTTATCTGCGATGACCTTTTTCATCCTATCATCTATCATGAGCTTTACCTCAGTTAAGTTAGGTAAATTTATGAAAGGAATGTGTGTTTCCGAGAAAATGATTGGTTCATTCATAAAATTTTTCGGTACCTCACAATTCATTGTCGAAAAGCGACAGTTATACCGATTGAATGTAGCTAAAACTGAAACAAATTGAGATTCAAATATTTTTTGAAAAAATTGAAAAAAAATTGTAGGATTACCTATTCTTATTCTGATTTATTATTTTCAATAATAGGACTTATTTGGGTTTTAACTCTCAGTCACATTCCTACCTGTGTATAACGGGATACACAATATTTTTAGGATCCACAATATACAAAAATGTTTTTCGGATTCAACAACTGAATAAGGAGACGTTAAGCAAAAAAGAAGCCAGCGACAATGGCACGTTAATTACATTAGTTCCCATAATACTTGAAAATCAACTGTGCAAAATCACTTCTGCGAAATGCGAGGCCCACGATCATCATCGGTTGGTTGATTCCGGCAGCTTCCAGGCGTATGAATTCTTTTCATTCCTCCAGATTTTGGGGCTTATGCTTGTACGCACTTGCCTTGAAGTGACTTCACAAAAAATAATAATCGCAATTCAATAAATCAGGAACCGGGGTGGCCATTTTATGTCACTAAATCTGGAAATCAGACAAAGGAAGAGAGGACGAATTGGACACCTGCCCCGGGCCTAACCCTTTTAATCAAGTATAACAAATTACAAAATAAAATAAATGCTTTCTAATAGTTCACAAGTTCAGTCGAACTCGGCGGGTAACGGGCGCGGGCGGAAAATGGACTGATAAGTCAGCGGAAAGTTTCCCTCCCCTGCACCTCATCCGCTACAGTAGACAATAGTTCATAGCGCCAAAAAGGGCTTCACTCTTTTAGGCACCCTTTTATTCAAGTTTAATCATTTGGTTCCAAAGAACGAGCGCCGTTAGGGCCCTTTTTCAATAGACTATAAACGGGGCCGGATTAAACT
This sequence comes from Pachypsylla venusta, assembly GCA_012654025.1. Lineage (NCBI taxonomy): Eukaryota > Metazoa > Arthropoda > Insecta > Hemiptera > Aphalaridae > Pachypsylla > Pachypsylla venusta. The sequence goes on from CM022880.1 coordinate 11,077,332, forward strand.
TCCGCAAGGCCCGTAGCACTTTCACAGAGCGGGACCCCTTCCCATTCTCAAACTGATCACAAAAAAAAAAAAAAAATAGTAACAAGCTAAAACTAATATTTTTCATGAAAAAGTTTATATCCTAGATTAAACTTCAGAGGGATAGTAAGAGGGTACCTAGTGTTCCTATACTAACCAATTTGCTTATGTTGCAAAACTCGTACTTTCCTAAATTCGATTTTGCTTCATACTTTGAAGAGTTGGGGGCAAAATTATATTTTTTTTTTCAATTGTCAACCCAGAAATGTCGAAATATCTTGTGTAAGTTGTCAAAGCGCGGGGCCCGTAGCACGTACTACAAGTGCTTTTCAATTTTTCAATTTCAATTTTTTTATTTTATTTAATATTTTTTTTATACAAAGATAGTTATTACACAGAACAATACTTAATATAAATAGATACATTGTAATAGAATCATATTAAAAAGAAAAAAAATCAATAGCTATTATAACCTAATACTTTTTAGGCTACACAAGGTTAGTTTTTTTCAGGTCAGAATAATTATCAATATTGAGCATCTCTTTTTCCATTGAGTTAAATAAAGTCGATACAAAATATTCGGGTAGCCTCATCCCATAATTGGAATTCCTTCTGGGAACCCTGTATGCATGATGTCGTATATTGTAGGAAATGGGTGTCTTTGAACGATATTCATTATTGAAAAAATACTTTAAGATCAATAAAAATAATAGTACTTTTGAGCTTAACTCCGTATAAAAAACATTTTTTATTAAATTTTTTTGTAATTTTTCAATACTACTCTTATTAGTGTTAGCAGTGAACCCATAACAATTTAATCCATATCGTACCAGAGATTCAAATAATGATTTATACAAAATCCAAAGTACGCCAGTAGGTACACAATATTTTACATGCTCAATTCTAAAAGATACTAAATGTAGTTTTTCGGTAAGTTTGTCAACATGATTTTTAAATTTAAATTTTGAATCTATTATTAGACCCGGATACTTTTCTTCATTTGTATAATCCATCTCAATACAAGTATAATTTGACTCATATGACTTAGCATACAAACAGTTCCTTGTGTAACATTTAATTTTGGAAAAGCCCGAAGCCAAAACTTTATGAGGACTTTTTACCAACATTATTTTAGTTTTAATAAAGTTAATAAATATTTGATTATTGTAAAACCATTTTTGTATTAATATTACATCGTTTTGTAGATCACGAATTGCCTGGTTTAGATTAGTGTTAGTTGATACTACAGCTAGATCATCAGCAAATTGATAAAGTTGCGATTTTACATTTAAAAATTTCATATCAGATGCGTAAATATTATAAAATCCAGAAGACAAAATACTACCCTGAACTAAGCCATAGGTGACAGGTTTAACATCGCTGACAAAATTTCCTATTTTCGTTACTTTGATTCGTTCTATCTCTGAGATAATTTTTTATAAGTTCATGGCATTTGTTACTGATACCTATCATTGAAAGCTTTCCTAAAAGAATGCCATGATCAATGGTATCAAACGCCCGTACCAAGTCAATGTATGCTATAAGCACGAATTTTTTATCATCTAAAGATTTGTTGATATTATATGCAAAACTATCAAACAAAGTTTCTGTACTCCGTCCCGGACGGAATCCGTGCTGGAAATCCGGAATGACTAAACTTCCTTCTACAAATGGTTGAACTCTATAATTTATATTTTTTTCTAATATTTTCGCAAATGCCGGTATGTTTCCTATGGCCCGATAGTTTTTTACGTCATTTTTACAATTTTTTTTATGTAATGGGGTAACAGAAGATATTTCTAACCAGATGGAACAATAGCAGTATCCATCATTAAATTAAGAAATTTCAAAAGTACATGAGAAAGTGTGCTAAAATTATTTTTATTATCAATTAACCTAATTCCATCTACACCCGGGCTTGTGCATTTGATCTTGCTTAGTACTGATTGTAAAGTATCCCTTGATATACATGACCAAAACCAAAACATAGATCTATCATTTACACATGGAGAATACTCATCATCATGTAATTCAATGTTTGGACCCTGATTTGATATCTTGACATGATCATCTTCTGTTATAAAGCTATTATTGAATAGATTACATGTAATGTTTGAATCAATGCATTCAGGGAAATGCTTCCTCAAATTTTCAAAAGGAGCTTTAGTTTTTTTTCTTCCCATAACTTCATATGAAAGGTACCAAATCTTTATAATATTGCCCGAATTCTTTTTAAATTCTTCAAGATAATATTTATTAAACTCTTTTCTAACCCTGCTAGTTAATTTATTTCTCATAGTTTTATACAAATTTCTTAAATGAACATTATTTTTATCGTTTTTCCAAGCATTAAAAAGAATATTTTTTTCTGTTATTAATTTTTTTATGCTTCCATTAACCCATGGTTTCTTATTATCTAATTCATTGCATATAATTTGAATTTTTGAATTTTCGTAAACTTGAGAAAATTTAGATTTTAGTTGATCATAATATTTAATGGGATCTGCAATATCTATAAAATTCGACCAATCTATTTTTTCAATTTCTTGTTTTATTTTGTTTGAACATAGAAGAGTTTTTGAGCATTTTATTTTCTTAAGTGATGCTAATTTAGATGTATCATTAATCATTCTAATAGAATAGCCCACAAAGTAATGGTCTGCTACCTTTTTTTTTTATCAGAAATGAATCCGATTTGTTACTTTAATTCACTCTAATATTAACATGATCGATACAAGATTCTTGCAAATTCCCATCTGATATTTCCTCGCGAGTAAAGTCGACTAGGTATACTATTTACCAAACCATTTGAAAACAGAATATTGAAATAATCCCTTTTTTGATTACTATTTGTTTTAGTAAGTACATAATATATTAATATCTCCTATCATTAACAGTTTACATTTTTTGATTTGGTCATCTTTCAGAAATTCATCAAGCTCTTGCAAAAATAATTTTTTGTTCTTCTTTGGGGGCCTATAGAAACTACTAAGAGTAATTTCAAAAGGACAAGATACGTTTTGAATTTTAAGGCAAAGATGCTCACAGTTCTCAAAATCATAAAATTTCCTATCTACAATATAATTATTTTTAAGATAAACACATATGCCTCCACCATTTCCATTTACCCTGCACCTTCCATATTGTTCAAAATTTTCCAACTGAAATGTAGATACAATTTCCTCATTATACCTACTTCAAATAAGCTGACACATTTGACCAATTTTTGCCTATACGTACTCATCACATTTATGTGAATAACATTAAAATGACTTTCTTTAAAATAATATTTTTTTTTCATATCTTCAACATCATTAAACTTATAATAAGAAATATCTTCGCTTTTAATAGTATTAAATGAATTTATTCTATTAACCATAAAAAATCAAGAAAAAACTGTTTGTGAAATACAAGCTGAGATTTATTCCTATTGTAAATCTTCAATACATTGAACATGGATAACTTTTGAGTCTGGAGATTTTCTCAATAAAATTCTGCCATCAGACACCCACAAGAATGAAAATCTTTTTTCTTTCTTAATTTTTGTAGCATTAAACAAAAGGCTTTTCATTGCAGGAGATAATTATTCATTTACAAAAACATCTTGAATGTCCTTAGCAGACTTTGTGAAATCTAATGCTTTAGGTTTCATCTTCTTGGTTTCCTTCACAATCTTATTTCTCAAGGCTTTTGAGTTGAATTTCACAATTACTGGTCTTGGTTTAATCTTTACACTAACAGCAGCTCGCTTCACCACATACGAATCCACTGTCGGAGCCTGAATCCCGAGTTTCTCACACAAGGACTCTACTATAACTTGAGGTTCTTCAATTGTTTCAGGAACTCCTAAAATTTCTATGTTGTGGTCCAATGACCTTTGGTCCATTCTGTTTATTTGGAATGACAGTTCTTTGACTTTCTTTTTCAAATAGACATTTTCATTTGTCAATTCTTCTTGCTTTTTTTGCATGACGTTGAAATTCTTTTTCATTTCATTGAAGTTGTTTACAACTTCATCCAATTTGTTAGAATTGAATTCCAAACTGTGCTGAAATTCTGTTAGTTTCTTTGTTATATTTGCATTGAGACTATTAAACATGATTCGCATTTCTGTCATGATTCCTTCTTCTCTCTCCTTATCCTTGTTTTCACCTTCATCATCAGTTTTCCCTGCACCTTCCTTACATACGGGGCACTTCCATTGCAGTCTAGCTCTCCCCATTTTCTTAAAATTCTCCTCAGTCTTGCCCACACAACTATAGTGAAATGTCATTTGACATTTATAACATTTTAGAGCTTCCTCTAACATGGCTGGTTTGTCACATTTTGAACATTTCCCCTTGCTAGACATTATAATCTTTATAAGGCAGAACTTTTTTTTAGTAGTAAAAGAGGAATAAGCGTTGTGCTGTTCTTCGCCAACACCATCCAGTATGAATTTTATACTTTACCAACAGTTTCTTAATATTAATTTTTTTAAAAAAAAAATATCACCATACACTAGAACCAGATATAAAATTGAAAATTTAACCAAAAAATGCACAAAAAAAATTTGCAATTTTTCAATATGCAGCACAATACAATTGATAATACAATTAAAAGATCGATAATATTACGTGTGTACTATTCAAATTTCAATCTTGTTTTTTTCTTTTCTTATACTATTGTAATCCGGCCCTGACTATAAACACAGACAGGTGTACCCGAACATAACCATTTTTAGTGTGTTTGGATATTTTAGATTGATTATTGACCTTTTATAAGGGCCAATTTTACAAAACTTGCCAATTGAATAAGGGCCAATTTGACAAAACTTGCAAATTGAATAAGGGTCAATTTTACAAAAAAAATTTTTTTGTGCGCAATACCTACATGGTTTATCTTTTGGGTGAGGTTGGACATTCCTTTGATAAGCGAATAATTTTCTGTCACCTGATTTACAATTTGAGGTCAATTATATTGAATTGACACTGGAGCCTGTGTCAAACCAGAATTCCCCATTATTGTCACTTGAGCATATAGAATTCTTAGAATTATTTCTTCTGAGACATCAAATTCATTTTCATTATTATCTTTGACAAATTTGAAAAAGAGGGCCAATTTTAAAAAAAAACCTTGAGATTTTTTTGGGCACAATATCTACATGGTTTATCTTTTGCGTGAGATTGTAGAATTTGATGAAATGCCTAATATTTATAGAACAACTAGTAATAATAAATCTATACTTGTAAAACGCAAAGCCTGGTTGGTATTCTGACTGACTCATAACCAATGTAACTTAATGAGGGATAAACCCAGAGATTTTAAATTAGGCACACGGTTTCATTCCTGTAGTCCTCCTTGTCTAGTGGGCATCACACTGGCGCATCTTCAATAAAAATACCACCCTTTCACGGTTTGTATCTTTCTTGGAAGATTAACCGATACTTCTAACCAAAAATAAAAAGAGCTTCTACAGCCACGGGAAAAACTGCATGCAAAGTTGCAGGCATCAGTTAGTAATTTGTAAGCTAAATAAAACTCAGAAACTAAACAGTTTGACTTACCATTTGGACACAGAACGGAAAAAAATAATGTTAAACATATGGCTTTGAAAAGGACGACCATCTTGTCAAGAGTTTTTTGACACTTCAATATTAAAAGGAGAATGGAATCATCGCATAATGCGTACGTACCCATATGTTTTCTCCGGAGAAAGCGTGATTGAAAACTATTATAGAGTAATTACAGTATGTACGTTTTATGGAACGTAGTTAGGCTGTTGGTATATTCTATTTAATAATTAACTTTAGGATTTGACCAGAAAATAGTCGTCCAACATATTAAGGAAGACAGCATATTATGTTGACATTTAGGATGATATTGTTTTCTCCCTGGAGAAAGTAGAACACACCATTCCCATCACAAAATACTCGGTTGAGTGAATATCTTGAAAACGGCATATTATAGGTATATGGTGTACAATGCTTGAAAAAGGCACTCCATTTTCAATATGAATTTCTACTTTCTCCACAAAATCGCTTATAATTATGCAGTTATTAAATCGATATCTTCATTCATTTCTATCCGATCAAATGAGGTGACTGATTCGTTGTGCTCTAGTATTTTGAAAGTAATAATAGGTATACAATTTGTTATTAATCATTACCTAATTAACTAGCTCGTGTCCGCAAGACCATGGGACCCGGGCCATTTTAACTGAGTGAGGTATAAGGTTCAAGGAACAACTAGTACAATCTTACATCTTTTCTTATTCCCCTCATATTCACATAGGAGTGTGTAAATGGTGTTCCATGTATATTCATCGCATTTTAAATTACCGTAATTTTGTCTTTGTTTTCAAATCTCTTTTAAACAGCCTTTGGTTTAAAAGTCAGTCTGCGAAATTTAGTATTAGTAATGAAACATTACACGCCACCACGACGCGTTGCTATCGTTCACGACCAACTCGTTATTGTTTGGGTTGAAATATGTGCAGACTGCAGATTGGGTCATTGGACCATTGTTTTTCCAGGACAAATCTGAACCAGCCGGCGTAACCGTTAATGGAGAGCATAATCGAGCGAGTAAAAACCAATTTTTTGGTCCCGATTCTAATTGAAAATGACATGGAAAACTTTTGGTTCCAAGACGGACCACGGAACATTAATAAGCAAGAAACAGAGATATTCAGCCGAAATCTTGAAAAAAGTAATAGAAAATACTGAAATGAGCACATTAAGCCATCCGCCCTATTGATGGCTAACTACTCGACATCATCTTCCACAATGAAGAGAAAGAAACGCAAGGTCCAAATTCAACAAAAAATAAATCCTGTTCCTGTGAATATAAATGCAACACCCTGTATTTAGAATTTTTTCTTGTTAATCGATGTTCAGTCCACTGATTATTTTATTGATCAAACAAAGAGAAATCTAATTTTATTTTTTCTTTAAACGTCTGTTTGGCTGATGAACGCCCAGATTGATTTTGGTGAAATTTTGTATGGATCCTTTGATGGAATTTGCTGATTAGTTTTTGGGCCCTATTTGACCATTCTGGTGGCCTCATTTCGCTATGAGTATTATAGGCATATTATGTAAACCGGAAAGTCGAGGAAATGAAACAAACTTTTATTTTTTACATACAGCTTACCTCATCTATGTTTTATGTTCCAATAGGTCGTATACATTTTGGGGAACATTTTATTATTGGAGAGTTTTTTTCCGGAAGTCATTGCCCCAATGCAGCCTTCCGTGTCATGTTACAATTCTCATCATTAACCTGTCACCCAGCAGCCATTGAATGATAAATATTCAGCGACGAGATAGGTAATAATTGTCAGCTAGCCAGGAGGAAATGAAACAAACTCTTGTTGAAAACGTGAAACAAACACTTGTTGGAAAAGTTTTTCCACTAAAATTGTGCAAAGAGAAAACTTGCATTTAACCACCACACCTCACAGAAACAAAAAACCCAACACCTTGAATTGTAACGCGAGCTGGATATAGATTGAGATTCTTTGTTTAGTAATATAGTATTACAAATACGAAACAGATTGCATTGCAACTCTCACAGTTACCTTTAGTTAGATCTATTTCACATGCTTATCAGACATTTGACTAAATTTTATGCAAGTTTAATTCAAATATCCTTAAAGACAGTGGTGCATATGGCCATGGCAGTTAAATGCACCACTATAAAATAATACATTATATATATAAAAAAAAAATCAAATATCCAGGGAATGCAGTGTGTCCCAGAGTGACCGGTTACCCCCCTTAACTTTTGAACGGGTTGGTATTCCTTATTTTATTTGAACAAAAAATATTTGTACCTTTCCGTTTAAATTTCATGAAAATCAGCTTTTGTCAATAAAAATTACTTCCGGGGGTCGAACCTGGATATTTCAAGACTTTCAAAAATTGAGGGGGGTGACCGGTGATTTTGGTACACGCTTTAGGGTTTTCACGGATGCATTACAATTTGTTAGGATTTTTGTATCCTGAACCTAAGTTCCAGGTGAACTGAGTTTTATTGTACTTTTAGAAACTTTTATCTTTCATTTTTCTTTATAATGTGGTTGCGTCCCCACTAGAGGTAGAAAATAGACAATTCTCTCGGCGTATCAAAAGCTGTGATTCACTGCGTTGTCAAACGTTACCAGGGACTGACATCAGGCAGCGTTTCCCACACTCGTCAGAAACGAGCTAAGAACGTACAGCTTTATGAAGCTAAACTGTTAAATGCGCTCCAAAAACGGAATTTTTTTTCAGCACAAGATATTTTTAACAATCTCTTCTATGTCACTAAGCCTAAGCTACACATAACTATACCTTATAATGCTACCACTTTTCACTATTACCATAGCTACTCAATCGTCCACAGGCTGCCGCGTTACACCTAAACACAACCAGACCAGAAATCGAACCCGGTACCTCCATGGTGCAAGACAAGAGTGATGAAAACTCTGCCTCGGAGACGTCATAGATGCCACAGCCGAAATGTCAATTTATAAACAAAAACTAAGGAGGTGCACGGACCTGTATGCCACAGAAGGGATTTCTGTGGTATACAGAAACCCCTTTCTGTGTCATCAATCCGTAACGGAGACACATTACAAAGTACATGCGAACATACAGGGTGCGGCACATGGGCGTAGGAAGGGGGGGGCAGGTGGGGGCAGCTGCCCCCCCCTAGAAATTCCCGAGAGTATGCAGCACGGAAGGAGCAACTTAAATTTACACTAGATAAAATGATTTTTGGAAGCAAAAAAGTCATCAAGTACCGAAATACGATAAATGCCACATTTTGTCCCTA
>CM022880.1:11105537-11166188 GCA_012654025.1 Pachypsylla venusta
CTGTGAAAATTATAGCGACCAAACTTTTGTGAGATGCTTTAGGTTTGACCGTTAACGGCTTTTGATCACTTTGAGTCATATATTTTGTGGGGGGGGCCATCTGAGGCAGTCATCTTGGCATTTCGCTTGTCCGCAATAGTTTGAGAACCGCTTGAGCTATTGCGATCAAAATTTCTTTTGTTCACTTTGAGTCATATACTCGTATTCTGTGGGCGGGGCCATGTGGACCGCCACCTTGGAATTTCGGCTTTCTCAATATTATGAGAACTGTTTGAGTTATTTCAACTAAACTTTTGTGAAATGCTAAACGTCTGATCCTAAACGGCTTTTGACCACATTGATTTATATATTTTGTAGGCGGGGCCATGTATGACCGCCATCTTGGAATTTGAATTTTCCTCAATATTTTGAGAACCACTTAAATTGTAGCGACCAAACATTTGTGAGTTGCTATACGTCTGACCCTGAATGGACTTTGATCACATCTTTTGTGAGCCATGTGGGGCTACCATCTTGGAATTTCACTTTTCCTCAATATTTTTGAGAACCACTTAGGTCATAGGGACCAAACTTTTGTCGCATTATACACGCATATATGCCCTAAAGAATATCTGATCACTTCCAGCCATATATTTTGTTGACGGGGCCATGTGAGGTCACCATCTTGGAAAATATTTTTTCCTCATATTTTGAGAAGCGCTTAAAGGTTTTTTTTTTTAAAAAAAAAATGCGTTTGAGGTAACACAGGTTGATTATTTTATTCGCAAACCAATATTCCTTTTCAACAGTACTCCATATATATTATGTGGTAGAATTAGGTGTAAGTTGGACTTTCGCTGATATAATGGTATTGAAGTGGTTGTTCCGACTCAAAATCATAGAACTGACCTAAACACCACTAAGTTTGTTGGGTAGAACGTGTTGGGTTAGGTAACAAAAAAATTAAAATGCGTGTTGAAGGCTGCGCAACAGGCTTTAACACGCATTTTAATTTTTTTTGGAACCTAACCCAATACTACTCCCAACACGTTCTACGCAGCTTAACAACCCGTTACTACTCCCTACGTTCTACATAGGTTTAAACGGTTAAAACGCGTACCTCGGTAATATGATAACTAATGTAAAAGTCAGATTTTTATTCTCATTTTTTTCTCTCATCTTCTTCGTCGGGTATCAGCTAGTTTCAAATAAAAAAAAAATCATACAATTAATTTCAAATCTCTCACAGGAAAAAGTCGTGACAAAAATTTACTCTCCGAAGACATTATTTACATAAGCCAGCGTCTATGGCGCATTGTTCCCGTTCGATCACTGAAGTTAAGCAACATCTAGCGAGGTTTTACCATGTGGGTCTTTCCTCAAATTTTCACCTAATATATTTTAGATATACCCCTCCACGAATTTCAATCCTGGCTATAGCTCTAACGGTTAGCGTAAATCTTACTACTAAAGATAAAAAGTCGATATGGTCGATTTATAACAACAACTCTATACGCACGATTAATTTTAGACATATGCTGCATTGTGCATAAACACATAAACCTATTTCCAACAGCGGCACATCAATATAACACCAGAAACTCAACACAATACCATCAAGAATTGCTATGTTTAAAATCTCTTTCTTGGCCACAGGGGTTAGACTATACTCACACATTGATGAAAATATTAAAAATCTACCTCTATTCAAATTCAAATCGGAGTTGAAAACGAAATTGGTCGAAACGACACCATACTCCCTATCAGACTTCATGCAACCATCATAATATTCCAAAGTCTCTCTTACTCACCTCATACTCATAATACTGCCACTGCTCATTCCGAACTCACTTTCAATCACCTTATACTCATATGTATATTAATAAGAATATTCAGGAAGAAGAATATTCAAGAAGAAGATCAGGCATATAATAGGGATCAATATTTATTTTAGTTATAGTATATAATTAGGAAAAATATTTGTAATGTGTATAAAATAATCTCATGAATATCTAAAAGCACAAATTTTTTTTAAAAAAAATGGATAGAATATTACTGACTACATGTATCTAAATGGATTTATAATTAAATACCAATCACAATAGAGCCTAAAATTATCCAGCGATGTAATTTAGGGACGCCCATTTTTAAGTTTTGCCATTTATCTAGATTATAAATGAAAATAATTTTTCTGGTATGTTATTACTCAGAATAATTTTAAAATATAAATAAAATCCGTTATTAAGTACAATAATCAGCCGTCTATTACTAGGGTCTATCTTTGAAGACTCTGTTGATTTTTGAAGTAGGTACTGTTGTCTTCAGTATTTTTATTTCAAGGCTGCAATACACAATCTCTAAATTTTTCAACACGTTTAAAAGACAAGACAAACAGGGTTCTGTCTTCGCCCTTTGGGCAATATACATTTAAAAAGATAGACATTCTCCTAAGGCACTTAGATCACCAAAATGGTATGAAAAAATCGGAGAATAAAAGTCTAAAAAAGAACTTGGGGTCTAAAATGTTTTTGCAGTTTATTTGCTTTGAACGATAGCTGAGTGGCATATTTTTTTGCAATAGTTTGGACGTAATGAATATCTCTTGCTTTTCTTTTAACCATTTCTTTATTTTCAACCGTATAACCCAAACCTTTGTAATGAGAAATAATTTTATTAATTTTTCTTTGAGTTGTATTTTTCTTATTTTTAGTTGTATCCAAATTTTGTTTATAATAGATAGCTAATGATCTATGGCCTACAGAGCAACCAGAAGGAAGGACCAATTCAAACGATGAATCATCCAGAATCTTTGGATCAATTGATTCAGTGAGATCTGTTATTCCTTCGGGATAACTTGAAGAGTAGTCGTAGAAATCATAATATTCTAACAATGTATCACCTTCATGTAACATTTTACAATGACCTTTATCTCTCATATGTTGTTGAGTAGACTCCAAACTGTGAAACGTCCTCTTTGCATCATTACACCAAAGGCATATGAAACCTTGACATATTTTTTCACCAAGATATAATAAAAGACCTTTTAAATCGATTATATATTCGATATCAGGAACGAAAAATGAATGAGCTGCTGTCATATGTTGAAGATTTTTGTATAAACTTCGACTATGATTGGAACAAAATAGACAATCGTTGGATGCGACTGGATTATTGTCACTAATTTGGTCATCCCATTCGTCAGAATCAACTTCTTCAATGTCATCATCATCTGTGTCCATAGCATCATCAATATCAGTTGTTTTTGAATCACTATTATTAGATTTCTTTTCACAAGGTACTCCAACACTTGTTCTCTCATCTTCTGCTACACACAGCAATGCGTCCTTGTGTTTTTTACTATTGACATGGTTATCAAAAGCTTTCGAATTACCAAAAGACTTTTTACATACAGTACAGTAAGTACTATGGTCTTGTATAATGGATTGTTCTTTTTCACGTTGTTGATAAACACGACGTTGAAACTCTTCAGGACTCACAGGAGGGAGTTCTGCTACTTTCCGTTTTAAATTGTATCTATGCCAGTCTGTTTTATAATGCAAACGTTGTAGTTCTGCATCTTTAAATGCAACGTGACATGATATACAAGTGAATTGAGACATTTTGGTCTCTCAAATGGAATTAACAATTGCACAGTATTGAATACAGGTAATTGCATCCAGCGAACAAAAATAACAAAACTTACTAAACTTCCTGAAGAATAGAGTAACTTTGATTGATTTATTTTTAAAAAATACACAATATTTATAACCAGAAGTCAAATAGATACTACCAATTACCAATTATTGAAATGAGTATGCTGTCAAAATATCAGATTTTAAAAATGAAATTATCACATGAAAATTGGAAATTGCTATACTACTTGCTTTAATTAACCTTAAATTTAAAAAAAGAAAACATCCGAAATTCTATAACTACGGGCAGAGATTAAAGTTCGTCTGAAATGAAATTCGCTTTGGGTACTTGTAATTTTATGAATGGCAGTCGTTTATATGTAGTCTCACAGTTGATAAAGAGAATAATTTAAGAGGCGTAAAGATTTTACGGTGTTAGGTACCTATAAAAATTTGAACTTTTCAATGGAAATTGTTTTTTTTTTTTACCTAAATTTTTTCCTGGAGTAAAAACCAAAATCTTAATTTACTGAGGAGAAGTTAACTATATTTCACTATTTTAATTTCCCCTACTTTGTCTTTATTAACGCGCAAATGGTCAAGCACTCTTCCGAAAAGGCTTCCAGAACCGGGGAGGAGTATATTGCATCCTCTGAATTTTTTTAACTAATTTTAACTCAATTAGAGAGGTTAGGAAACGTTTTTACGGCCATGCCCTATTGCGTATGTACAAACTTCCAAAATGGATCCATGGCGACCAGTAAAAAAGGGATTCGGCACAAGGTCCGAATGGAGCAATAGTTGTTAAGTATTAAGTCTCATCTTTTAGAATTTAGAAAATTGAAGAAAATATATTTTATATGCAAAGGTCTAAGAATGAATGATTGAATGAATGTAGATCTTAGAAGTCAGAATTAATTGGCTACATCGTTCAGCCAATAAGTTACGCTCCATCACAATAGTTATTCCGAATGGTGCAAGAGTTTTTAAGGATAAGCGAATTCATGAGAAAAACAAGTTTGTTTATTTTATAAACGTTAAAATGAACTTCCCCCAAACCAGAGAGGTTAGAAAACGTTTTGATCGGTAATGCCTCGATGATGAAGTTTTTTTTTTTTGCTAAAGTTTATCCCTAAAAACTCTTGCACCATTCGAAAAAAAACTATTGCTCTATTCGGGCTTTGTGTCGCGTCCTCCGAAAAGGATTTGTGACCGGGGAGCAAAACTTGAAGTAGGTAGTTTACAAAAACTTTGATTTTTTTTAACCAATTTTAACCCAATTAGACAGGTTAGAAGACGTTTTTACGGTCATGCCTCTATTGCGTATTATCGTTGCGTGTATGGCCGGCCTAACAGCATTAATAGTATATCACTTTTCTGATTTTTCGATGGGTCAACTAACTGAACTAACGGTAGATATTTTTTAGTCAAGTGAAGATATAGTAATTTTCAACCTTCATTATGGTTTTACTTGACATAGTATCCCAATTTAACCAACTTAACGGTAGATGTGTCTTTGAAACATTTTTGTTTACAGAACCAATTATTATAAAAATGTTACCTAGGTATTAAGTTGAACGTACGAGTATATTTACCTAGAATCTTTAGATAGGTAGTGTTGAAAAAAATAACTACCTGCTAATATGGGTAAGTACCTATCTGATACTTATATCCACCTATAGGTATATTTTCAATGTGTAGGTAAAAGAAGTTTGACCATTCAATTAAACCCACCTAACTACAATACGAAATAATATAAAATGAATTGTGTTCAAAGTTTACTGTCAGCAAGTTTATTCTGTTTAATATCTTTAAAATTATTTTTAATTATTTTAAATCAAAAAGAAATTTTAATAAAGAACATTAATAAATTCGAAAATAACGTATCAGCATTGAACAATTTTATCGAGGGCGGTCTGAACTCTAGACTCAGATCAGTAAGCCTTTTTACCAACATCAGCAGTGATAGTACAATATTGTCCAGAAAAAAGAGATATATTTTGTTTCCAGACGGAAGTACATTTACGGTAAGCATAAGAGTTGAGCGCTTTATCGCGGGTGGGACGGACGATGGCCAGTTTCTACGCACCAATATTACCAGGCACCAATACCAGCCATGTACATAGGTACACGGAAAAAGTTACCTATTTGCAATAATAAGGGTAAAGCACAGGAGGCTTTACCTATGCACTCCTAATGATTGACTCCACGCACCGGATAAACGAGAAGAAATTCATACCATTACAGTCCCAGACAATTACATTACTGTCAGTAAAAAACAAACATATTCTTTCTTTCTTAACTTCTCTTTAACTATGAACCCGATTTTTACAATAAAAGTTAAAAATGGTATATTAGGTAGGTACATAACATAGTTTTATGCAGTGCCCTACTCAATTGGAGAGTGAGTATCATCGAGTCACCAAAACCCCAGAGGGGAACTCGTTCAAAACAATAAGAGGACTGCTCAAACTCTCTGGGCAGTTGAACCTAACTAGAGAAATAAGCTTAATCCCAGTAAACAAAAAACCCATGAGGCTGAGTAAATGAAATGACATAGTTTCATACCTAGGTAAAGGTAATTTTTGTAAACTAGGTAGGGTGAGATTACCAGTAGTCGCTCAATTCAAGCGTTTTTGAAATCTAATTAGCTCTGTTTTATTTGAGAACAACTCAATCTGTTCATATTTTGTGTCAAATTAAAGAATAGTTGTCGAGTCCAATTTACCTTAAAGTGGCCTATGACCTTCAATTTCCACGAAGTGTGGAGAAAGGGTCTTCGAATTCCCGCGCGGCTTTTCTAATAGTCATTCCAAAATGCACAGCTTCCATAACTGTTCTTCATCCTACATAAATCCTTCATCCTAAATGACCTTTTGATTACTACATTTTTTTTTAGTTTTATCAAGTTAGGAGCCATTCTGTAGCAAAGAAATAACAATTCCTGTGCATCTAGAAGACTCACAAAACCAAACTTTTAGCCTGAGCGACTACCGGTACAGTGACTCTACCTACCAAAAAAAATTGATTGTTAAGCGCATATTTGAGTTTCTGTATCTCAATCCTCGGTAGTATAGTGGTCAGTATCCCCGCCTGTCACGCGGGAGACCGGGGTTCGATTCCCCGCCGGGGAGATTTTTTTTTCAATCTTTTTTTTGTCCGTTATTTTAAATAATGAACCTTTTGAATCGCCCACCCTTTTTTAAAAAAATATATTTTACGTTTCAATGTAAGTACGAATAATCCATTTTTTTGCCTTAACCTCTCTTTAATATCCATTGGTCATTCCATAAGGTGGGTGTTTACACTCCATTCGCTGAAAACTTACATATCAGCTACCAACATTGACCTCATCAAGCCTGGGTTGGCTCGTAAAAAACCAGCATCACTAGAGTACGTGGTCACCCACTTACTAAAACCTCGCTGGACGCTGCTTAAATTTAGTGAAACGAGAACTGGTATATTTAACGAGTGATGGACGCTGGCAAAATAATCCATAAATCAAATAAAGAAATCTATTGGTCCGCGTTCTTCTATTGCCACTCCGTTCCACTACTGCAACGTAGCGTTGACTGATTTTAATGAAATTAAGCATGTACCTAAGTCCCATTTTAGTCTAATTGTGCCCCCGCCCCCATACTTGTCGTCACTGTCAGTCTCTTTAGCACGGAATCCTATAAGTGTTGGACATCCTGTAATTCTTACCGCCAATGTATGAAATCCGTCATTCTATAGCAAAATAGAATATTTCATACATTGCCTAGTCGTTCTGTAGAATGACAAACAGTTACAGTTATAGACACACACAAACAGTTATAGATTCTGACACAGGGACAGCAGAGTACATACAGTTATAGGTTCAGACACAGGGACAGCAGAGTATACTGAATCATTTGTTTGGGCCTTGGTGTATGATTTACCATCAACTGTAAAGGAGTTTGGACTTATGAAAAAAAGAAAGAGGCGTGATGTTTACGATACAATGGCACAACTTCTAAATAGGTGAGATAAACAAACCAACAATTTTACTGATCTATTGATGAGTATTATAATGAATTGGTGCTGTAGTGGTATGACGCTCTGACTTGTAAACAGTAGGAAACTGATTCAAACCCAGCCAACTCCCAACTGATCTATTGATGAGTATTATAATGAATGAGGTGGTATGACGTTCTGATTTGTAAACAGTGGGAAATTGATTCAAACCCAGCCAACTCATGAAAATGCATCCTCATGAATTGGAGATATTTACACCGTTATTTTCAATAATGAACCTTTAGAATTAACTACAAAAAAAACCCCGCCTCTGAATGTAAACTTCTATTTACAGCGGACAAACAGATTTTTTATAGTAAACCACATATTATATACCGTGAAACGTAAAATATCAAACTTTAAGGGGGGGATTTTTTTTATAACCGCTGCTAAAGTCAATTCACAACTAATGTATTATTTCCCTTGTGTTGTAACACAAGTATATTTCATTTGTCCTGTAGGACAAATGAAATATATAAATATGCTATTTGTGTGTAATTAATTACTTTTGATTTCAGGGCTAATATTAAAGGAGAAGATTGTATTTTGAAATCTATTTGTGAAATAGAAAATACAATTCAACCCAAAATTGGTGTCTTGGAAGAAATATTGAGATTATTTTTTACGTAAGTTTGATCAATTTAAATCATTGCCATTCACAGCATTACCAAAGAAAAAAACATCAGTACGTCACCCCAGACCGTATCCAGGATTTTATTGGAGGGGGGGTCATGTAAAGGGAGTTTTGACATATAGGGATTATAGGAAAAATCAAACCTTTTTAAAAATTTCGGCGGTTTGAACCCTTAAAACCCTGTACTGGATACGGGCCGATTCATTTCAAGTGAATACAATCAACTTGTTGGAAGATACGGAAAAAATATTCTAACCAAAGTTTTCTGATATCACACAAAATATTGTGGATTAAGTAGATTTCACTCCCATTTTAAAAGCGGAATTCATAAAATTCTGATATCACACAAAATATTGTGGATTAAGTAGATTTCACTCCCATTTTAAAAGCGGAGAACATAAAATACAGGGTGTCCCAAAAGTAAGACAACAATTTCTTTTCTCTTTATTTCAGGTGACAGTTAATTTCATCTTAACAGTTGTACAAGTTGTACACACGCAGACAAATCCTGATACATTTCCCAGGAACGGGGGATAGTAATGATTGTAACAATGTTTTTATTGTTTTTGGTACCTAAATAATATTTCACTAAGAGTTTTGAGAGAAGGGTTAAAAAGACAATTGAACTTAAAAAGACCGCGTTAACAACAAATTTTGACGCAAGAAAATGTTTCCATACAAAATGCGCAATATATCACACCAACTAGTGCCTAAAAATGTTCAATGACTTGTAACCTGTTGCAAAGAATGCTTTATTTTTCTTTCAAAAAGCATGATAAACGATTTTTGCAAAAAATATTGTCACAATTATTCCTCGTTCCCGAGTAGTGTAATTTCCATGATTTTTCCATACAAATTCTATGAGTGATTAAATAAGATATCATACTAAAAATAAAACAGTTTTCAAAAGTAGACCCTCCATCCACTCGTGATGGGCGATTGAAAAGGGACGCCTGCTAGCTTTCGACTCAATCTCCCGTTCATTCCTCCAGCCAATACATCATATTTCTTTTTATTTTCCTTTAGTTTACTCAATATTATTTTTTTAAAAAAGAAAAACATTCAATTTAACTCATCCTAGCAGAGGGAGGCAGATGTCACAGGTCACCTAATTATCACCTGAAAAAATGAAAGAGAAGACCAATAGGGTCATTACTTTTGGAACACATTGTGCAGACCGACAGAAATAGGCAGAAAATAATGACCCCTCCTGATACCTACGACTTTTATTATTTTTTTCAGAATACCAAAAGCAGAGGAACATTTGATGGAACACGAAAAATACATGGAAGCACAAAATATGGGCAAAAACTATGAAAACTGTGATGAGCGCTACCCACATTGTCAAATATCTCTTTTGCAAATGTTTCTGGGATTACAAGTGGAATCGGTTGAGATAAAACGATAACTGGGCAACTCGGGTGAATTTTTTTTAATCCTATCACAGAGCACATAGATATACTCGTAAATGTGGTAGAGTGAGTATCACACACGACTTGCACCGCAGATGTATCAGATGCATTATTGAAAATAATAAACCCAAAAATTTGGCGGGATTGAATTATTTTGGTACTCATAGTTTGAAAATATTGACCACACAGAAATACTAAGGCTCTCAATGTCGTATTACACTATTTGTCATGATTCCAAAATTTGGGCACCATTTATTTGATGTTTATTTGTATGTTTGGTATATATTTGTGTTCCAATCCAAGCGTTCAAGTAAATTCGACTTAATACACAGAATAGATGGGCTGTTTAGCCGATTTCCACTCATAGTTGAACGTAGCTTTTGATTCTTTTCAAACGTGAAAATGATCGGTTCTTTCCTATATTTTTCCTTCTGTGTGAGCAGGTGAACAAATATTAGGTAATTGATATTTTAGTCGCAGTGCAATTCAATATAAAAATAAAATTTAACAAAATGTGTTGCGAATTTTGCCGCCCTGTGCTTGCGCACCGAGGGCACCTAGCATAAATCCAAGGCGGTTTGTGCTCCTATCACACTATTTGACGAGGCATTCAAATAACATTTTATTTGCTGTGTATTATATCATAGGTATTTGTAATAAATATAATTTTGATATTTTCTCATTTTCCAATACGATTTCTTATCGATAGTTAATTTTATTTTTCTTCGCCTATGTATTTTCGATAATTATTGAGGACTCGGGCGTCCACGGACCCATCAGAAATATTTTTTAAAGGTAAGATAAATGAAATAGTTTTCAAAAACGATCAAAGAATGACAAACGTGTTTGTCATGCGTTTAACCCTATCATCAGACTATTCAGATAAAATTTGGTCACTTGTGTTCGATATCAAATACAATCAAATGCCGAATGTGATCAAATACATTTGTCGATCACACTACTTGGTACTATTTGAATTAAAAAAATGACAAAAATTTGACATCATATCAAATAGTATAATAGTAGGTACCTTGAGGCACCTGAATGATCAGGTGCTAGTTTCTAAATGTATCAGAGTTCAAAAACGTTTCGAAACACAATGGATACATAATTAAAATAATATTATTTTATCATTGGTTGATATTGATGGAAAACCAGTGAACATGTTTCCTTTTTAAATCTATTTTATTGCTTTGAATGATATTGGAGAACAAAAAGTAAATCTGGAAGAAAGAACACGAGACAACCATGCATGAATCTGCATCTGATGATGAATTTAATAAAATTCATATGAAATATAAAGAGAAAATATTAAAACAATATGAATTACAATGTAAAAGTAAACCAACAGATCGTAAGACAAATAAATACTTAAATAATTGGAACAAGACAATAAATGATAGACAACAAGTTGTGACAAATATCAAGAAGAAAATAAACACCAAGTGCAGTGTAATGGAGAGAGTGTATACAAATAATGAAAACATATTGAGGAAAACGGTTCGACAATGTAAACCGACTGAATTCCTGGGTAAGTCATCAGCATACAACTAGAGGCCAGAATGCCAGACTAGCATTTCCTAGAATCGAACCTGGATTTTACCAACATCAATCGAATGGTCAAGGCCCTTTTCCTATCTCTCGGATAAATCAAAATTAAAAAAATCCAAGCCATTCAAAAGTTACAGGGCCTCCGCTAGGACTTCTAAGACATACCCTAGATTCATTAAAAGGCAAGTATAAACATACCTACTCTGGAAATTTGAACGAAAAAGCAAACAGTTTTTTCAAAGATATGATTAGGTATTCATGCTTAACTTCAGAGATCGAACGGGAACTGGTGTATTCAACGTGCCATAGACGCTGGCAGACTGTAGGTTTAGAATACGAGTTATTTACTATGTAATTGTATTGAAAATTTCTCATTCCTCTGGCTCTAATGTAAAACAAACGAGATGGTTTATGTTTGTTACCTTTTGCTGAAATGTTCTCATATTTATGCTACTTTCTACTGTTTGTACTAAATTATAGCCTTACATCAGACTTTCTACCCGAAAACGCTCGTTTTCTAAACGGTCTGATTTTAACCTCCTGAAGAAAAAAGAGATTTGACTTTGTCAGTCCACGCCACTGATAAAAATGTGTACTTTTGATGATTTCGGTAGATCACCTTTTTTGAACAAAATAATTGAACTTTTATATCGAAGCATGAAATCGGAGCCATTATACAGGCCGTAACAATAGAAAACTTCAGAACCCTCTATCTCCGCTATCAGTTATGTTTCTTAAAAAATGTAAATGAAAGTTAGCCCTTATTTTATTCCAACCAAATTTTACGTCGAAGCTTGAAATCGGAGCCATTATACAGGGCGTAACAATATAAAATTTCAGAACCCTCTATCTCCGCTCTGTTATGTTTCTTAAAAAATGTAAATGAAAGTTAGCCCTTATTTTATTTCAACCAACTTTTACATCGAAGCTTGAAATCGGAGCCATTATACAGGGCGTAACAATATAAAATTTCAGAACCCTCTATCTCCGCTATCAGTTATGTTTCTTAAAAAATGTCAATGAAAGTTAGCCCTTATTTTATTCCAACCAACTTTTACATCGAAGCTTGAAATCGGAGCCATTATACAGGGCGTAACAATATAAAATTTCAGAACCCTCTATCTCCGCTATCAGTTATGTTTCTTAAAAAATGTAAATGAAAGTTAACCCTTATTTTATTCAACTTTCATATTAAAAAACAAAATCTGTACCATTCCATTTAAAATTCTTGAGAAACCAAAACTTTTGTTTAAAAAATGGCATTTCCGTGGATCGAACCTGGATTTTACCAACATCAATCGAATGGTCAAGGCCCTTTTCCTATCTCTCGGATAAATCAAAATTAAAAAAATCCAAGCCATTCAAAAGTTGCAGGGCCTCCGCTAGGACTTCTAAGACATACTGTAAATTCATTAAAAGGCAAGTGTAAACATACCTACTCTGGAAATTTGAACAAAAAAGCAAACAGTTTTTTCAAAGATATGATTAGGTATTCATGTGAATCTCTTCTGGAACTAGAAGATCAGTAAAAAGATGGGTTCATTAATTACCCTCAGAATCCAATATGGGTGAACATTGCATATAAGAATAATGTCGAAAATAGGTAGCCATTCGAACATGGAACTCATTTTGCCTAAAACGCATTTCACAAGCGTAAATATTTCAACTCTGGGACCATCATTTTTTTTAATCCTCAGCATGAAATACTTTACTTCAGATAGATCAGAAGTTATAAATTTTCGACAGGAATACCAAAATATATTCAAGACAAAGAACTGTTAATTAAAACTTGCAATACTCACAAAAATAATTATCATAAAAAATGTAAGCAAGTATCTGAACAAACTGAACAACATCCGAGCTTTACTGAGCTCATTGTGATTGGAAGAAACAAATTTGAAAAACAAGAAGTTCATATTGATCAAAACTGTGGGAAACTAATGGATGATGAGGATTATATGCTAGGAAATGAAGATGAATTTGAAATTTTGGAGAGATCAGATATTGATTGTGCATTAGAAGGAAACAGTGTAAAAAATAACATCGGAAATGATTCGAAAGGTATTGTACATAGATGTATAGCACACTTGTTTTGTTTTCCTTGGCGTTTGCTTGATAAAAAAAGACTGACTGAACTAGTTCAGAATATTGACCGAGATGGTGACTGATTACTAAAATGAAACTCGCATTTCCAGTATTACGATAAGAAAACTAAAGAGAGAAATAGTGTCATATTTGAAATCAGTACCATTAAAAACTAGGGTTTATTGTCCAATGTCCATTCATTTTTTCGTCGTTCATACAGAAACCCGAGACGGACAAAGTAGTCCCAAAATGGCCTGACCTTAGGTGCATTGCTTGCCTCAAACGATGAGATTAGGGCTAATAGAATTGTCTGGTAGTTCTGTAATATGTAGACCTCACTCACTTAATACGGTCACCATTTGGCCCTGGGAGGCACAATTGTGTTAACACTTTCAAAATTGTTGAGTTAAAATTAGACCTCACTTCTTTCGGCCAAAAATTGAGTTATTTGAATTTTCTAATATAGTTCTGGATATATTTCTATTTTTTTCCTTCATGCAGATTTAATAGTTCCTTACGATTTAGAAAATCATGTCATTAAGAAATTTATAAATCAAGCTATGGCAATGAATGCAGCACAAACATTACTAACAGACATAATAGATAATATCTTTGATAACAACAACCAATGCTATTTGAAAATGAAGTATAGCCGCCAATATGACGATGAAATCGAAGGAGACGATGATATATGTGGCGATGATGAAGATTCATATCAAATGATAGAAGACATGTCAGATATTAGTATCACAACACAAGAGCTAATGGTAAATGATGTCCTCAACATAGTTTCATGAACCCCTATTTTCCATTTCCCAGACTTATCTAAAGCTGTGCAATCCTATAAAATAAGTAGGTATGATAGAGCAGAAGATCAAATGTTAGATTTTGTAGAGACCTAATAATGTAGTTTATTTTTTAAACTGCAAATTTATATTAGTAGTCATATTGAACACAAAGTAAAACTAGGTACAAGACTAATAATAAATATTACAAGTCGTAATGTACAAAAATTACAAGTAGGTACAACACTCATACTACATATTACTAGTCGTTATGCGCACAAAGTACAAGTGGCTACAACACTAATAATAAATATTACTAGTCTCAATGCACACAAGAAGTACAAGTAGGTGGTACAAAACTAATAATAAATATGAACTTGGTAGTTTATTATAAAGTAGACCTCTGATTTGTTAGTTTTTTAGCTTTTTCCAGGGTACACCAAGCGCGAAATAATAGTATTCCCCATTTTAGAGTATTCAATATTATTAATGAGACAAATTAAGCATAAGTACCCAGTACTCTTTAAATAATTTTCCCCTAGTCTCCTTTTTTCCTCAAAGCTCGCACTGATTAGGGATGAGAGAATATAACATTATAAGACCATTCCCCATTGTAGGTACAAACTTTCCACTGTAATACATAGAGTCTATTTTTCAACAATTTCTTTTAACAACCAGGCTTGTTCGTTTTCGAGAAATTCGAATTACATATTAGATGTAATATCAAAAAATAATCAAAATACAGTCCGTCTGAATTCAAGTTCCTTTGAAGAACAAAAAAATCGTCTTAAAATTCAGACATATCTCAGCAATATGATTTCAAATATAGAAGATATCGCGGTACATTATGAGCATTGTATTGAAAGGACAATGGAAATGAAAACCAAATTGATCAGTAGTGAAACACTAAGTAAGTGAAGGTTAGACATCGATTTAAAACTTGTAGCAATCGAACACGAAAAAATATACCACCCCCACTCAAAATTTGGTGTTTAATTTACGTACGTATTTTTTTTTTAAAAAAAAAAAATGTCTGTATAATTGTGGAACTTAATTGTTTGCTGTTGTAGCGGTGTTCAGCTTAAAATAAACTGTTCTTTACATACAAACAACAGTGACAAATTATTGGCCTTCCCAGGACTCGAACCCCTGTCTCCGGAGTGCAAGAGTAGTGCAGTGACCACTGAGCCATGTGAGCTAGTTCATGGTTCCCAATAGTAAGGATACATGAATTTTGGTTTTTGGAACAAAAGTCCTTGTCAAAGGTCATTGCTGAAATGTCATAAGAAACTTTTAGAGGAACTTTATGTAATGGTGTATTAACACTATAAAATTTTGGCTAGCAAAAAGATTTTGTTTAGAGCTACAGTTTTATACATATGGCTACCGGAATCAGGATTTCTAGGCCAATAGACACTCTGCCAGAGATGTATCATTAACTTTATTCCAGAAAATACAAGCAAGCAAAGTCTATCAAAAAGTTTTAAAGGAAATAAATCCAAATCTAGAATGAGCACAATTAAAAATTTGAAGAAAATTAGCGAAGAAGACAAAAATGAAAAGATAAATGACGCGAATGTAAACGAAAGTTCAGAACAAATTCTCATGGAGAATGAATCCAGATTGACAGAAGTACGGAATTCGGTTCGATTTCAGAGTATGTTACATCTGTATGTTAAACAAAAGATTTTAAATAGTCTAGAATATATATGTGATCTTATGACAGAATGAATCTAGATACAGTCGTAATTTGTTTTAGTCCTACTCATTCTGAGGTTGAGGTCTCGAATTGGACCTGGTGTCTAAGTAGGTCTGCTTCTTTTTCAGTGATGGATGAGGATTGGCATTTTAACATTCTGTTCGGCTCAACATCATCAACAGAGAGAGTATATTTGTGTCCATTTCGACAACTTGTTGCAATATAGCGATTTCTTTAAAAACAAACGTTCTTCCCATTTTTAAAAGTAGATTCATGATTTTTTTAAAGGTTAGGTTTGATGGCCTTTGGTTGGAACTGTGATTGTAAGCGTTCAAAGTTATCTCGATACATAGAACCGGAAATGAAATCGAGAGGACGATTTCGACAAGTGATATTTGTTGCTTGGATATACAAAAAATGGCACCCTTGATTGTTATCATTTCGTTATCAAAATTTCGATTGTTATCATTTCGTTATCAAAATTTCGATTGTTATCATTTCGTTATCAAAATTTCGATTGTTATCATTTCGTTATCAAAATTTCGATTGTTATCATTTCGTTATCAAAATTTCGATTGTTATCATTTCGTTATCAAAATTTCGATTGTTATCATTTCGTTATCAAAATTTCGATTGTTATCATTTCGTTATCAAAATTTCGATTGTTATCATTTCGTTATCAAAATTTCGATTGTTATCATTTCGTTATCAAAATTTCGATTGTTATCATTTCGTTATCAAGTCATGAGATCGAAAATTAATAAAATATTTTTTTCTTTGTAAAAACGCCTGAACTCAATTTTTCTATATTTCTTTCGGTCTCGCCAACCTATTGTTTAGAATTTTGAGTGTCCTTTTTCTCCGTGTTTTAATATTATTAATTACTGCCAGTGAAATGAATGTTGTTGGTAAAATAAGAATATTATTCAAATTTTTAGAAAATAGTGTCTATCTTAGGGAGAGTACCTCATATTATTGTTGTTATGTATTAATAACAATAAATAAATGTAAAAAAATATTAGAAAAAAGAAATGAAAAAAATATTCAAAGATTATTTGAGAATAGAATGATGTCAGCAGAATGAAAAAAAAATCTTTTCTCTTTTCTTAGAAAAACAGTGTTTTAAAGTTAGTTTATTCCAAAATATAAAGATGCAATTTTAAATACAATTAGTAAATCACGTAGAAAAATACTAAAAACTAAATCTTTGGTGTAATATTAACATATTATGTGATTTGAATCAGATTTACTTTTGCCCATCTTTTGATTTATTATTTTCAATAATACCTAAACAATTTTTCAATGATTTCTCGTCTTTGTTTACCTCTGGGCAGTAGAAAGTGACATTTCTATTTGAAAAAATCCCCATACAAGCGAGCTTGGCGGTACATTTTTTTTCTAATATCTCTGGTAGGATTATCTGCGGAATTTTTCAGGAGAACACTTAATTACTGTCTAAGGTTACTTCTGTTCGTTCCACAATAATTCTCGATTGTACTCGTACAACTATTATAATGAAAGGCCTTATTACAATCCATTATTTGAGTGAGGTCTACAGTTCACAGATTGACTACTAAAAATAGTTTTTTTTAAATTTAAATATATACATTTTTAATTCTCAAGATTCTATTTCAAATCTTGTGTTGAAGAGGGGGGAGGGGGATTGAGTTGGATTCGAAACAAAAGACTCCTGGTTATGAATCCACCGCCTCAAACACTGAGCTACTAAGGCTGTTGCAACTTACGAACGTCATCCTCGTTGAGAAGTGGGGTGTATCTTCTGAAGATTCCCATCCTCGTCTCCCCCTGTTGTCAGCGAATTCGGTTAGGGACCAATAAAAAAAATCAAGAATGTATGGATATTAAAAAAAAAAAGATTTTTGAATTCCGACATTTTAACGTAAAATAAGCCTTTGGTTTATTAACTATTTACCAAAGGTTCATTATTGAAAATAGTAAACCAAAGAAGGATCAGGTATACTGAAGTAAAAACCATCATATATCTAAATCAAAAAAAAATCTAATAAATACCATGTGAATTTGTTTTTTATAAATCGAGATTACATGTGTGACAAAAAAAATATAATTCATAAAAATAACAAAAATACAAAAGATTTATGAGAACAAAATTAGTAATTGTTTGCAGAGAACAATTGAGGGCAAATCGAGGAAAGGGTTACCTATTTAATGTTGAGTAAGGAAAGAGGTATCAGGAGATGAGTATACTTTTCGCAATAATTAAAAATCAAGTGATGTAAAAAAATAACGTCAATATTCATGTACCATGATATTCCTTACTAAGTTCGCTTTCTTCAGTTGAAAATTCAACCAATTATCTCGGATTCCTAAATCAGGTTCTTGAACACTCTCAGTTGTTCTGATCTTAAAATATTCGAGGGACTGATAAAATTAATGATCTCGAATTACAAAACCACGTTCTTGACCACCGCACAGTCAGTTGTTCTGATTTTGAAATAGGAATTCTAATATTAGCTACAAAGAAACTCGAAGGGGGATTATAATTTCTGAATTTTGCTGGAATAATGAGACAATTCTAAGGAGAGTCTGCTCTTATCAAATTTTAGTTAATCTATTGCCGTTAATGCTGGGATATTCAAATTGTCTCTAACTCGAAAACGGGGTGACATTTTTTAGGTTTGATGCTATTGCTGTATAAAGCTTTGCGTTTTATAATTATAATAATATGAGGGATGATCTAATATGGCGGATCGATGTTAACAGTAATAAATATCAATTATACAGGGTGTAACAAAATCCATGCATCAAATTGATAGGGCATATTCCTAAGAATAAATTAGGGTGGGTTTATTCTATGATTTTTTTTTCTTTTGAAAAGTGATTCTTCTTTTTTCTAGGAGCTTTCAGAGTTTTAAAATATCAAAGTATCAGAGAAATGACGGACAATCAGGTGGGTTTATCCTATGATTTTTTTTCTTTCGAAAAGTGCTTCCTCTTTATTCAAGGAGCTTTCAAAGTTTTAAAATATCAAAGTATCAGAGAAATAACGGTCTCATCAGCTAAAAGTAATCATTGTATAATGTACCAAAAAAAGCATCACTATAACATAAATAGTTCAGAAGTTATTGCGAAAAAACGATTTTTATTTTAAAACTTTGAAAGTTTCTAGAAAAAAGAGGAAGCACTTTTTGAAAGAAAAGTGCTTCCTCTTTTTTCTAGAAACATAGAATAGAAATCATAGAATAAACCCACCCTAATTTAGTTTCAGGAATATGCCCTATCAATTTGATGCATGAATTTTTTTACACCCTGTATACATTTTTTTTATGATATGACGTCTAGTAATAATAAGGCACTAAATATTCAATAAAGTAGTCGAATGAGATCCAATCTATGTCTAGTAGTTATAAGGCACTAAATATTTGATACAGAAGAATATTAATAGTAATAATAAGGCACTTTAGGAACCGGATGAGAACAAAAGGCTACTTGTTGACGTTTTTGACAAGACCAAGGAAGACGATACTTTTTGGACTAAACTCTTCTATTGCTCGATTGATCCTGGCATTATAGGTACTTAATTCTACCCACCTGAGATCATCAACTTCCCAGCAAAAAAATGTGTTGCGGTTATTGTTGAAACGGGAAGTAGACAATCTTCGACTGGAGAAATTGTTCTAGTGGTTTTGGCACGCAGATCCAAACTACTAAGAAACATCTAATAGTATTGATAAGACACAAAAAATAATACACAATAGAAGTCAAATGAGAACCAAACGGCGTCTAATTGGTGTCTTCTGACTGTCTAAACTAATGCTTCCTGATCTTGTAATTTTGTAGCGTGCATCAAGTTTACGCGAATCTGAAAGATAAGCAAAATCAAACCTTACTAAATATTTATGTAAATTTCAACTATAAAAACTAGGTCAACGTGACATAAAAATCCCCCCCCTCAAAATTTGATACTTTGCATTTCAAGGTACGTAGAATCCAAAAATCGAATTAAAAAATACGTTTTTCCGTCGTCCCTCTTACCCTACACACCGCACATTATAATAAAGCAAAAGAGTCTGTGTTTCGTCTGTTATGACATTTTCTAGTGAACTGGTGCTAAGCTGGTTAAATGTGTGATGGAGGATGCCAACATAGTTTGATATTATACAATATAGAGATATTGCTTATTAATTGTTCTATTTGTTACCTAGGTACGAGCCTGAAACTTCTGATAGGACAAAACGGTCTTTTCCAATATCTCCAACGAATAGGCTGCAAATACTCCCCTACTATTTTTAAAAAAAATTCGTCCCTTTGCACTGAAAATTAAAGCAAGAGAGCAGAACATCCTTAATAGGGTAAGATATTGGGACGCCTCGCTTCAGGAAAAATTACCGAATTTCCATCATTTGAAAAAACATCTTTCCCTTTTTTATTTCAGAGTAAGAAATTCTTTAAAATACACCCTGTAACAATTTTGAATATAATTTATCATGATGGGGTTTTTGAAGCCAAAATTTCAAAATAGCCTCATGCTCGGATCCCCGTGGGCAGGCTGACTGCGAGGAAACTAACGTGAACAATATAAAACAAAAATTAATACTGATTGAAACATGGAACGTTAGGACTTTGGCATTAGCGGGAAAAATTGATAATCGAAATAGAGAAATCAGGGCTTGATTTAGTGGGAATAAGCGAGATTAGATAGCCTGATAGAGGAGACTTCTGGACGGGGATTATAGGATCAACCACATTGAAGCTTTGATGATTAAAATAAAATCCGAACCTAGAGATACAATTTAATTTTAATTTAATTTAATGTGTTGATACAAGTGCACATGTCAACATCCACCCACCCTGACGAAGAAATAGAATATGTGTACGAAGGAATTGAAAGAGGCTATGAAACATCTAAGGTAGGATGAAAATTTAATAATATTGGGAGACTGGAATGCGGTAGTGG
Source organism: Pachypsylla venusta (assembly GCA_012654025.1). NCBI lineage: Eukaryota > Metazoa > Arthropoda > Insecta > Hemiptera > Aphalaridae > Pachypsylla > Pachypsylla venusta. The sequence goes on from CM022880.1 coordinate 11,126,286, forward strand.
GAGACAAAGAAAAGGAGAAAATTGTGGGTAAATTCGGACTTGGAAATAGAAACCAAAGAGGAGAAAGGCTAATAGAATTCTGTGTAAAGCACAAACTAACAATTGACAACACACTCTTTGCACACCACAAAAGAAGAATGTATACATGGAAAATGCCAGAGGATATAGGACGCTACCAGACTGATTACATCATTGTGAAACAAAGGTACCGAAATCAAAGACTGCAGATCATATACAGGACCCGATATTGATATTGTTAAAATGAAGAGTCTGCTTAAATTCAAAAGGTTGAAGAAAACTGAAAAAAAAAATGGATCTTGAGATATTAAAAAACGTTGAAATAAAACGTAGGTATAAAGAGAAAACTAATAATGGCTTTTTTTAAGTACCAGGGTAGATTATGAAAATTAAGAAAACACTTGATGATTCCTAGAACATATTGGAACATGTTTTCACTTTAAAAAAAGGTTATAGGTATTGTCTATGATAATCTCCATTTCTTTGAAGGACAAAGGTCACACCAAACGTGCCCGCAATTAAATCGCGCATAAATTTAATCAAATAACCAGCCAACCTGATTTCAGACTATCCTCGCTAGTAACTGATTTTGACCGTTTGACAACTGTGGCACTATTTTTTTTATCAGCTTTGGCTACATGATGAGTCCGGGACCTTGGTCTGGAATTATAAAAATAAAATATTTTAAATGTTCTGAGAAGTTCTAGCAGAGATTTGATAAATTTTGAACGCCTGCGATGGAACAATAACTTTCGATCCCCGAAAGTTGAGGAAAACTGAAATCATAAAAACACAGACCGCTTCGGAGTAAACAAACTACAAATATTGGTTCGAACGACATCGGAGATCATGTCCGTAAAAACTTAGCCCAACCTCACAAGTTGGGGAAAATCATTATTATTAGGTGGCATCAAAATTTCTGGTGGTAACCAGGTGCATGAGAACGGGAAAATATGAACAGTAGCTGGTTGCGATGAGGAAAGCCTCTGCCACACTAGGTTCTGTTCAAACTTGTATGCTACAAAACGCTGCGTGAAAAACTTGATATTAGTTAAATTGTTTAAGAAGAATATAAACTATGACGATGGTATTGAATTGGAGTTGTAATCAAACACTCGCGCGAGTGGAGCGATTTTTTTCCAACAGTATTGCATTGGGGTTGTAATAAAACACTAGAGCGAATGTTTTCAACCCTGGATAGATTATTTACTCACTCTGACGTTATTTTTGATTGATTCTTTTTCGATTTTAGGAAAGGAACTTTTTGTTGTTTGTTGTCAATCTTCAACATTTGCGCCAACTTTAAATTTTTGAGTCGATCTCTATCTTGAGCTATGATGGCTAATTTCTCTTTTGTAGAGAGCGAGAAAAAAGTATCGTGAAGTTGGTAACAAGCTGCGGTAAGCTGAAATTAACAAGACGAGAATTGGGAATTAGTAAGGGTTGGAACTTGGGGGGGGGGGGGGTATCGAACATACGAAAAATTAATTTAACCAATATTTTATGATATTAAGATGGGAATGAATTTTTCTAAAATCTCATCAAGTCCCAGAACTATTTTGGTTTTATAAATAAAATGTTTTTCAATACATACCTATGCGAGCATTTTTGCACATGGCTTAGGAAGCTCAAAACCCCAATGGTCGCCAGAAATAGGCTGGAGCCGACAATTTTTAATATGTTATTGTATTGATGATTTAAAAGGTTTAAAAAACACCAATCGGCAGAAATTACCTCTAAGGTCAAATTCCAATGGATAGTATCGACCAAAAAGGAGTCAAGCTTACTTGTTGAATAAGTCTCGTGTGAAGTTCTTCGGATGCATAGAATCGGCCAAAGTGGAGTCAAGCTTACCTGTTGAATAAGTCTCGTGTGAAGTTCTATGTCTGATGTGTTCAGTTTTGCAACATCATTCTGTAAGGACATAGCGCAACGTAACGTATCTTCTATAGTGTCCTTTATAAGTTGAACACGTTGAGTTTTAAATAAACGGCGAACAAAAAATCCACGCGCTCCAGCAGTTAATTTTAACGCAGCTTTCTGTAACGAAAAGAAAATCAAAGTATTATAAAATCTGATGTTATTGAAATCGACGAGTAGGTAAATATCATTTTCACGACCACCGGTCCTATGTAACGAGAAGACTTGAAACGTAGTTCCAGCCACGGTCCATCAATTCGTCCCCATGATGGCCGGTTTTACGCATCGAGACGACCTGGAATGCATACCATCATAGTTCCAGTCAAGGGCTATCAAAACTTTTTCGGTGACCTCGAAATAATAACCTATTTCTACAGTTTTTTTCGAATCTGAATCTAGAAATGGGGAGAACAGTTGATTTTAAGTGGAACACCTCTACAAAAACAAAAAAATAATTACTTCGGTTGTGATTGAAACATGGTGGGGCAAGATTGTTTTTTACTTATTCTTTATATTCAAAATCCACCTAAGAATATAATTCATGAACTCACCTTTTCGATATCGGAATATTCATTTTTAATAATTACTTTTGATCGAACTTCTTGGTGCAATCTTGATACAGCGTTATTTTCAAATTCATGGAATGATAAAGGAGATCCTCCTATTTGATTTAAATTTAATTTTGGTGTCAGAAGATATTTTTGTTTTAAAGATTCCAATGATATTGGTCCCGAAGATGTAAATGACGTGTTTGACGGAGATTTTTGTCTTGTAATGTTTGGCAAAGGTTGAATGATTTCATCAAAAGATAAACTTTTAGGAGTTAATTCGGAAGCGTTCGAATGATTTCGACTATTTACGGAAGACTTTGAATAGTTCCAGATATTTTCTTTAATATCATCATCGGAAGACTTCGGATACATTTCTGCATATTTTTTCATTTCTTCGTAAGAGTTCGGATACTTTCGCATGATTTCGGTCATATCCCCGGAAGACATCGGACACATTTGGAAATATTCATCAAGTAATAATTTATCCCCCCTTTGACATGCTTCGACATTTGGAAAAGTTTGTGTTGAATTGAAATTGCTACCAAATTTATTTTCAGTTTCTTGGTCCATTGCGTTGAAATCAATGACGGTGTATGTATTTGATAAGATTGAAGGATTTGAGTTTTTAGATTCTATTTGTTCATTGAGGTTTATATTATATTTAGGGATATTTTGATCATTAAATTTTATATTTGTTGCAACATTTTCATTATGTTCATAGAAATTTGTAACTGCAGGAACATTTTCTTTGATGAGATCTGTATTTTTACTAACAGTTTGTCCTTCGAGGTATCTATTTTTAATGACATTATCATTTTGTTCAGAAGAATATGTATTTTTAGTAACTTTTTGTTCGATGAGATCAGGGCTTTTATTAGTGATTTGTTCATAAGGATTTATAAATTTAGTAACATTTTGTTCATTGGGATTTAAATTGTCAATACTATTATCATTTTGTATATAGGAATTTGTGATTTTAGTAACGTTTTCTTCGGTGATATCATTACTTTTAGTAACATTTTGTTCGTAAGGATTTAAAAAATTAGTAACATTTTCATCAATATGTTTCACATTGTATTGATTAAGGATTTGTTGGGGTGAACTGCTGCGTAGGCTTTCGACATCAATATTATGTACTCTGAAATATTCTGATAACATATTGATATATTCAGTATTGCTTATTTGATGTTTTCTATCGCTGTTATCAATAATTTCTTCCAAATCGTTTAAAGAGCCTACATCAGAATTCTTTTTTGATTTCAATGGTGATATCGATAGTGAACTATTTGATGATTCTCTTTCCAATGGAGTACCTTTGGCAAATGCTGTAACAGTGTTCAAATCGTCATTGTTCGACATCGATCTTATTGGCATTTGCTTCTGATTCGATGGCGAACACCAATCTTCACATGATTCGTATTGAGATGGTGTTGATTTATTACTAACAGATACATTAGATTGTAAAGATGGATTTCTCATGTGAGTATGATTAAGTATTTCGTTTTCTGCTGGTCTTTTATTCACTATGAATCTTTCACCATCATGAATTTTGTTAGTTTCATCATCATTTTTTGCATCATGCGGTTGTGTGTATCTTTCACAAGCTCGATTCTGCATAAGTTCTTCAATTGCTTTTGGCCTAGAATTTTCTATAGTGATTTGTTTATCATAATTCGGATTCTTTATAAGTATTTCTCTGTTTTCTATCAATATTTGATTTGGAATTGTTTCTTCTTCCTCACGATTTTCTGTGTGTCTGTCGCTTTGTTTATTTTCTCTCATCTCACTCTTATCATCGATATATTTTTGGTCTCGATTTTCTATTAGCATTCCATTTCCTATTGCACTATTATTATCATAGTATTTTGATGTTGCAAGTTGTTGATTTTTAATGAAGATGTTTTCATCATTTAGTAATTCATATTTTTCAGAATTGATTGATGAATATTGACTTGAAGATAAAGAGCTCGATGATATTACAGATTGCTTTAATTTATTTTGTTTTTCTTTTAACCATATTTGTTCTTGTTTTTGTTTTTTTAATAATAATGTCATTTCAATTTGTTGCTTTTTTTGTAAATCTAATAGAAAGCGTTCCATATCATCCAGATTATCTGGGATTTCAATGTCTGAATCGAAATTAATTGAATCATTCATTAGTTGATTAGAACTATCAATATTAGAGTTTAGTTCATGGGAACTACTGGAATTTAAAGAACTAATATTGTAATGAGTTAAATTAGTTGATTGTGTTGATATAGAGTCACTTATTTCAGATTCAGAAGTATACATAGAATCAAGTTTTGGAATTGATTCGTTTTTAAATTGTCTAAGATAATTTTCATGTTGAATGGATGAAGTTGTGTTTTTCATAAAAGTATCTTCGTTCTGAACATAAGTTTTGTTGTTTAATATGGACTTACTTTTAAAATCATCATCTTTGGTTGAAATACCTGTTTGACTCTTATAATAATCATTGTTTACTTGTACCTGATTTGTATTTCCTAGTGCACTGAAATGATAGGTTTTGTCACTAAATGTACACTGATTTTTGTGCTCGCTGTCATTCATTTCTTTTTCATCACCCATATTTGAAAGGTAATCTATTGGTCTTTTAGAAATATCTTGTTGACTTGTTAAACCATTCTTGTGATCTACCATCTGATGGAAATCAAACTGATAGTTTGTATTTTCTAAAGAGTTTTTCAAAAACACTGGATGATCTTTATCATTCGTTTTATATTTATCTTCAAAGTCTAATATTTTGTAACTATTCCTGACTCTTAATACGGAATTAAAGTGTTCGGTTAGGTTAGCAACATTGAAATCAAATTTACATTTATTTTGATGCCTGTTTTCAAATGCATCTTGTGAGTTTTCACTTGCTGATGTGCCACTCGGAGTTTTATTTTCAATACTTATCGTTTTGGTTTCGTTTTCATATGGTTGATCTAAATTTTCTTTCAATATATTTGGAGATATCAAGTCACCATGTTCGGACACATATTGAGACATATCATTGTACATATTTAAATAATATGAAAACAAATCTAAATTATTCTCTTCTTCTCTAAACATCGACTGTTGATTTCTTTCAATTGATTTTTCTAAACAACTCGTAGGTTTGTCAAGAAAATCCAAACTTTCATCTTGCTCATTTTCAATATTGTCAAGACAGTTTAGAGAACATGAAAAATAATCGAATTGATGTTTATTATATAAATCAGGACTGTTTCCAATACTTGTAGGCAAAGATTTACAAGTTTCAATGCTTCTAAAATTGTATGGAGAACGGTTTTCACAAAATGTGAATTCTTTTTTCATGTTTATGAATTTATTGTCGTCATTTTTGGAATGTATTAATTGATCATCAGGCATGATTATTATTTTCTCATTTCTCCATTTACATTTTGCTCGATTTGAATTTCGTGATTTACGATTATTTTTATTATTAGTATTAGAATGTGTATGATAAGTTTTATTATTTTCAAAAATTAATTTATTCAATGCTGTTTTTCCTTGAGATGTAATAGGATTAAATAATTGAAAATTCGTTAATTTTCTTTCAGTTTCTTCTACTTCTTCATGCATAGATTCAATTGGGTTACATGCTGATAGTTTCATTAAATTTCTGACAGTATTTTTATTAGTTTCTATAGATTTTAAATATTCAGTGTTATCAATAGTTGAAAGTTTGGTTTTAGAATTTGGAGATTTGGACTCTTCGTATGAAGATGAATTTGTAGGAAGTAATGAATTGCTCAGACATGTGTATTTCTCTCCGTCAATTTTAAATTGCTCTGGTTGCATATGTTTTTGCACTAGTTGAACATCAAAATAAAATGGTTCATTTGAGTATTGTTCTTCACAAGCAGTAAATATAGTAGGTTTGCAAAACGAATTGCTATCAATTAAATTGTAATTTGTGACATTATTTTCCATTTCCTTAATTTTTTCTTGAAAATCTGAGTTATCTTTACAAGTTTCATTATTTTTACTGAAATCTTTGCATTCTTCTTGCATGTCAAATCCATGCATAACAGAATCAATGTCTATATTTCTACTATCTTCTCGCACAATTTGGCAATCTTTTAAACAAGGAAATTGATTTTTTTCCTCTAGTGAACTGGAATCATCTCTACATGGTCGAGTAGTTTTAGGCAGTTTCACAAATTTTATATCTTCATTAGAATACGTTTCACGAATACATATTGTGTTCTCATCAAAATTTTCACATTCTTTTTGTGAGCCCACATTAATTCCATATAAAACATTTTGACTATTTGAGTTTATCGAATCCAATAAATTGGCAGCCATTTGAAGCGAATCATTTAATTTGAGTTCAATATTATTTATATTTGTGGTACGATTGTTACTATCTTCGTTGATGTTTTCATAATCTATTTTTTGAAATTGATTATTTTGATTCAAATGATTGAGGAATGATTGTTCGTAATGTGTATGCTGTTTGTTTAAATGTTTTAAGCAATTATATTTTTCAGATAATAGTTTGTATTCAAGAGTTGATATTTGTTCTTGAAGTTGTTCATTTTGATTTTCTAACCTGAAATAATTGATTCATAAAATAATTAAATTGATTTCTGAACGATTTCACTGACAAATCTGGGGTTCAACAAAGAAGCCTCCTAGTTGATTGTAATACTTTACCTCACGAGAATAGATAAAAAAGAACCTAGGTATGCTCAGAATGACGCGCAAAGTCTATTCACACTTTTTCAAGGGCGGAGGAATTTGAGTTTCAATATTATTTATATACAACAATTTCTGGGGGAGTCAAAATTTTATATGAGGAGTTGGAGTTAAAGATTATTTTCAGCCCTTTTTTAGCTCAGCTGATAAAAGTGATGCATTCGCAACCAGGGGTCTGATAGTTCAAATTCAAGCAAAGACATACAAATTATTTATAACATGGGAAAGTGCAATTTTGTCTGAGCTTCCAGCAAAACCCTAATTTTGCAACGCCAAAAAAACAAAACGAGGGTGCTCTTAGTATTATCACAATTTATTTGTGATAATACTAAGAGCACCCTCGTTACTAGTTTTTAATTTCAAAATTACCTTTTCTTATTTTTATTTTGTAATGCATATAAATGTTCAACAATTTCTGGGGTAGGACTTTCTAAAGTATACGAATTTCTCCTGATCCGTCTACTTGGTGTTTCTTGATTCTTATCTGCATGGCTTCTATCTAGGGAAACTATGTTCTTCCTATGCGGACTCTTGGGCGTTCTCATTTTACATTTTTTACAAATAGCTTCCTTATACTCAGACGTTTTAGTAAAGCTTTCAATTTTGTTACCAATGGAAGTATTATGTTGATTTTTCACTGATTTTCCTTTAAATTGAAATAATTCTCTTCTAACTGGAGAAGGTATTTCATTTTCAACAATTTTAGACAACCTGATATTTTTATTGATTTCGGTGAGATTTTTCATGTGTTTTAACCTATTTTCTATTGCTATTGCTTCAAGTTTATATTTTTCAAGTAAGATTTTATCTTCATTTGTAATCTAAAAACAAATGACAAATTATTGATTTGAAGATAAAAAAATATATATAATTATGTTCTCAAAATTAGTTAACGGATAAAATGTAAAATTTGCTTCTCTTTTCTCACTTTCTTTTTTACCCCCATCTGGGTACATGAGTGTTGTTTGTTTTCGTCTTCGCCCTGCCACTTCTATCTACGCTTATCAATAACAAAATCAGTTGACATACTGACTCACTCAATTACAACACAACGCTGGCCTTACCTATGAACAAAGATTCCTTTTAGAATCTAGGTTAAAAGAAGAAAGAATAAGTTCCCAACTTCAATGGGGGTGCGAGTACTGGCCGTTTTGAGTATATCTATTGAAAAATAAAACACTAGTTATTTATGACGAGGATTCACTTACTTTTCTATAAATAAATGTATATCCATATCAAATACACAGAAGTAAAAGCGAGCTACAAAATATTAAAACACACAGAAAGGATTTTTAAGCCGTCTATCAAAGGTAGTCTAATACCAGACAGGGTATATCTATAAAAATATTTGATTTACCTCAATCTTTCCTAACCTTAGGACTCATTGTCATCGTGGATGCACCTCATAATGAAATCATTGGGGTCTATAGTAGAAACGTATGTACATAACATTATCAAAATAGTAAAACTCATGAAGGTCCTAATTGTCACTAAAATGCATTCTTAGAATTATTTTTTGGTGTTTGTAAAACGTAGAAAAATCATCTTCAGATTTTCCTGACCAGTGAACACTCAGTAAATTTTCCATTTAAAATATCTTGGAATCTAGAAACCTGAAATTGGGGGGTAATGGAAATATACTCAATTGAGATAGGGTTCTCGAGTGTAATTTGGTGGGGATTTCTATTGAGGGAGACCATAAAGATATTTTTTGTTGATTTTTAATGAGGAAACGTAATGAAATAATTTTAGTAGATATATATATATATATATATATATACATATATTTTCATGATTTTCTTTAACTTTAATGACCTACCAAAGGTGCTATCAATGGAATGCCATTCAGTTTTAAACACGAGACATAGCCCTTATCATTCTCCTCTAATTTGGAAGATTTCATTTTCCTTTACGGTAACAACAATCTAAAAGCAAAAAGAAAATCAATAAAAAATTAAACGCCATCAAGATACTTAGATAGTGTCCCCAAGATAGCTGGAACGCATAGCACAGTACCAATCGAGAGCCATCCATACATTTTCAGTAGTATAACCCGACGAGCTGAGAACGATGATTTATTTACGTACATCAGATTATCAGAATTCAATCATAAAAAATTATGATATATGAAGGGGGTATGATTGCTGGAATTTTAGAGTGAGTTTAGAATAGAAAGACAGAATATCTCCTGGTAAGTCTTATCCTTATTACCTTTTTCACTGAATCGAACTTATAAAACCTTTATCCTAATAAATAGAAATACACAAATAATATTTAAATAGAAGTTCTTTGTCTTTTTCTTGTGATTAAACCTTCTCCTAGGGCTTGCACCCATCTGAGGAAAACGTACTTACAACATTCAGACCTTTTCTTTGGATGTAAAAAGTAATTCAGTTAACCAACCATGTTACAGTAATTAACCTAATATTAACCAAGTTTTTCAAGTTTGTCGTTTTTTTTTACTGATTTTAGAAAAAAATCTGTTTTTGGATTCATTCAAATAATTTACTTCAATTAAAAATTATTTGACTGAAGAAGTGAAGAAAGTTAAGTCTAGCTTTAACTCTCGACGCCTTGTCAGTTAGATAATGACATTCATTATGTCCATCGAATTTGCTGATTAGTTTTTGGCCACAAGAACATCTTTTGTTTGGTCTGTTATTAACACAATAACTCTCGAACGCTTGATAAGTTTCTGATGAAAATTAGCATGGTCATTTTGTATATTCATAGAACTGGCTGATTATGGCCAACCGCTCTCGAACGCTTGATCCAATTCAAATGAAAGTTGGTATGGACATTTATAAGGTTCATAGAATTGGCCGATTTGGGTACCCGGTTTAAGTGAGGTCAACCATTCACAGGAATAATACTCTATCAATTAATTGGTCTTACACAACCAGTTATATGACCACAATGNTATTCGACGTCAAATTCAATTCTCATTAAGTTTGAATAGAGCAATTTTTTTCATAAAATGCATCGTTCGAATGTTATACCCCAAAAAATAAATTAGCGGTAAAATTAAGCGGCTTCTGGCCGCTAAAAAATTTAGCCCACCTCAGAAACCGTCGCAAACTTAGATTACTAATATTCAGGATGCCCAACGTGAAATAAAATCAACTCCCGCTTTTTACTAATTTATTCTAGGCAAAAATCTATTTTGACTGGGCTAATGTAAACAAACAAAAATATTTAAAGGGATAATATGAGAATAATACGATTCATATTTTATCTTATTTTGTGATCCATCAATCGCTTTAATTATGGTCAAATAAGGAAGAAAAGGTATTGTGTGAAATTTATAGATCAGCCTAGGCAAAAACTTATGTACCAATCAATATTCTCAATCTCATCACCAACTTGTCATAGAGTATTTTGTGATAAAGAAGATAAGAACCTAATACCGAAAATGAGTAGTACCATCGAGGCCCAAGTTTCAAGTCACATCAATACACTTTTGGTAAGTTATTTGCAAATTCCGCGGCTTGTGTTGGTTTAAGCTCAATTCGAAAGTTTAGAGGTAATTCCTTGATTAATTTAATTTTTCTTGAAGATTGGACAAACCCTCTGATTGTAAATCGAAGAGTTGACCAAAGGTCAGAGAAAGGCCTAAAACATAAATATGGCATAAAGATATAGCACAACGTTACATAATAAATTGCGGACGTAAACTTTCACAAGCAACGTTGAAATATATCTCAGTTCTTGAGCACGGAGTATCAGCAACAAAGGAGAAACAAAAAAATTGTATTATTATTTAGCCGGGGTGGTCAAGCTAAGGGCGTTCTTCAGGAATGAATGAACAATGAATCTATATGTAATTTTAATGAACAAGATGAAGAAGAGTAATTGTAATAAAGAAGAGTGATGGTAATGCGGAATTGTGTTTGTAAAAAAGAAGAGTGAAAGTTATGTCTGATTGTGTTTGTAATGAAGAAGAGGGATTGAAGTGTGAAATAGTGATTGTAATGAAGGACGGTGACTGTAATGAAGAATAGAGATTGTATTGAGGAATAGTGTTTATGTGAAATAGTGATGGTAAATAAGAGTGATTTTTTCTAATAAAAGGCAAATTTTATTATTAGTTTTTAGTAAGTAAGCCAATAGATGATTGGTCGGTATGTTGTGGTACCTTTGTTTTTGAAATACCTATGTTAGTTAATTTTTCAAAATAAAGACAAACAAATATATATATATTTTTTTTTTTGACTGAACGTCTTTTTAACATCTATTGGTCATTCTAGAAGGGGGTTTTTTACCCTCCATTCCCTGGAAACTTACAAACCACCCACCTACATTGAGCTCACCCAGCCTGAGTTGGGCCGGAAAAAGCCAGTATCACGAGGGCGCGAACCTTTTTGGTCACCTCATTTATTAAAACCTCGCTTGACGTTGCTTAAATTCAGTGATCTAACGGTAACTGGTGTATTCAACGTGCCATAGACGCTGTCGAATTTAAAAGTGGGTAAAATATAAAATTAAAAACTTACGGCGTCAGCCGTTGTGGTCCTTTCCTGTACTAGGGTACGGAGTAGTTAGAAATGCCAAAATAGGACGCTTCTAGGAGAATTCAGAATGAGTCTGGTTACCCACAGCGGTATTGTTACATGGTATACACGAATTCTATTTCTTTTCAGAGAGTTGACTACATCGAGGAAGCATTCAGTTGTTACATTCTACATAAACCAGAGGATCAAAAGGACAGATTAAAAACCGCTGTTTCAGATTTCACATCTATTTTTAGTAATGTTCCACAAGAGAATCATGAACAAGGTGTTAAACAGTTCTTAGTACTTGCAGGAAGCACTATTAGTCACTCTAGAAAAACTTTTCTCTTTAATATTTTAGAGCAACTCGTAGCTGACAATGTACTACCTGCTAGGTAAGTTATTTTGTGGTCGCGACTTGAAGGAAATGAAAAAGAAAAATATAGATTACCTATTTTAAAGGGAAAAATAGGTTGAAAAAATTAGAGCTTCCCAGCAAACTCCATTCACGTACCCCGAAATGTAAAACATGGGAACGAATAACATTATTTTGGGCACATTTTTTTTTTTTTTTTAAAAAAAAAAGGTCTCATTTTTTTAAACTGTTCCCTCATTTCTAGATTCAGGTGTGGAAAAATGGTAGAAACAAGTTGATAGAGGCTACCGAAAGAGTTTTGGCTGTCCTTGGCTCAAACTGTGAACCGACCATCGTGAGTACGACTTGCAATTAGTAATAACTTTTTTTTAGTTCTAATCTAGTATGGAATTTTCTTTCAACTTTACGTGATAAAAGTGAAAACCGGACAAACTATTTTTTTTATTCTATATTCGGATTCCACGTATCTTAAAAGGTAAGACTTCAAATTTTTATGTCTTCGTCGTCGATACCTAAGGTTTATTAATAAATAATAAACCAAAATTAAAGTACTAATTTTGCAAACTTAAAAGTTAAAATAAATAGCCTGCCTATATTTCAGATTGGTGTGTGAGTGTGTACTATCCAGTGACAAGTTACATTATAAAAATGAAGATTTTTGGATTCTGTCATTTCTACTGATAAGAAAAATCATTGGAGGTGTTGATTACAAAGGTGTGCGGGAAGTTATGAAGGTAACTTTTTAGTTGATATATAAAACAATTTACATGCTAGGTCTTACTTAATTTCAATCAATCTAATGATATTGATAAGGAAAAAAATAGATATATATGAAAAATGAATTCCTCCACTACAAGAAAAAAATCGAAAAAGAATTCGGAAAAATAGAATATGAAGTGTATGGTCTTTGGTTTGAGAGCCGCGGAGGGGTAGGATCAGATGTTTCAAAAAAATTGAAAAACTTAATGTACCTAAATAAGAAGATTAAAGAGATAGTGGAAAAGATAATGTCAGGGTCAATCAAAATTACTAACAATCACATATACAACATAAATTAATAACTTATTATATAAGGAAGAGAGAATAGAAAATAATAATATGAAAATCAAAAGAAGAGAAAAAAAGGCTTAAAGTCTATAATTTGTTTTTCTCTCCGATTTAATATTTGTATTTTTGTACCACGATAACTCTCCAACGGCTTGTATGGACACTAATTATATACATAGCCAATCGGGGCTAAATGGCGGTCATTTTAACTGAGTGAGCTCACAGACTGGTATATGACATTTTGCTATAGTTTGTAATCATATCTAAAAGTTCAATTCTTACCCCGGTCGTCCTTTGGAAGCGACAACGTGCCACTACGAGCGACTACACGTTATAAGTAGTCAAATGAAGCTTGTCGCGTAAAAGACGCTCTCAGTAGCATGTAATGGTTCTTAGTAACGTGTAGTCGCTCTTAGCGTGAACTTGTAGTCGTTTTCAAAGGACAACCGCGGTAAAGGGTCCATCAAGGTCACCCTGACAAGTCCCTTTGATATCACGCAACTTTAATCAGAATATTCCTATTTAACAAATTAATATTAGACATTCTATTGGTAACTTTAAAAAATACTACCGTTATTTATGACGAGGATTCACTTACTTTTACTTCCGGCTTGAGTACAGCTGGGATTCAAGATGCTTTCGACTATTAAGTAGACGAAACTCGAGTCGGAAGTAAAAAGTAAGTGAATCCTCGTCATAAGTAACGGTAGTCTTTTATAAACAGAATATTCCGTTTCGCCAACCGAGATAATAGAATGTTCTTCCTAAAATGTCTCACCCTGTATGTTTCAGAATTGCTGTGAGAAAGCATCTTCAATCCCACCTGTACTAACAAGTTGTGTTACTCCTCAATTTAAACCTCTTGAGATTGTTATAAAATATATTTTTGATAGAAATTCTTGTCTTTTACCAAGCTATTTTATTGTGAATGAATTACAGAAAGCCTATCCAGAACACCGTGGCTGGCCCCATTGGGTAAGTAGTAATTATAATTATATTGGTGTCACAAGGAAATGAGTTGTTGGGCATACTTATTTATATTAAAAAGTTATTTTATACCATGTTGGTTATTTACTGATATGAACTCGACATTTCCTTCCAGAATAAAGATTTGCTCTGATCTAAACAAAAATAAATAATTTTATTAAGAACTTTCAGTAATACTCAGGACCAGTCGTCTAAGTGTTAAAGTTGACTTTGCTCATACACAAATTACTTTTTCTTACATTAGTAGTTTTTTCTAAATGTAGCTGTAAAGAAACGTTACTACGGTAATGCATCTCCTGCATGTATTCATAGAAAACGGCCTTCAATTACCCTAAATCGCGCCCAAGTGATTTTTCATAATGAATAGATTATTTATAGTCCTGACGATTGCCGGTTCTACGCATCGATACGACCTGGAACGCATACCATCACACTTTCAGCCAAGGGCCATCAAAATAGTAACTCGCCCCCTCTATAGCCGGTTTTATTCTCCAGAGCGACCTGGAACCCATACCATTGGAGTTTCAGCCATGGGCCAAGCAAATCCTTTTCGGTAACTTCATATTTACCTATATCTACCATTTTATCATTACCTCAATCTAGAAATGGGGAGAATAGTTGCTTTTAAGACAAACCGCTACAAGAATAACAACATTGTACTACTTTGCGAGTAGTATGAATGGTCGTCCTTTGGAAGCTACTACGAGCGACTGATCCAAATGTATGTAGGTAAATAGAACCCCGTTCACTATAAGTGTATCATATATCGCTTATAGAGGACGAGGTTTCATTTGCTCGTAGTCGCTTCCAAGGGACGGCCGGAGTTAGGTGTAATATAGTATTTACTGTTTCAGAAACTATCAAGTTTGCTTTCCGGTTTTGTTGAAAGTTTTCGAGCTTCAGCTCAAATGGTATCAATTATTGGTTTATCAGAAATGCTTCCAGTGGTTGAACACTCTGGTTATGCAGAAAATCAAATTAATCCATGGAGATTGGATCAAGTGACATTGAAATTTTCTCTAAAAGGAAATCTACCATATGATAGTTCATTATTAAAACCTCAAACTAAATTATTAAGATATGTTTTGGAACAACCATATTCAAGAGACATGGTGTGTTCGTTGCTTGGATTACAGAAAACTGTAAGTTGCAAGCGTATGGGGTTTAGATATTGCCTTGCAGATGTCCGTAACTTCGTAATTGTTCCGCTGAGGAGAGCCTTTTTGGCAATAACTGATTTCCAGTTGAAGTTTCGTTTTCTTTTCTTAAGTTGTGTATTAGGGTGGGCCTTTGTATCACAGAGCAGTATTTTTTTATTTTATTGATACATAAAACACAAAGCCCAGTTGTGATATCAATAATTGACTCACTCATTCACTTATAATCAATATTTATCGACGATAACTAAACGTAGAAACTTGAAATTTGAAACACAGGTTCCTTTTAGAAAGTAGGTATGTTATAAAGGAAGTCAAAAATATAAAGTTCAAATGGAAACAATTAATTGCCAAAAAGACACTTTAAACAGTACAATTACACACCCTAAACTGTGAGAGATATCAAGACATGAAATAAAATGAAAAAGTTATGCAATTTTTTAAATTCACTGTTTCTTTAATCTTATCTCAACTATGGCATATTTATTGATAGTTGCAAAGGAATAAACAGACGGCATAATTTTAGGCAAAAGAAATTCTACAGCCACGAAAACAGGCGCATACGAGGTTGTGGACATCAGCTAGTGGTCTATACGGAGTGTACCTCAATCTGGTGACAAAGTAAGACAACTATTTCCCGCCGCCATCATCATCCATCATCTAGTTATCAATTATTTAAATAACTGGTTTGCTTCTGTCATCCATATTGGTTAAATTCAATTTGTGGAGACTGTTGTCTAAGGAATTCATTGTTGGATAGGGTGGTTTCATATTACATTTTCTCCATTACTAAAACACCCTACATAATCTCTTGTTGTGCAACATGCGTTAATACCGGAGCGTAGCTTATCGCATAATTTTACACCTCAGGTGACTCAGGCCGTGAGTATGTCAGCCACCAATATCTTAATGTCGTATTTTGTATATTCTGTATTCCTCTTTTTTTAGAGAGACGACAAAATATCTCTTTTACCTCATAAAAATATATTTTGGGTTTTTCCGTTATGTTTTATAAAATTATTTACTTGAATTTCAGCAAAAACATCGTTGTGTGGCTTTAGAAGATCAACTGGTTGAATTATTAATCACAGCCATGGAACGGTCCGAACAAGAGACTGTTGAAGATACATCTCAAAGCCATACTCTTTGGTTGTGGCTTCATTTGTCATCTCAATTGATCTACTTTGTGTTATTTCAATTTGCGAGTTTTCCCAATATCGTCCAATCACTTTATGAAAAACTGTCTGCTAGAGATTTAAGAAAAGGGAGGGATCATTTGATGTGGGTAATTAAAACAAGGACGGCCTACTTGCAAAGGCTATAATCTATAGTACAATATTTTAATTATATATGAAAAGGAATGTGACCATAACCATTTGGTGAGTGAGTTGTTGGTTGTAATGACCCTTGGTGGAAGATCCGTTGGTTGACTATCAATGGCTGTCACCTGACAATTCATAAGATACCAAGTCATCTTAGTTTCTTGTAGATTGTGATATCGCAAGAGGAACAAAAACACCCTCGCTCCACTAGAATTTCTCTATCACAGCTGCGCCCTGGGTATTCCAAATACCTCAAGTCATGAACAGGATCGATGATAACAGGTGTTTGATTATACAGGATTATCCTGCAAATCCTTCAACTACCTGTCGATCTGTGGATGTGGAAATATCCAGTAGAATCGCTGTCGCTGCTACTAAAACAACATTTTTATTATATCCGGACTAGGCAGAATACAAACACAACTGGTCACCTGCAAGTCGTACGTGTTGATCAGACGAAGTTACTTTTTCCTTTAAATAGAGGTCTTTTTGTTAGACCTCGAGCGCCTTAATGAAATTTAGTAATTAGTATGCACATTTATTATGTTCATGGAATTTTCTGATTAGTTTTTCGTCGTATCGGGCCACCCGGGAATTTTATTTTGTAGGTTTGTCTTTTTATATCACGATAACTCTTTAACGGCTTGTCCGATTTTGGGCCCTATTTGTCCACTCGATGTGGTAAATAGATACTTACTACCTAGAAGGGACTCACAAGATTAGATTTTGAAAAATATTCATAGTCGCAATATTTTTTTTTTTTTTTTTTTTTTTTTTTTTTTTTTTTTTTTTTTTTTTTTCAGGTTCTACTCCAATTTATTTCTGGTTCTATTCAGAGAAATCCCTTGAACAATTTTTTACCTGTTTTAAAACTTTACGACCTTTTGTATTCGGAAAAAGAACCTTTGAGACTACCAGATCACAATCAACCTTTGTGTACACACCAAATGGCCATGACATGTATTTGGATTCATTTAATTAAGAAGGCACAAACCGATAGGTAAGCGTTGTGTTAAAAATCGACCTGTCTATCGATCTCATATTTTTTCATGAAAAAGGAAGATACCAAAATCTTCAAAAACTCTGGAATAATTACCTATTAATATCTAGATTCGGGGTTGGAAATATTGGAGAAATAAATTGACATGTGGTTACGGAAAAGTTTTTCATAGCCCTTGGCTTGAATTATAATAGCATGCCTTCCAGATAGTCCTATTAAGAAGAACCGGCCATTATAAGGTGGAAAGTCTCCCATATTCCTCGATTCTTATACCGTTTATTTAGATGTAATTTTCTGGGATTTTCATAGTAAGTCCTTTGATGAAAGCAGATCTTAGCATTTTCGCATGCGCAATTTTTAATATGGCTTACCCGATTCGGTCCAAATTTTAGATGGTTGAATCCAGTCTTTCCTTGAATCCATATGAATCTTATTATTTTGATATATTTCGTCTATAGATTTGAAATGTTGAGGATGAACTCTTGATAGACGTTAATACAGGTCAACATAGTTTCTTCGCCATTTGATGAAAGTACTTAACTAAATGAAATTCATTTTAAATTCCTTAAAAGGCTAGTCTGAATATGATACACCGAATTGGATCAGTCGATACAGATACATTTGGCTTGATTTTGCAAGCGGATTTGCAGATTCCAGTTAATTTATCACAACATATCTATGATGCTATTGTTTTCGTTAAAGCGGTGTTTCTCTTAAAATCAACTATTGGGCCCTCAAGATGGTTGTTTCTTCGCACCGGGGCTACCCGTGCCCTCGGGCACGGCCAAAGACCATCAACGCGGTTCCGACGACAAATCTACCGTTGTAGTTGTTCATCCCAGCCGTGCTGCTCCAGATACTTCTTCAAAGAGTAGTTATATAAATACTTGCTAAACCCTGAAGTATCTAATCGTTGTCCTCTATCTATGCTGGCTGCTTATGATGTAAATCATTAATTCAACTGTCCAGCAAACTCAACTAATCTAGAGCCGTCAGCATTTTGGACAGATCCTGTTGGAGAGGACGCTTTCCTTATCCTGGAGACACAGTGGGAGTCGTTGAGTACGTTTACAACAACAAGTCAACTCTTCCTCCAATCCTAGATTCTAGTTTGAAAAATGGAGGACTCATGTTGATATGAAGTTACCACAAGGTATGTGTTTCATTTGATTATCCTTGGTCGAAACTGTGATGGTATTTATTTCACGTCATCCTATTGCGTAGAGGACGGTACAAGAGTTATAGAGGAAATTGGCGTTCTAAAAATTGTATTTATACTTTTCCTTTATTTTTTCAGTCAAACTCAAGTGCCCGGAGGAAACGTCACATTAAATAGTTTACAAAGATCCATACCAAACACATTAAAACTTCATCATGATTTCTTACAACAACTTGCTCCCCCTGGACTTAATAGTAGTCAAGCATTAGGTATAGAAGCAGATTATAGAACAGCTCTATTGTGCAATGCTTACTCTACAAATCAAGATTATTTTTCACGACCCATGGCTGCATTAGTAGAAACTATTTTAGGTAAGGGTATCTACTGTAACGAGTTATGTCGCTTAACTATTTGCTTTTTATATTAGAAAAGGATCTTATTTTATATTACCTTGACGGACCTGTGATGTCAACATCGGTATCTCTCCGATGTTGCAAGTCGCAAAGCTTCCATCCCTCTTTATCCTGGGCTTTTCTTTTTCACAATGGTCCAAGTATTTTATTTATTTATCCTAGTAAAATCGGCTGTTGTTCTACCAAAATATACCTTATTGTCGTAGCTGTAGATATTAAGGTTAATGATCTCGCTATATTCGGAGCCCGTTCCTACTTATTGGCGGAGCTGCCTATTTTTTTACTGTAATGACAACACTCTCATTTAAAATGTGGAAGTAGGCTCTTATTTAGGAAAGAAGACGAAAGTCGCGAGTTTGGTATTATACTCGTACAGATTTAATATGAACCAAAGCCAAAATCTGATCATCTTCTTCTTCTTCAGGTGGACAAAAGAACCTTCAGCAAAGTTCGTCCGTCAACTCCAGTATGTGGAATAATCCAGCCCATGCCAATGGACCAACTGTACCTCTGTCTATGCACATTTTGGATGCGCTTACTGTTCACGCCAAAATGAGTCTTATACATTCCATTGTGACGCATGTCATCAAATTAGCTCAATCCAAATCAAACGTATCCTTGGCGCCGGCACTCGTTGAAACCTACAGTCGATTGTTGGTGTACACAGAAATTGAATCACTGGGTAAGTAACTAAAAGTTCTGTGAATTGTAGACTTCACTCAGTTAAGATTACCACCATGAGACGTTAGGCAAAACTAATCAGACAATTCTCTGTTAGGCAAAACTAATCAGACAATTCTCTGAACATAATTTTAATAAAGTCCATGCCAAGTTTCATCGAATTAGGACAAGGACGTTCGAGAGTTATGGTGGAACGAACTGACAAACAGATGTTTAAAGATATTTTTTTTGAAAATACAGTTTGATAAATAAAGGATTTAACAACAACGAAAATACCGTCGAAACCAATTGGCACGAAAATCAAATTTACCAACTGAGCTAATGGTTGATGAAGTTTAAATACATATAAACACGAGATTTGAAATGCTCGCCATTTTTTCTCACATGATTTGACAGCCCAAAACCAAGTGCCACAACACTTTTGCACAATTTTTTTCCTGGTGTGGGCATCTTCCGTTTTGGTGAAGGAAATTGGTTCCCACGACCCTGCCATTTAAAGCGTTCGAATATTTCGCCTATAGATTTTCCGAGGAGTTGTCTGAAGTCTCTAGCAACAAGCCTGCTATTACACAAACCCTTTAAAAACAGAAACGCGACGTTAACACTAGTTTAAAACTTTTTTTATTGAATTTTTTGTCAAAATAATGCATGTGCCAGCAAAGCTGTGGCTGTGTGTTGTCCCATGATGGCCAGATTTATATTTCCAGAGCTTTAGAAAATCATGTTCTAAGTATTGAAAATTCAAATCTTGCGTTCTTATTGGGGGACAAGGGCACCCTTTTATTATTATTTTTTTACACTTTTTCAGGCATCAAAGGTTTCATCAGCCAACTTCTCCCAACCGTATTCAAATCTCATGCTTGGGGTATTCTATTCACTCTGCTTGAAATGTTCAGCTATCGTATGCATCATATTCAGCCTCACTATCGAGTTCAACTGCTTTCACATTTAAACAGTCTGGCTGGAGTTCCTCAGACAAATCAAACACAACTTCATCTGTGTGTCGAGTCAACTGCATTGCGTCTCATTACTGGTAGGTACTTGATATGCATATTAGTCTGTCTGGAGTTCCTCAGACAAATCAAACACAACTTCATCTGTGTGTCGAGTCAACTGCATTGCGTCTCATTACTGGTAGGTACTTAATTCGCATATTTTTTTGTCGTTAGTTCTTTAGGTCTAATGAATATCCCACTGACATCGCAATCGAGGGACCCCGGTTCACTTTCCGGCTTATGATTTCGGGGTGAACTCAGCCTCCCTTGGACGATTGAGTAGCTAGGTACTGTAATGTAAGAGGCGACCATTGGCGGCATTACCAGAGTAAAATCATTTAGTTTGGTAGAAGTTTGAAGAGATTATTATTAGTATATGAGACTCTTAAAAATGCTGTGATACCCACGAAAATATAATGAAGTCGTTGGGCATTAGCACAAATAAACTCTCCATTTACGTATTACACCCTAATCTAATGGACTGCACAGGCAATTGGTTATTCGTGCAAGTCCACTCGGGAATTTTAATCCGACCATAGATCGCTTACCTTTTGTTCCGACGGCAACATCCCCTGTTTGTTTCGACTGTGGACTAGATGGTTTGGGTTACTGAAATGCTAAAGGTAGAGCTTGTTCGAAATGCAGATCACCCAGAACATAATGTAANCTAATGGACTGCACAGGCAATTGGTTATTCGTGCAAGTCCACTCGGGAATTTTAATCCGACCATAGATCGCTTACCTTTTGTTCCGACGGCAACATCCCCTGTTTGTTTCGACTGTGGACTAGATGGTTTGGGTTACTGAAATGCTAAAGGTAGAGCTTGTTCGAAATGCAGATCACCCAGAACATAATGTAATAATCTGGAGTGATCCTTCTGGAGCTCAAAAATCTTAACAACAATCCCTATCTAATAACAAATAATTATTACATATTTTTTATTATCAGATAAGGGTGTACATAAAAGTGCATTACTGCAAATTACAGGTTCTATACTTCATATAAAAGAGGGTTTATTCTCTACTAGTTGTTTCACCCGTGCTTCGCTACGATTCTTACAGCACAGAGGAGATTAAGAGTGGGAGGGCATGGGTTCGTGTCCACCCTGTATATTGTGGCCTTTAAAAAATACAGCTTATTCGTTTATGTGCTCCTCTATTATAGGCTTTAAAGACATGAAGATTTTGCGAGGTTAGTACACACCTAATTTTGACTCTAGAATGGCTCGTTATAATTTTGCAAACTATGTCCTAAATTAAGAACGGCCACCTAAAACTTTCTCGTTTTGAGTTAATATGTTTAGATTATTCAAACGAACGTTAATTTTTTACAGGTTTGGGCAGTTCAGAAGTGCAACCTCAGCTATCAAGATTTATATCTGAACCTAAAACTATCGTATCATCTGAATCAGAAGAATTAAACCGAGCCCTTGTTTTGACTTTGGCTCGCTCTATGCATATTATTGGTAAGTGCTGTCTATAATTTTTTTTTTTTAACAACTTTTTTTTGAGATCGACGATAAAAAATAATACCCCTTCTCAATTGTTTTTTAAAATAGCTAAAATTATTTTTTAATGTAAAAATCTTTGTGAGAAAATTCGCCTCAACTTGTAATCGAACCCGCCTGAACCCACACGAAATTGATACTTCGCGACACCTGTAACTTCAATCTTTAGTGGCTGGTTCTATGCTCCAGCACTACCTGAAATGCATATCAATAGAGTTATAGCCAAAGTTCATGAAGAAAGATCGGTAACCTCATATTTACCTATTTCCACGATTTTTCCATATCTTAATCTAGAAAGAGGGAGGTGATTTTAAGGGGTTCCGCTGCAGCAGCAATAATTTCAATCTTTGTAACGTTTTACAGGAACGGGTAATGACCCAGTGAGTGGTGCTTGGTGTAAAGATATCTTAGTAACAATAATGTCTCTTACGCCTCATTCATGGGCCAATCATACTCTGGAAAGTTTTCCTCCCGTTCTTCATGAATTTTTCCAACAAAACACTGTCCCAAGAGAAAATAAATTACAACTCAAAAAAGCTGTTGAAGAAGAATATAGAAACTGGACGTCCATGACAAATGAAAATGATATTATAGCTCATTTCTCTGTGGCCAATACACCACCATTGTTTTTGTGTCTTCTGTGGCAAATGATTTTGGAGACGGATCGGATAAATCCAATTGTTTATAAAATATTAGAAAGAATTGGTGCCCGTGCTTTGTCGGCACATTTGAGAAAATTTTGTGATTATTTGGTATTCAAATTCGCCAATTCAGAAGAAGGTAAGATTTTGTCTTCTTTATTGGGGGTCTGTCCCCAAAATATTAACAACGGTACTCGAAGACATCACAAAATTACAAGATAAAATGTAGGGCGCGGTTTCATGTCACTTGCGTGGACACCTTTATGAGATCAAATATTGGTCACACTTTGGAAAACTCTCAAGCTTTCCGAATTGTTACAGTTTAGAATATACAATGATAGACCTTATACTACCCGAATAGAACTGTAAAGTCCTTTTACACCGGCAATTTTTTTGGGTAATAATTTAGGTGGTAAATATCACAAATTCTCGACGATAAAATTCCATGGGCTGTCTGGGTTTGAAACCACAACCTACTGTTACCCAGTCAGAGCGGGTTACCCCTACACCACAAACCCTTTTAATATATTGTTCCAACTTCAATTTTGTTCCCTTTTCTTTCGGGGCTTTTGGACCAGGGCCAAAGATTATATCAAAGAAGTCTTCACAAGTTAAGATTATTGGTTTCCCAAGCCGGGGACATCTGAGCCGGCAATTATTTTTACCAGCAGCTGTTCATGGAAATCTAGAAGGAAAATGTTGTGCTGTTGTGGGCACACAGTCGCTAGGGTGTTCGTTCGAAAACGAACTTCTATAACTAACTAGTGTTGAAAATCAACGGAAATTATTAAAAAATAGCAACATTCAAATACTTTCCCGACCCTATCTATATGGGTTTATTATCCCCACAAAATTTCCTTTTATTATCATATTTTTATCTGGTTTTCTCTAATTTTAATCGGGATGGGGGAATGTAGTTTCCATTGTAATGTGTCAGAGGTTAAACACCTCTGAAACACAATAAATAATTAAAATAAAATTGTGACTACGGTGTTCATAGTAGAACTCTCGCTTTTTAATTTAATTTCATTATTAAGAATAGATAAAAAAAAATATTTCTTTTACATATCCTTCGTAATATTTTTAATTGTATGAAAACATAATTGGATTTAGTAGTGTGGTCAGTCAAATAAAAATCGCCTTATTATTCAGCCACACTCGAAAATTATTTTTAATATATTTAATCATAAACTACTCGTCTGGCTTTCATTATAAAACACAAAACAAGTCAATTAAATTATTTTTACGTTTTTCATAACAACATCTTAACACTCAATACATAATATTATAATGCAATCGAAACAAGAAGAAATAGAAAGAATTAAAAAATCCCTTGATCAGAGTTATCAAAGATTACAAAATCATGGTGCAATATTTGTTTTTAAAAAACCAACAAATCTAGAAGACAGACTTTTACTTTACGAGAAAAGTCCCAATTTGAAAGGTGCAATTCAATTCATACGTCAAGAACAAAATCTCATCAAATCATATTTACCTTTAGAATGTATAAATAAATTTCAAGATTTTCAATATCCAAACGAAGATATTCGATCTTTTTCGAAAGTATACGAACAAAATACTCACGATAACATACCATATATGCCGATTTGTAACGAAGAAACACGAATGATTACAATAAATCCGATAAATAATTGTAAAATTGTTCCATTTGATTTTGTCAAATCAAGTTTTATTTTTGAATCAAATGGTTTGATTTTATATTTGGAACATTTCAGTTGTAATCAAATTGAACTTCAATTTGAAAATCAAATAATTCATGCGCTGTTTATTGATGTGCATATTTTTCAACAAGATTGGTTAGATTATGTGAATGGTTCTTATTTATGTTTGGCAAATCGTTCATTTAAACGATCATTTTATTTACCGTTTAAAATTGAATATTCTAAAGTTGATATAATACAAAATGAGAATGTTGTTGAAATTAGAGTTCCTTGGCAAACAAATGAATGAGTTGATAACAGTTCACTTTGGTTTAAAAAAAATCACACTGAAAAGATAAATTAAACAAAAATCAGACTGCATTTCCTTGTTTTTTTTTTATTTTTAAACCGTAAGGCTCGTCATAGTGATGTCAAGCATTTTTTTCTCTTGTGAATACATTTGGATAAGTAAAAGAGCTCTAATGAACCCACTGTGAATCGTAGTGTACTATTCATTTGAAACAGAGTATACTGAAAGGATTTTTTTCTTTAATCTATCCCAAAACACTATTCACTATTGCTTTTTTATACAAATCTTAATAATTTAATTCTTTGAATTAAATTATTAAACAAAACACTTACAAAAAACACTATTTATAATTATTTATGTAGAAACGAAGGATGGAAGTTGACTCAACTTCCATCCTTCGACTCGACTAGACTGATGATGAATCGAATGATTCGAAACTAGTTTCTTCATAAATAATTGTAAATAGCGTTTTCTGTGTGTTTTGTTTTAATTTATTTAAAAAGTTAATAGAATCTTAATAATAAAAAAATTAGGTACCTCGTTTGGCCTTAAAAAATTCAAAATAAATTTGGTTTAAACCAGTGAGCCTGGCTTGATCCCAATTTATAGCCAGATCATTGAGCGAGGTTTACTTTTAAGTGAACTTTTGTTTTAGTTTAACATGTCAATAACATGATTTGGAAATATAACATCGTCACCATGGTATTGTGTCTTGGGTTGTGTATACAGCCTTGCTATTCAGATCACTGAGTAAGTTTTACAATTAATCAACTCCTTGTTTCAGGTCAACATGTCAACAAATGTGTTGACGCGATCAATAACATGATCTGGAAATATAACATCGTCACCATAGATCGTCTGGTATTGTGTCTTGCTTTGCGCACACAGGAAGGGTCTGAAGCACAAGTGTGCTTTTTCATTATACAACTTTTACTATTTAAAGCTGCAGAATTTAGAAATCGAGTTTCAGAATTTGTGAAAGAAAATTCACCCGAACATTGGAAACAATCAGATTGGCATGAAAAACATTTGGCATTTCATCAAAATTATCCAGAAAAGTTTGCTCCTGAAGGTAAGTCTCTTTATGAGTAATTCAATTCTGTATCTTTGTGGAATTCTAAGCGCCATTTTGGCTTGGTTTATGGAATCGACCAATGAACAGGTTGATAAATTTTAATCAACTTCCTCAAGCAACTTGAATGTTTACGACAGAAAATACATGTTGTATTAACACCAAAATTTCCTTCAAGGTCAACCATGTTTACGTTTTTTTTAAAAAATAATTAGCCGTAAAATATAGGAATTTTTATGTCAATTTTTTTAACTTAATTTCAATAATGATCCTTTGGAATCGACTACAAAATAAAAGGATTACTACCGAAAATGATCAACATAACAAAAATGAAATTTCGGTATGACAAAACGGATTTTTATACATTCTATTTTTGGATTCTGCGTACGCATAAAACATCAAATTTTGTGAGGGGGTAATTTTTATGGCCACAAAAATAAGAAGTCCATGAGATAAACTGACGGAGATTTTTAATTCGGATTAAAAAAAATTTAACCTTCTTAAAAAATGTTACAAACTAATTTAGAAAAAAATCTGATCATACCATTCCATTGATCAATTTTTTTTTTTAAAGGTCAGTCCCACTAAAATGATTTACTGCTTCAGGTCCATGCGATTGTCGGTTCTACGCAACGGGGTGAACTGGAACCCATCACATCACAGTTTTAGCCAAGGGTCATAACATCCTTATTAACCTCATATCAGTCTATGTTTCCCGAAACTGAATCTAGAATTGGGGAGAACAGTTAATTTTAAGAGGAACATAGCTACTACAACAACTGCTTTTAGGTAGCGATAAGATTGAACTGTGACATTTTGTTTTCTGTTTTCAGGTATTTTAGACCAAACTGGTTCCTCTTCTTCTTATCAAACTCTTCCGGTTTATTTTGGTAACGTGTGTCTCAGATTCCTTCCCGTGTTCGATATTGTTATACATCGATACTTAGAGTTACCACCTGTCACAAAAAGTTTGGAAACTCTACTTGAACACTTGGGTTGTTTGTATAAATTTCATGATCGCCCTGTTACCTACTTGTATAATACGTTACATTACTATGAGAGGAAATTGAGAGATCGGTAAGTTGTTCATACGGAGGTACTTTTAAACAATATCCAAAAATATTGTGTTCAGCTAAATTCGACCAAAAGTCTATTTTTCAAAGTGCTTTTAGATATAATTGATAACTGTACTCAAAACTTTTTTTAAAGTTTTTGTTTTGCCCCAGGGTCGGGGTTATGGATTTTTATCGAAAATATTTTTTCCGCAACTAACATTCAAAGAACTAATAGTTCTAACATTTAAAGAAAAGACCCTTCCTGGCAGTTTGCGTTAGTGCTCCGTACCTTGAGACCTAGTTAAATTTTGAAGAAAAGGAAATTAACGTCGTATCATCACACTATTTGTCATGATTCCAAAAATTTGGCACAATTTATTTGACGTATATTGTTGAATTTGTGTATTTGGTATATACTCGTATTTGTGCCCCTGTTACACTTTATGAAGACTTTCACATGAAATTATTTGCTTTCACATAAGATTTTATTTATCGTATAATATACCGTAGCAACCAGATATTTATCTTTAATAAATATCTTTATTTTTAACCAGCTCCCATAGCTCAGTGATCACTGCACAAATCTTGCATTCGGGAGACCCAGGTTCGAATCTTGACAGGGACAAAAATTTGTCTCTGTAGTTTGGATGTTTATGGAGCCCACTCAGCCTCGTGAGCACAATGAGTAGCCATGGACATAAATGCGCATAGCGATTCAGTGTCAGCCTTGTAGGAAAAATAGAAAAAAATCAATGTAATTGGGTAATGCTTTATATTGGAAAATCTTATAATACTCCAGTGAGCACCAAAGTTGTGACATAATAACACAAAGAAACAGCTTTTTTTATTATTAATATATAAATGGTAATGATTGATATTGGAAAATCCTACAATACTGCAGTGAGCACCAAAGTTGTGACAATAACACAAAGAAACAGTTTTTTTTATTATTATTTAATATATAAATTTGATATTTTTTCTTTTTCCATTATGATTTCTGTGAATTTCAAAAGTTAATTTAGTCTTTCTTCACTTGTGTATTTTCGATAATTTAGGACTTGGGCGTCCGCAGACGCCTCATATTTTTTTTTAAGAATGATTAATGTGATCAAACAATAAAAAAGTGTTTGTTATGCGTTTAAACACTATCAGACTATTTGGACAAATTTTAGTCACTTTTTTGTTTGATCAAATATATTTGTCGATCACACTTTTGTGTACAGATTGAAGTAAAAATAAATGGTACGGAAAACCGTACTAGANAAAATATGGCCCAAAAGCAATATGGCCGAATATATTTGATCTTTATTTTGGCCTTTGGCTTCCCGTCAAACAATTTTTTGAGCCAAATTATGTCTAAAATTTCTGCACGAATACAATACTTTATCTTCTATGGAAGAGAAAGTAAAAATGACAAAATATGGCATCATGACAAATAGTGTGATAGGTTAGGCCACAATACAATTCCTTGTGTTATAACTAAAATGTATTTCTACGCTTGGATTCTAACTGTCTCCTGGTTAAGAATCCGTCACCATTTGAACCACACTGAGGATTTATAAAAAAATGGAGTGCTAGGAATTTGCTCTAACTCTTTCGTGGGTTGACCCGCTATTGCAGTAAATAAAATGTTTAAACTAAACTATATGATTTGTGCTTGTTGTTTCAGACTTCCTCTGAAGAGGAAGCTTGTATCGGCTGTCCTTGGTTCTTTATGTGATATCCGAGCACCTGGATGGTCACTATCTGAACAGTACCTACAATACATGCAGAGTGATAAACCACCATGGGTTCCTGAACTCGACTATTACATTCGACTTGTCAAACGAGTTGTCGATAGTATCCTTTATTATTATTTTATAAGTTGTTGTTTGGTACTTTCCACTGTAGTTGTATGACCTAACATGTATATTACAACCTAGTCCAAATCGATGGGGTTGATTTTTATTTAAATATTGCTGGATAAGGGTCAATTTGATTCCCATTTCGTAGAGGTAGTAGATTCGTAACCAGGAGACTGTTGATTCAAATATAATCATGAACATAAGATATAACAATATGAATAGAAAAACATTGTGACAAGCATATTAGCTTAACTTAACTAAATTCCTTGTTAAGTTTTTAAACAAAAAAACTCGATTATTTTAACAAATCTTTATGGTCTCTTGTAAAGACACTTTTGTTTCTTAGGATCGAATTCATTGGTCAGCACAAAAGGACCCTAAAACATGTTAACACTATCCCCAAAAACCAAAAACGGGAATTTTTTTCTTGAAAGTTTAATTGATTCTGAAATAGGTATCACTAAAAAACATTCTAGCCAGCGTCTATGAATGCACCAGTTCCTTTTAAATCACTGAAGTGAGGAAACGCCTGGAGAGTTTTTACCTCGTGATAATGGTTATTCACCGGGCCCAACCTGGGCCCGGTGAGGTCAATATGTGTAGCTGGTTTGTAAGTTCCCGGCGAATAAAGGGTAAAACCCCCGGCTCGAATAACCAATAGATTTTAAAGAGACATTAAACAAAACATTTTTAACGTTAGACGTTGAACAAAAAAAAAAAAATACATTTAAGAGATGATATACTCGTAGTTTGAATTAGGAGATTTGAAACATCAGAGAAATACGCTTTGTTTACGAATATGGACCCGAAGAAAGGCAACGTTGTCGTTTTCACTTTTAATTTTCAATAAAAGTCAGCATGCTTATTGCTCTGATCATCTAAATTTTTCCGTTTGCAGTCGATTGTGATTTGATAGTTTTAAAGTCTTTAACATTTAAGAATCGGCGGCGAACTTTAGTAATAAAAAATATCGGACATCCTGTTAAAAAAAACTCTGCTAGAAAATCAATATTACGTTATCGCATACGTCACTAGTTAAAGCTTATGTGTCTCACACAAAAGCTTAAATGCAGGACATATCTATCCAGTTTAATCCAGCTTGGACATGGTTAGATATTCCTACAGACGTTGATTAATCAACGTTTCCAAGGTAAATGTGCACTAGCGTGGTGTAAGTAGATAAACTATTGCAATCTACTTGGGGCTTCTACCCAAAACTGGCTCTATATTTAATAAAAATTCCATTCCAATTTTTCTTAACCGAAATAATTTTAGCTCTCAATGGAGATCCTCCATTTCCTCCAACGGATTGGAGATTCAACGAGTTCCCCAACCCAGCTGCACATGCATTGTATGTCACTTGTGTGGAGTTAATGGGTTTACCTGTACCACCAGAAGATGTTGGATATGCACTGTTGGATGTCATTATGAGAGGGTGAGTAAAGACAAACACAACTGGACTATCGGTATCACAAAAAATTACAAACGTCTCGAAATAGTCTGGAGTTTTCATAAAAAACACTGCCAAACTCCACTCCAACTTATTATTTGATTGATTATTCAAAGAACGAACGGATTTTTATATTGGATTTCTTGATGCGTAAAATTAACAATTTTGAGGGTGGGAGTATTTTTTTCTTTTTTGTCATAAACCAAATTTGATGGAGTTTTTTTTTCAGTAATCGAATCCAAAGGTTCATTATTGAAAATTGAACAAAAGTATTTAGAATTTAGTTTATATCATCATCATCTAGATAATAATTATTTAAATAACTGGTTTGCTCCTGTCATCCATATTGGTTAAATTCATTTTGTGTAGACTGTTGTCTGAGGAAATCGTTTTTGGATAGGGTAGTTTCCTGTTACCTTTTCTCCAGTACTAAAACACCCTACATAATCTCCTGTTGTGCAACATGTGTTAATATCGGAGCATAGTTGTACGCCATCAACTCGGGCGGACTCGGTCTTTAGGATATCAGCCCCGAATAACGTGTTTTTTTTTNTTTTTTTTTTTTTTTTTTTTTTTTTTTTTTTTTTTTTTTTTGTATAGTCCTTTTTGTTAGTTAATATTTAATTAAGGGAAAATCCCATCTTAAATTTGGTTGTAATCAATAAATTAACTTTTGGAATTGACCACGAATACTTTTCTCTAAAGTTCAAAGACCATATGTGGATTCGAACCACCGCCATTCAGTGAACTGAGCTTTTGAAACTAGTTAACCCAAAATAATTCTAAAAGAGAATGTCCATCCGAAAAGTTCTGCATCAGAAACCATTGTGCAAATATCACAAATATATTTTTCCTTTGAAAAGATACCTAAGTTTACGAAGGCATTTTAAAGCCGACCATGGTCTACAAGAATTTACGTTTTCACTAGATAACTTTTTAACTTGTACTGATCCACACATAAACCTATTTCTATTTCAGATATACGGTGATTGCATCAGATCAGATCCATTCTTACATTAATGTGATTGGTTTAGTGATGTCTGCATTACCTGATTCCTATTGGAATGTGATTCAGGATCGATTAATAAAAGTCATATCCAGTCCCCAACTCGCCAACTACAAATATAACTTCAACGTCTTTGATCTTTGCAATTTTAAATTGACCCATAATACATTGCTGGATAACAAATTTGCTTATACTCTAGCGTTGACACATTCGATGTGGCATCATGCAGGTCTTGGACAAATATCTACAGTTCCTCAGTAAGTATGCACGTTTTGGTTTATCCCTTTCAAAGTTGTGGTGGTCAGAAAAAATCATCACCTTTTTTTTAAAAAAAAATGTATATATTATGGTACCGTCAATGTGTATAATTGAGACATTCTATAGAATGCGAGGTGTTTTAGTCAAAGTATAAAATAATTTATTTTACACTTTGCCTAGTCATTTTATGAAACCACTACGCATTCTATATAATGTGTAACTTGTTGTTAGTCATTTAAAGTAGATTGACCGAGGAAAAACTGATTTCATAGTTATTTTCTTGACGCAGAGAAGTTTTTAAGTTTCTAATCACTCTGGTTAAAACGGTCTTGGTCATTCTACAGAATGCCTAGTCAATGTATGAAATGCTCTCTTTTTTCATACATTGACTACTGTTTGTAGGTATTATAAATAATGACGGATTTCATACATTGCCGGTAACATATACAGGGTGTTTGCCTATAAATGGGACCCCTGAATATGGTGGGTAGCTGAGATCAAATGGAACTTTTTTTACGAAATTCGATAGTGAGCCAGGCGAAGCATAGCCGAGTTACAGGGTGGAGAATGTCATTTTTGAGCAACTTTCAACGTCGCTTTGTGGGTTCTGTGTGACCGAACAAAAAGAATATGGACACTAAATCCTAGTTTTTAATGGACGTGATTTCAAATATGCCATCAAAAATTTAAAAAACAAAAGCAAAATGGGGGAAAACCTGAAAAGTGATCAAATTCTTTTGTCTGTTCTCAAATGTGATTCAACTTATGAAAAGAGCGTCTCTATCTAAGACATTTTGTTTGAAAAAAAAAATTGAAAAATCGAACAAAAAATTAAATTACCATGTTAAGAGAGAACCACCAAATTGGTCCGATTACGATAAAATTAATGTCCTGGACACATCTGTTATAGTAGAATTTCGAAAAAAGGGCTTGAACCATAATGGCAGCCTTCCAAAGTCCAAAAAATGTTCGATTCAATAAATTTCTTTTTCGTTTTTCCTCTTGAGAACACCGTTAAATTGAACTTTATTAGTACCTGAGCATGGCAAATGTAATCTGAACTCAGATTAAGAAAGAAAAAAAAAATCGGGAAAAAAATCTTCTAAACTAGCACAATATCATGATAACATTCATCAGAAAATATTCTAAGAAATATGAAAATTCACAAATTGTTTTTCTCTTTTTTTATGATATCCCTTTAAAAAATCTGAACTCATACTTCCATTTGTTATACTCAGTTACTATCAAAATGAGAAAAAAGACTAAAAAATCAAACAAGAAAAAAAGAAAAAAATACCTTTAATCGAACATTTTTTGGACTTTGGAAGGCTGCCATTTTGGTTCACGCTCTTTTTCGAAATTCTAATTTGATAGTTGTGTCCAGGACTTTAACTGGAGCTTATTTCTAAAATTTTATCGTAATCGGACCATTTTCGTGGTTCTCTCTTAACATGGGAATTGAATTTTTTGTTCGATTTTTCAATTTTTTTTTTACACAAAATGTCTTAGAAAGAGACGTTCTTTTCATAAGTTGAATCACATTTTAGAACAGACAAAAAAAATTGATCACTTTTCATGTTTTCCCCCATTTTGTTTTTGCTTTTTAAATTTTTGATGGAATATTTGAAATCACGTTCATTAAAAACTAGGATTTAGTGTCTTCTTTTTTGTTCGGTCACACAAAACCCACCAAGCGACGTTGAAAGTTGTCCTAAAATGACCATTTCCACCCTGTAACTCGGTTATGCTTCGTCTGGCTCACTAACGAATTTTCGTAAAAAATGTTCCATTTGATCTCAGCTATCCACCATATTCAGGGGTCCCATTTATAGCCAAACACCCTGTATACACAATAATTCATGCCAAAGTCATCTTTTTATTAATGAGTAATTTCACAAAAACCCAACTGATATCTCCATTTCTAGATTATAAAATGATGGAAATATGTAGTTATGAAGTTACTTAAATAATTTTGATGGCCCTTGTCTGAAACTGGGATTGGTATACTCTACAGTTCATCCCGGTATGTATAATCGACCATCGTCAGGATTTGGATAAAATAAATTGCAGTAGGTATATTGATTTTGAACTAAAGTCATAAGCGGAAAGTCGTCCTCACCTGTAAATGCGCTCTTGGCCGGCGTTGAAGGATAGAATCCCCAAAGGCTCGGTAGTTCGCATTATTTTTTTTCTTCCATATTCCGATTTAATGTGGTTATCAATACCCTGCTTGTAAACGATTCAAGCATAATTAAATTTTGACTGTATATTTGTGTATGGAGTATGGACCCCTTACTTTGCAGCCCGGGGACCGAATTTCCTTTCAACGGACAAACAAGCCTTAGTTCTCATTCCATACTGACATACGTATTTCATTTCTAGATTCATCAAGAAGAAGTTAGCTCCCTGTGTTAAGAGTGAACAACAATTTATTTTTCTTTGTCACGTCATTGGTCCATTTCTGCAGCGTTTCAATTCGGAACGTCCCAAAGCTGTAATGGATTTGACTGTTACATTGTACAATACACTCGAACATGTTGACAAGAACAATGCACAGATGTTACATATGGATGAAATCAGTGATCTCTTGTACCACATTAAATATATGTTTGTTGGTAAGTACTGATAGGTATTCTGCATTGGGTTTATTTTCTTGTATAAGATTATTTGGTTTATGTAAAATGTAATGTAAATGTATATTTCTTTGTGTTATTATGTCACAATTTTAGTGGGCATCATGACATTAAAAGGTATTCTCAACAATTATTCCAATATCACTAAGCCTAAGCTACACTTTAAAAATTTCCTTATAATGCTACCACTTGTCGCTATTACCATATCTACTCAATTGTCCTCAGGAGGCTGAGTTACCCCCAATCACAACCAGGCCAAGTAGACAATTTGAAAAAACCTTTATCAAATTTTCGACTCGTCCAGGAATCGAACTCGGAAATTCCTTGGTACAAGCCGAGTGTGGTGGGCACCCTGCCATGGAGATGGAGACGTCAACATTATTTCGATATTTCCGAATGTGTAATATCTTCCAATCCAATTATGATTTACTTACATACATAGTGAAAATAGGTCAAAAGCAAATCTGCAATATTATTATGTTACTCATGTAATTTTATATTGGAGTAATTGACATAGTTCTGATGACCATGTCAATTAACAGTCTCCAAGATCAGATACATAATGTTAATTAAAAACTTAAGCAGCAAACAACAACTATTTTAGATCTGGATTCTCATATATCTTAAGAGTTACTCTAAACTCTTTAAGCTAGACTTCAATCTGAGAATGAAAATTGCGATAGCAATAAAAACAAGATGATAATCTTGAAAATGATCAACGATTAGAATTTACGAAATTGGTCTTTATTAGATTTTATGACTTAGAAATAGGTTGATATGAATCAAACCCAACAGCGTTAAATCGTAAGACCTATCAAACTTTTGTATGTTACAGGTGACCTCATGAAAAGCGAAGTCGAAGGTATCATCAGAAAATTAAGACAAGCTCTTCAAATGAGATTACGTTTTATATCACATTTAAACGTTGATGAAATTATTTCAAATGCGTAAACTTTCACCACCAATTTTTATGAAATTTGGTATGTAGGTCCCATTTAGGGTCTAATTATTCCACTGAATAAAAGTTACACACCACGTTGATGAAACTATTTCAAACTTTGTGCTTCCGCTCTTTGTCTTATGGAAAATAAACTCGTGAGTATTGTGCTTGCACATATTCTTACGCCTGAATATAATGATAACTCTTACCTATGTTATTATAAACTCAAAAGCATTGTGCTCTAATTCAATTAAAATTTAGTAAACACAATACTTGAAATTTCAGTTCAAGTATTGGGTTTATTGTCTAGAAACTTTGATCAAATTAAAGCTCTGTTCAAGCCGTTTACTAAGGTCGGTTTTCTTGTCGTATAAGTTATGTGTAACTTTTGTTCAGTGCTATGGGTTACAGACAACTTATAACACTGTAAGTTGTCCATAAATTTATTTCAAATTTAATTTGAAAATGACCGTCTGATTTTTTTAGTAAAATGACGTTTCTTTTTTTAAAAAAAAGAAGGAGATGAGCTAACCTGGATTTTGACATACTCAGCGGACTGACCATATGTCGCTTCCTATCCACATTAATTCATACCTGGTAGTCATGAGGGCTTCGATCATATTATAAAACTATTATATTAAAAAAAAAGGAAATCTCTCCCTCCTTGAAAAAACTGCCAATGTTACATACCCCCCCCCCCCCNAAGGTTCGCAGAATCCAAACATCGAATAAACAAATCGTTCGTCTGCCGTCTTCCGTACCCAGAACACCGTGATGGGCACTTTGCTACTTAGCGTTCACCAATTTTCATGAAATTTGGTATGTAGGCCCCATTTAGCGTCTAATAAGGTTCCATACTAAATTTTTTGTATGAAACCACATTTCTAGTTGTCCCATTTGGTATGTAGGTCCCATTTTATTTCATTTTACATGGAACATGGATTAGTAAGTTATAAAATGGAAATAATAGTGTTTTTTAGTGTATTTTTCAACGGGGAATCCAATGAAACTATTAATACGAAAATCGGACTTACGGTTTAGACTTAGAAGCGATCTAGTGGACTATGGTCACTCATTTAATATCTACTTTTGACGTAT
This sequence comes from Pachypsylla venusta, assembly GCA_012654025.1. Lineage (NCBI taxonomy): Eukaryota > Metazoa > Arthropoda > Insecta > Hemiptera > Aphalaridae > Pachypsylla > Pachypsylla venusta. The sequence continues at coordinate 11,162,588 of CM022880.1, forward strand.
GTAGAAACCTAATAGTCTTTTAACCTCTATTATTACTAACTGCGTTGTCTAAAATAGCAGTGGCGTATTTAGGCATTTTAGGCAACACAGTTTCTTATAATTGAGATAACAATTTCCAAAAGGCAGGTTTCTCAATTCATTTTTTCCCAAATTATCAAAAGTATGAACCATTATTGTATGAAGGATCCTTAGTCCACTAGATCGGTTCTAAGTCTGATTTTCGTGATAATGGTTTCATTGGAGTTCATGATGAAAAATACTCGAAAAACTATTTATATTTTTTGACATACTCGGTGGATATGCGAAACATAAGTCGAAATTTCCATGTAAAATCCTATGGACAACAGAAAGTGCAAACCCTGTATATGTGACTGATGGTGACGAAAAGTTTCGCGCACAATAAGACCCCAAATGGAACCTAACTACCAAATTTTATCAAAATCGGTCAACGGCAAAAGTTATCATCACGGCGGACAATCGGATTTTTTTTATTCGATATTGGATTACGTTCCTTGAAATGTAAAATACCAAACTTTGAGTGAGGGTTTTTTTCCGTGACGATTTCGAAAGTTCATTATTGAAAATAATAAACCAACATTAGGAAAACTCCAACTCCACAGACCTGTTTTGATCTTCACGATCTTTGACTTTGCCACCTCATGTAACATTTTGAATATCGACTCATGAGTTATGACTGGATATGGTACTATAAGTTGTCTTTAAAATTAGACCAATCTATTTTTAAAATTAATCATTATTTTCTTTATATTATTGTAAATTCAAACAAACGTTTATATAATATGAAATAATAATACGTGTAAAAAATAAAATGGTATCCTATATTTGCGTTGTGTAATTTTTCTCTATGGTTAGAATTCATAAATTCCATCGATAACACAAGAATCGTGTTTTTAATGTGACCCGGAGTTATAATTCTCTATCGTCGTCTTTGTAACGGCTTTCCTCCCATAATCAACTGTTCTACCCATTTCTGGATACATGTTGGAAAAATGGCAGAATTCGGTTAATGGTTGATATAAGATCACTGGAAAGTTTTTGATTGCCCTTCGCTGGAACTGTGATGGTATGCGTTTTTGGTCAACCAAAAACGCATAAAACCGTCCATCGTGAGATGGTGAGATTCTGTAGTTGTAGCGCGAAGAAATGGTATTCGTATCACATATCGCCGGGGGTCATCTTTTTTGCCCCCCCCCCCGTAGATCCTTAGATTTTTATATGAAATTTGTAAATAAAAATCGCTTTTTTTATTTCGAAAAGCTTAAACCCGAAGTGTGTAAATCTCGCGATGCTGCACAAAATAAATAATCCATGTGCACGTGCTCGCGTTTTTCATAGCACCACCTTAACACTTGCACTTATAAAAAATAAATTTCAAATGCCTATGCCTATAAAAACCTTTCAGATCAAAGGTTTTTCAGAGTTTTTTTAGAAAAAAAAACAGAGGATTTTTTCCATCTGGCAACACTGTCATTATTTAATAATAATTGTTTATGTTTAGTGATAGCAGATAATATTCCTGATCCCTGTGATTTGTAAATATCTGGTATTTTTTTGAAGAGGTAACTTTTACAACAAAAAGAAAATACTGCCTTGTAATATTTAAGAATATCACCCAAAAGCTAAAAATAACTGAAACGCTAATTATTTATTTAATATTGGACTTTTGATTCAGGTGAGTTATTTTATTGACAATCAAAGAAAGAGTCAAACCTCATATTCACGAACTACTAGTATAGGTATCCAGACTGAGAACATAGTTCTCGCATCGAACATTAAAACAACGCATCATGGTTGATGCTTGGAAAACATACACTTTATAAGATGATTAATTGTACTTCAGTGGATACCAGAGCATTGTGGAGTGTCAGGCAACGAGGAAGCATATGCCTTGGCAAAGAAAGAATCAGAGATCTTAGCCACCCCCATGAGAGATATACCTTCAAAGCAATAAACACCACAAAAAATGGATAATCCAAGCAGGAAGAGAGAAGAGACCTTACTATAAATCCAAATATAATTCTGATCTTTTACGTAAGGAAGCAGTTGCCAAACTAAGACTAATAACGGGTCATGATTGCTTAGCCCAACAACTGCACAGAATAGGTTGCAGAGATTCCCCAATTTGTCCATTATGTACCGAAGCAGAAATGAATGCTGAACATATTTTATTTTGTCCATCCCCATCCCTTCCCGTTCAAAATAATATAACCGGAAAATATTGGGAGGCCAGGAGAATAATGTCGTCAATTTCCAGCATTAGAAACCATTCATAAGATGATTTAATTCGAATACTACGTTTTATGAAATACTAATTTTCTTCACATGACTAAAATTAAATAGATGTTAAGTAGAGCTAACTAGTTCCATCCTCTCCTCAGAACAACGTCTGGGAAATGATCCTATAAGAACATTTCTCTGACACTAGCCTGACGATGTTCTCGGGAGAGGATGGAACTAGTTAGTTCTGCTTTACATCTATTAAATTTTGGTCAAGTGAATGTATAGTATTTTATAAACCCTTTATTCGTGAGCTAAATTACTCTTCAGGGCCATAAAAGCCTCTGCACATAAGCCTCAACTGGTTTTGAAAAGTATCATTAAATATAAACCGTAATTATTTGCCGTAACTTTGTTATGTGTTTTGATTACGGTTTATATTTAAGGTTTTTTTCCAAACATAAAAAAACCCAGTTGAGGATTTTATGGCGTCGAAGAGGAATTTAGCTCAAGAATAAAGGGTTTGTAAAAATATTGTCTTAATTAAATAGATGTTAAGTAGAGCTAACTAGTTTCATCCTCTCCCGGGAACATCGTCAGGCTAGTGTCGGAGAGAGAGAGAGAGAGGGGGAAAAAAATGATTAAAATTTTATTGTATTGATATAGAACATTTAAGCGATAGTTCTGAAAACACTCGCGCGAATTTCGGGTTGAACTGAATGTCTACAGTTCTCAAAACACTTATATTACTTTTCAGGGATAATATGACTAGACATGCTCGGAATTGTACAGCGGGAGCTGTCTATACTTATCACGAGAAGAAAAAAGACGCAGAGGCATCTGGTTATGGCACTCAGAATCAAAGAGTTGGTAAAGATTCCATCAAAGATTATGATTGCTGTAGTCTCACACTTCAACCTTGCAGAAATCCTGTTATCACGTGAGTTAAGTATACCTACTACTGGCAATTTTTTTGGCTTAACGTCTCTTTAACATCTATTGATCATTCGAGATTCGAGGCGGGGATTTTACCCTCTATTCGCTGGAAACTTACAAACCAGCTACAAAGTCAAATGTTATTTTTCTCAGGGAAGTTAAAAATAAGTAAGATATTAAATCGGCCAAGATATTAAAAAGTCAAGGGGGGGCCGGTTATTCTGGGATACAGTATAGTATATCTCATCTGCCGTCACCCCCCTTAACCCTAGGATTGCCAAGCTCTATTCAATTACGTGCATTGCCAAGGGGGGGTACAAAGTACCCGCAGACAAAATAAAGGATAAAATGATTTTTTTTATAACAATAAGTCGCTATTACTTTATTATAAACTAAAAAAATATAAACTAAATCAATTATTATCTTA
>CM022880.1:11166427-11182805 GCA_012654025.1 Pachypsylla venusta
TACCCGCGCCCAAAGTTTGGCTTCAATATCATCCCTTAGAAGGCTTAGAACATACATATTTTTATATACTATGATGGAAAATATTGTTTGTGACAATTATTAAAGGTCTCATTAAAATAAGTATCATAATTTGATTATACAAGCTTTTTTCTAAAACGCGGGTGGATTTAAATCTTAATGGTCATTCGAGACGGGGTTTTTACCCTCCATTCGCTGGAAACTTGTAAACCAGCTACCCACATTGACCTCACCCAGCCTGGGTTGGGCCGAAAAAATTGCCAGCTTCACGAGGGCGCGAATCAACGTGGACACACAAATGGCACAACCTCGCTGGACGTTGCTTAACTTCAGTGATCTAACGGTAACTGGTGTATTCAACGTGCCATAGACGCTGTCATTTAAATCTTTGAATAACATGTTAATTATAAGTGTTATAATTAACATTTTATTCCAAGATTTAAATTTAACGGCCCAACAAGCCATTTTAGTTAATCAATACAGAAACACTATTTCAAAACTAATAAATATTGATTTAGACATTTTTTTTCTTCAATAAAACATGTAAATCAAATCATGTATTTCCCAATTAAGTCAACTTCCATCCTTCGACTCGCCTAGACTGATGATGAATCGAATGATTCGAAACTAATTTCTTCATAAATATTAACAAATAGTGTTTTTGGTGTTTTGTTTTAATTTTATTTAAAAGTTAATATAGGAAAGGGGCAATGACCAATCGAATGGTTATGGTAAGATCCAGATTTGAACCTTGAAAGTGACTTTTATTGACAAAAGTGTCGATTTCTCAAGGATTTTAAATAGAATATTACAAATATTTTTTGTCATAAAATAAGGACTAACAAACCTTTTCTTTTTTTTAAAAAAAGGGGTGCTTTTATGTAAAAGTTCACTTATCGTGTTGAAAAAAAGGTTCCTCATCAACCTACTTAAATAATAGTCAAAAGTGTACATTTTCATCATTGTCGGAGGATGACAAGGTCAAAAGATCTTGTGGCATAAAAGCAATAGCATCTGGCAAAATCTAAGGAAGAGATCATCTTCTATCTTCATCTCTTTTTAAGAGCTTATCGACCCTCACATTCTAATTATTCAGCCAAAATGGTACAAAATATCGAAATTTTTATGTAAATGCCTATGTTTTTTATTTCAGGAAAGACGGATACCTTTTCGACAAAGAAGCCATCTTAGAATATTATATTACCAAAAAAAATGAAGCTTCAAGGAAACTAAAAGAATTTGAAAAGCAACGAAGGAAAGAAAGTGTAAGTATCAAGGTCGCGTACGTCAGATATATACGCGTCAAGGGTAACCTACCGACTATATTACCACCAGGCATGGTTTATAGGTATGAAGACCCACTATTTTTCGCCCTTTTATGGAGGCATGTGACTTTTTTTTGAAAAATTTATTTTTTATTCTCAATGGGGCATGGTCATAGATGACATTTCCCCCGAATACGATAATTCTACGTTTTGTTAAATGCGTTTTTCAGACACGTCCAAATTCATAAAAAAATCACATTTTTTCACACCAAAACTGCAGTCAAGCTTTCAGCCAATTCTTCTTGTCGTAGAAAGACGGTTGATGTGTCTGGAAAAGGTAATGGTAATGGAAAAGGTAATGTCATAGGTAATGGCACCTTTTCAAAACGCTAGCATAAATAATGCTAGCTACGAGTAAAACGCATTAGATAGCGGAAAAATATTGGGAATAGACCCCCCTTAAAATTGCATCCTCTATACAGAAAAATCAACAAAACTAAAAAATGTCAAACCGTTTTCGCGTTACAGACCATTTTGAATATTACAGCAATAACGGCAAGAGACAGGGAAAATTATTCCAGTGAAATTATCAAAACTATGAAATGTCAAATCGTTTTCGAGAGTGACGACCATCATATTAATATTCCCAATAAGTTAAAACCACGGCATTTACTTGTCATTTTCAGGATGAAAGAACAGAATTGGCCAACGCAGAAAAACAATCCAAAGTTGCAACGTTTCTAAAAAATGAAAATAACATCTTCAGCACATCCGCAACTCCTCTACACACAGCTGGTAAATGTTTTCTAGCACTGTTCTATTCTCCCCATTTCTAGATTCTAGTTTGGAAAATGGTAGAAATAGGTTGATATGAGGTTACCGTATAGATTTTGATTGCCCTTGACTGGAACTGTGATGTTATGCGTCGCGGATCGTCCTGGTACGTAAAACCGGTCATGGACATTGGCTGGTAAATGTTGGCTGCTTCTTCGATTTTCCCCACCCTACTTTACCTGAGGATTATTTCTCAGCATCGATGATATGAAAAAAGAAATAGTCAACGATTCATTGGACGTCACAAGGCTGTGTGCACCTTGTGACGACAACGGAATATTTTTTTTTGACATATTTTCTTTATATATTTATGTTTACAATTTAATTAAAAATACAATCAAAACAAAATAAAGACATATGGAAGCCCACTTGAAAACTCATTTATAGATATAAATGAGTTTGAGATAAGTTACCTAAGATATGAGTAGCCATCAGTGGCGGCATTACAAGGATAAAAAACTTACTGATTATTTAAGTTGCCCTTGTAATGCTGTGGTACACACCAAAATAGTTCTGATACATTTTATCGTGTTGCTGACTTTATTTGATTACCTATCAGTCTCCAAGTATAGATATTTGTTTATAATTAAAAATCACCTTCGTATCATTTTTAAGGTGCGTTTTCATATAAGCGTCTCTTGTGGTTGCGTCAATGTCTATATAAATTCCAGGTCAACCTTCCAGTTCTAAAACATCTGATCCCGGTTCCGTGTCCAATATGGTAAATGGCAAAGATAAACAATTACCGAGTTTTTGGATCCCATCGGAAACACCAGAAGCTAAAAAAGTCATCTTGGAGAAACCGGTGAGCAATTAGTATCCTTCTTACACAGAAGCAGAGAGATCCACCTTTTTTTATGTTATTCCCAATTTTTTAAAAACCAAAGTGTTTCTTTGGTTTTTAATGTGATTCCATTTAAACTATTCCCATTTTTCGATATTGTCATTCTATTTTTATTAAACTTATTTAATGAGTAGGCTTAAAAATTAGAGCTCTTGCCTGTAGCTGTTATTGTGGCGGTGTTCCTCTTAAATTCAACTGTTCTCCACATTGTTGGATTTGTTTGAATAAATATTTGGTAATATATTTGATATCAGGTTACCTTAAAGGTTTTGACGGCCCTTGGTTGGTACTGTTATTGTATGCGTTCCAGGTCGCCCTAGTGCGTAGAATCGGCCATTATGAGTTTTAAAATTAATCAAAATTAAATCGCTCACACATTCTGAAATTGCGGAAATAAAAATCCGGCAGTGTATTTCCCTCTGCAATTATATTTTTTATTACTAAAAATATCTGCATGAGTCCTTAGATATTTTAATTTCATATACAGTTGTTTATTCGTTTTTTTTTTTCTTAAATTTTCGGATGTTATGAAATTCGCGAAAGCTCATATAACCCATATCATTCAAATGGACCTGTGGATATTATTTTGTCTTCTCCTAGATATTATTCTTCGTTCTTTTACTGTTAGTTTTTGAGTGGGCGTTTAGAATGAGATCTTTTCTACGATTTCTCGTAAAAATGATATTTTTTTTTCATTTTTGAATTTCAGGACAGTACAGTTTATTGTCCAATGAGTGGCAGACCATTAAAAATGAAGGATCTCATTGAAATTAAGTTTACTCCATTAAAAGATCCATCTGATCAAAAGTCACTCATTGTTAAACAGAATCGATACATATGTCCTGTGACACATGATATTTTAAGCAATTCTGTACCTTGTGCCGTATTGAAACCTACAGGGGACGTTGTCACTGTAGAATGTGTGGAGAAAATCATTAAGAAAGATTGGATTCATCCTTTGACGTGCAAGAAATTGACAGAAAAAGATATCATCTATTTGCAGAGGGTAAGTTTAAATGGCTGAGAAAAATGTACCTAATCAAAACATGTAGAGGGCACTCTCGTGGGGCAGTATGCTTAGGTCAGAGACAAAATTATTCCTTTAAATTGCGATACTCATTGTCTGTCAGAAGTACTCTTCTACAAATCTATCATTCGTCTCGAGGACCTAAGTCTTTGAAGATGGAGTTGATGGTTTTGGGGTTGACTCTGGTACCCTGAAGCTAGAGAGAAATGCTGGGGCGTCACTTGTGTGAACATACCAACACTAATTTGTAGTTCTAATGAGGAGATTTCAGACAGTGGAAAAATAATCTTTGTTTAGAAGGGCAGAAGGAGGGGCAACTTGTCGCTGTTACTTTTCAATATATACAGTGCTTATTGCTGTTGCCGCGTACAAACTGTAGGTTTCTTCAAAGGTAGGGGCGTCAGCAAAACATGTGGAACTAAGGAAAATTATGAAGTACAAAGAGAAAGAAAAGTAGTTTAGTGAACGTCACTCAGTTTTTTATATGAATGTCTGTAATAATTATAATTGACTGAACGGAGTAAGGTCTGTTTGTATGTCTGTTCAACGATAACTCTCGAACGCCTTGTCCTATTTTGATGAAACTTGGTATAGACATTCATTACGTTCATCGAATTTGCTAAGGGCTGCCAGGGATCTCATGACGGCCCACCTTTTGAGTGAGACTACACTTTACGGAACTACTATTTGTATTAAATGTTGTACCTCATTTTCTTATATTTTTAGGGAGGTACTGGGTATTCATTGACCAATGAAAATCTGGAAGGAAAATATGAGCGACCTGTGCTACAAGCTTAATGTTATCGTCATGATATAAAAAAATCAAATTCAAATAAAAATCGAGAGAACAAAATTATTGACAAAAATTTTAATAGGTAACTTGATTTATTTCTTGTTGCAAAATAAATTTTCAAATTAATCTCAGAACCACATAACTTAATTCTAGTTTACTAGATTAAATAATGGACATTTGAAATAGGCCACAATTTCCTCCCCCCCCCTCAAATTTTAAGATGTGCGCCAGTATCAATTACGTCAGAGTTTTTTTTCCTGTGCAAAGGAATAAAAATAAACCAATCCGTTCGTACGACGCGTCATTTTTACCGTAAAGGGTAAAAATGACTCTTACGACCAAAATGAATGGTAAGTATTTAGTATGTAGTTTTACTCACCCGGAATACCTACTAACACATTCCAGCCAAGGGCCATCAAAATCTTTTCGTTAACCTCATATCAATCTATTTTTATTATTTTCCATAGCTAAATCTAAAAATGGGGATAAAACAAGTTCACAACAACAAAATCAGTTGTCCGCAACTTCTATATACACATCTATCTGATAACAAAATTTTGTCTAATACAAAAAAATGTCCTCTTCTTGCTCAAAAAGGTGGATCTTGTTCATCGGATGACTCCTCATTTCCCCAGTTGATGTTGCTCATAGACACCAAAAAATTTCTCTTATTTTCTTCCATTTTGTTTAGTCAGAATTGAGAGAGTCATTTGCATAAACAGAATAGGGTACCATTAAAGTCACGTCCGCGCGATGGCCGGAACTATTAGCCAAAACTACCGGGAACGCGTACCATCATAGTTCCATCCAAGCGCCATCAAAACCTTTTCGGTAACCTCACATCAACCTATTTCTACCATTTTTAAAATACAGTTGATCGTAAGAGGAACACCGCTACATTAACAACGTCATCAAACATTAATTTTATTTGGTTATCCTCACGATGTCTGGTCCTACGCCCAGGAGGACCTGTGAACCTTTTCGATAACCTCATATCAATCTATTTTTACCATTTTTCCAAACCTTAATCTAGATTTTGGGAACAATTTATTTTAAGAGGAACAGCGCTACAACAACAATATTATTTGGTATGTAGGTTTTATTAGGGGGCTAGTTTTACATGGGTCAGCCATATTCAAGGTGTTATGCACTACAAAAACAGAATAATAATAAATCATGTGTCAGAGTTTTTCAGTTAGTAAATAAAAAAAACCTGAAATGAGAAATTTTGAAAAATATTAATAAAATTTATTTTTTATTTCTCTAAACGTATAATAGGTACTACACTGCACAATACATAGTGTCTATTATTGCTAAAATTCAGAATAAATAAAGAATTGAGGAAGTAAAAAGATGTTTATAAAAATGATTGAAATATATAAAATAGGTAACATTATTTTTAAAATAAAATATATTTCTATCTAAGTAAATAAAAATAGTACAGTTTGTAAGGTAGAGTCTGTTAGCTAGAAGGTTTCATTCGCGGGCCCCTGATCTTATTTGAGAAAATATTGCAGTCTTTTGAAAAAAGAATGGGGTGGCGCCGAACGAACACATGAATTTGAAAACTACATGTAACAGAAATAAGTATGTATGTTTGTCCCTTGAAACCATATGTTATATGGGCCAAGTGGGTAAATTTTTTCCAAAAAATAGAAAAATAGTTACCAACGAAAGGATATGATTTTTTTTTTTTTTAAAAAATTATTTGTGATTATTGCTATTTTCGTACGGTAATTTAGTTTTAAATGAACTTTGTTTCACTTATTATGGGTACATTATCCTGATTTTACGAAGAAATGAATGACTTCAAAAAATCTCAATGACAGAGATCTCAAAGAAAAGACTGCACTACCTCCAGACTTTTTTTTTGAGAATATACTCCCTATTGGACAAATAGAATATGTTTATTCAAGGCACTTTTTCTGTTAAATCCTGTATTCAAGACTTATTCTCTATACCTTTCGCACTGTAGGATCAAAAAGTTTAGGAACAAATTTGGGAGAAGTTTTCTACAGTACGTTAAAAAGTGTAGGCCTGGTTTTTGCAAATGACCGGAACTAAGTAAGATCTAAGTCCTTCACAGTGCTCATGTATAAGGTAGAACTGAGGCTCGATTTTATCGAAGTGGCAAAATTCCACAAGCTACTAATTGCAGGCGATAGTAAAGTAAATCGATGTAACTTGGTAAAATTGCTGCGATTCCCTCCCATTCTTTGCTTCTCAAACGTACTGTAGAAATTAATAAACTGTTAGCCTTCAAAATAGGCATATTTTTAGTCCTTTGTTTTTTTTTAATTAGGTACCATCCTAATAGGACATAGGTATTAAATTCGATTTTTATTATTTCATCAAAAAACAGTTTTTCATTATAAGTAGTTTAATTTTTTATTCCAAATTTGAATATAATTGGAATAATATTAAATGACTAAAAATAGAACTAAGAATAATTAAGATTTGGCACTTGGTTAAATTATTTAACTTTATAAATAATTTTATTCCCTACTAGAATTTTTTTTTTTTTTTTTTTTTTAGAACAGTCACGTCTTGCATAAATGAACACCGATGTACGGTATGGTTTATGGCACATTAAATAGATCAGTTCCACGCTGAAGTTGAGCAACGTCCAGAGAGGTTTTACCAAGTGGGTGTGCACGTAGGTTCGTGATGCTGGCTATTTTCTGGCCCAATCTAGGCTGAGTGATTCCAGTATGGGTAGCCGGTATGTAAGTTTCCAGCAAATGGAGGATAATACCCCCAACTCGAATGGCCAATTGATGTTAAGTAAAAAAAAAAAAGATTTTACTAAAACATGTAAAAAACCTGTGTTGAGATACTCGCGCGGGCTCTTCTTAGTGAAGAGATATGTTCTGACCCAGAAAAAGCGGACGACATGGGTACTAAATTTGTTCTGTTTATTTATTCAAAAAGGTAATTAACCCTCTCGCGCCCGTAATAGCAAACTTGCTACGAAAGTTGGTGAGTTATCTAATTTTGCTTCTGCCCCCGCTTAGTATTAGCTGTAAAGGTAAAGAACCTTTGACACAATGCTCTGAAATCAACAAAAATACTAAGGGGGGACAGAAGAAAAATTAGATAATTCACCAACTTTTGGTAGCAAGTTTGCTACCACGGGCGCGAGAGGGTTAACGTGTTATGACGCGGGGCATAATTTTTCTGCCATATTTGATTTTTTGTTAACAACTTTTCTTTAGTGAATTAGAATGAAGTCAATATTTTAGGAATGTGTCATTGATATAAAAATATGTCGAATAACATTCGTTTATAGATTTTAGGATCTATAGATTACTCAGAATGAAAACATTTAGGTGACAGGTCGTGCCCGGCAGCATTTTGACTTTATACTTCTTTGTGTTATTCACGGCGTGAATGAAAATTTGATCAAAAAAAGGTGGCTCCAGCATTGTATTATTATTATTATAGATTTTCATGTTTTGTTTGAATAAATTGACAGAAATGTTAATTTCTGAAGGGTAAAGACCAAATTTACCCTTCAGTGTTCAAAATTTCAATGCAATATAAGCAAAATTGAATACATTGATGAACATTTGAGGCAGCCGAATGCTGCTCTGCGTGCGCTTTTCTAAAAATCAAGATGTGTCATGGGGTGTTAAAAGTAAAAATAAATAAAATTGAAAAGTAAACAACACGTGACTAGATATGAGCATCTCGGATAACGTCATACGAGCCGCTCACATGGCTCGTATGATATCATACGGAATACGGAGAACTAGACGAATTTGGGACGACGGAGTGTCATACATTGTCTCTTCTTAGTATCATGTTTCCAAACGATCGTAGTAAAATTCGAGCGGGATCGTGAATTTCAAAATTTCACCAAATTTTACAACAATATAATAGTGATTTCCATTTAATAAAACTCAATGTAACGATAAATGTGCATGTGTGTATGTATCAGTAATTGTTTAGCCAAAACGGTAAGAGATATCGAAAAAATGATGAGAATCGACCCTTCCACAACCATAGGCCTAAACACGGGTATGGCTCCGGGGAGAACCGTAGGGTCCCATAGTTGTGGGATTTTTGTCGCGTGCGGCGTGACACATCGCGGGAAAAATCCCACCAACCATATTTTTATTTTTTTCACTTCTCTTTTGTTTTGTTTTTAACTTTTTATGTTTACTAGTTAGCTTTATGGACATATTTTAACCCCCCTCGACAGGTTAGGAAACGTTTTTACGGCCATGCCTTTATTGCTTGAGCAATTTTTTTTTTCTTCCTCAAACGGGAAAAATATTTTGAACGTGAGATTTTTCTCTTGTTCGAGAACCCTACGGTTCTCCCCTAAGTCGGACCCGTGTAAACACCAGAAAAAATATAAAAATTCAAAAATGTCGAACCTTTTTCGAGTTTCAGAATATTATTAGCCGGTCACGGTCCGATATCTTTAATTTTGTCGCGACAACATATCAACTCAAAGCGAGAACGTTTTAGGTGGCCTTTTAAACTTTAATTTGGAACATAGTTTGCAAAAAACGGTCCAACCGTTTTCGAGTTATGGCCGTTTTTCCGATTTTTGTAAGGGGAGTCATGGAATACTATTAGCTTCCGATTTTTGAAAGGGAAGTCGTAGAATACTATTAGCACGGGAACGGCCATGCCTCTAAGGCGCCAAGCTTTAGGCCGTAGCGAAGCACGGGCGAAACAGCTAGTTTTGTATATAGATAATTCCTGTTCCTAACAAGCTTCATAGCTCTCGGCTCTAATTTTCACTTTCACTCTCTCTATTAACATTCTCTATCAATTGCTTCCTCAATAATTTCTTATCAGCTTCGTAATTATTTAATTTGATTTCTAATTTAGAAATACACAAATCCTTACTTTTAATATCATTTTTTAATTTAGTTATTTCATGCAGCAATATTTGTCGTTCTAAATCTAATTCTTTTTTGTGACGTAATTCTGTATCTATTTTTAAGATTTTTTCTTTCCTTAAATTTTGTTCTTGTTTTTTCAATTCTTCGTTATGTTTGATTTCTAATTCTTGTAATTTTCGACCTATAACAAGAAAAAAAGGAGAAAAGAAGTTAGTAAGTTGTACATAAAAGAAAGATTCTTTTTTGAATTCTCTAAAACCCAGCAAATTTTGAAGTTATTTGTTGGCTTTTTGTTGTTGTCAACGTTTTCGACGACATTAACGCTGTTTTCAGAATAAAGAGGGCCATTATCCAAACTGGATCTCTCCAGAATATTATAAATGGTTTCAGTGTCATTTCCATAACGGGCAATAGTTTTATATTGATCCATGAATCCTAGCTCCACTGTGAAAAAAGGATTAAATGAAAGATATAAGTAACAGCATTTGGAGTAACCCATTCGTAATCAGCCGCTGTAGGTTCGAAAAATACAGGGCGATGTTTTCGTCGGAACGAAAGGTTGGCGATCTTTGGTCAGAAAAAATCATTTAACATAGCACGTCGAGCAGACAAACTGGTATATGCTCTTCACTAAAGAAGTGACAAGGGAAGTGAACGACATTTGTTATTTTTAAAATTATAATCAAAATTAAGTTGACACGAAGTACAATTTGTACATCGTCCTATCATAGTTCTGGTCTGACGATGGCAATTTTTTTTTTTTAAAAAAAAATTGTTGTGCCTCGGAACCGCTTTCGCATTACTGACGATGACAGTCTGAGTACTATTGAATGTTCCCCAACTTGATTTTTTATTTTTTGATATTTATTATGTTAGTGATGGTATTTGGTTGGAGATGGTAAACTTCAGTTGCCTTGGGGCGTAAATCCCACCATCGTGAGGTCAATGGAGTTATTTCGTATCTTGTGTAGCCGGCATATGATATTTTTACTGTCTTACCCAAATGGCCGTATCCAGGGCAGTGTTTTAAGGGTTCAACCCCCCCCCCCCCCCCGAAATAAAATCCTGGATACCAGGTCTGCTCACCCAATTCAATGGAATATTCTTCTTCTAATTTCTTTCTTAAGCATATTTCTTTCTCCAAATTAAGTTTCAAATTTATAATGTCCTCATAAATTTCCTGGGGTATGCTATGAGTCTGATTGACATTGGATGTTTGTTGCTGTTGTTGTAAGTTTTGTTTCTTCATTAACTTAAAACTGGTTGGAATATTAATATTTTTTCCTTCATCAGAACTGAAATCGAAATTTTCGAGTGTAAGGTTTACAGATTTTGACTTTTATCACGTAGATGTCGTAGGTCTTGGGCCTCATTTCTCGCAGACATGGTCTTAAGGGAGTTCCCTTAAACCACATGTTCTATGGGTCAAATACCTAATGGGGGGTATATTCTGTAAAACTTGCGTTTTAAAGATTCTGATACCCAAACTTGTTTACATTGCCTTGATTTTTTGAGGCTTTGAATTTTCGAAAAATCATCAGGGAAATCGGTTGAGTTTCTTGTGTTGAAGTTCAGTACTTTACGTCAGTCATTTTCTTGTATCCTTGGTATTAATAACAATTCAGTGTCGAACCAACGGTGATCATACTGCGTAAAATGTTTATGGTTAATAACAATTCAGTGTCGAACCAACGGTGATCATACTGCGTAAACTGTTTATGGTGTTTTACTGAAATTATAAAGAGAACTTTCCAAACGTTCCTAATTTAAAAACAGTTATCAATCAAGTATAACATGGTGAGAAGTCAAGAAAAAATTTGCTTTTCCCCAAATCTTAATTAGTGAAATTTTGTTTTCATATATGATTTGTCTTTTTGAAGACAAATCTTTGTTTTCATATATGATTTGTCCTTTTGAAGGAAAGCTTTTTAAATTTAATTTTTTTTGAAAAAGTCGAAAATTTAAACTGAAAAATTATTCCTTCAAAAAACAAAACAAATAACTGAATGAGCAAAAGTATGAAACCAGGCTCCTATACTGAATTCCACGTTTTTATTTTATCAATAAAAATCATGTGATTTTTTAAATGAGGTCCATGACTATGATAACTACTTCCTCTTCTTCTTTTCCAAGTCTGCCACTTACTCTATATTTGCGATAAATTCATGAAGAACAATATTCTCTTCTGATAGAGAATTCACTTGAGCATTTAGTGTATCAATTTTCTTTTTCAAACTGGCATTCATTACTTCTAAATTTATAATTCGGTCAACATTCTGATCCTGAAAACAAACAAGGTCCAATTTATTTGACATCTACACTTCAACAAAGCAGGCTCTGCTATAACTGTATGGTAGAAAAAATAATACTTCGTCGGTAAATTCTATGATTTTCCCCGCAAAAATCGGCAATGACTTGAATTTTTATACAAGTTACAAAACTAATTACTTTGTAAAACGGTAGATACTTATCACTCGGTCATCCTTTGAAAAATTCAATTTTGAAAGTTTCGATCAGCAATAGTTGTAAAAAAAAAAAAAAAAAAAACGTAATTAAGAGGTTTTTTTTGAAAAAAAAAAAAATTGAGGGAAGTAGAATACTGATACAATTTAAATAGCCAAGAATCTATGTACCGTCTGAGGTCATACCTCGGTCGCACCTAGTGCGCGAAGTTCGCTAGTTCTATTTTGTTTGAGTTTCGGGTTCTTAAGCGATACTGACAAAATCTATTAATGGTTTTCTCAGATTTATAGACTTTTGACTCTTTCGCTAGGGATTCTTCATACCTTAGTGTAGAGAGCTGTCAGGTGATTAATTTCAGCTTGATAGTTCTGATTTTGATAAGACAATGTGTTGACTAGACTTAAATGGTGAGCTATGGTTTTCTCATGTTTCTCAACAGTTTCCTGAAGTGACATTACAGTGTCTGTGCGTTGAGCAAGGGTTTGGTTAGCATCCGCCAGTTGATATTCTAATACTTCAACTCGACTTCGTAGCACCCCAACAGCTTCTTCTAAACGACCTCTCTCTAAGGTTGTTTCCCTAAGTATACTGTTAGTACTCTGGAATATTTATGAGAATGATAATTAGTATTGTGGAATATTTAGAATGTAGCTGTTACCCCTTGAGGCCGATATTTTGAAACCCTTCTTACGTGGCACATAGCGAAAATGAGCAGCAACATGATATAGGATTATCCTAAGAAGAAGAGAAAAATCGTATCTCTTTGAAAAAAAAAAAAACAATACGTATTCTCTGCGATGTTAGGGTTAGCACCTATGTTTGTTTACAAAATGCATAGAGCGTTAAGTATGATTTCAACCAATGATCAAATATTATTCGAGTCACGAAAAATAATTTTCAAAACTAATAAATATTATTATTTGAGTTTATTTAAAATATTTATGTAACCTTAAAAAATAAAATATACTTTAAAAAACAGAAACTGAATAAAAGTATGAGCTTATCAAATGTGACGTTATGTATCGTGACGTCACATCATCAACTGTTGTGAAAATGAATATCAGACTCATCTCGGAGGAGACGATATGTATCGTGACGTCACATCATAAAATGTTATGAAAATGAATATCAGATTCATCTCGGAAGAGACGTTATGTATCGTGACGTCACATCATCAACTCTTGTGAAAATGAATATCAGACTCATCTCGGAGGAGACGTTATGTATCGTGACGTCACATCATCAACTCTTGTGAAAATGAATATCAGACTCATCTCGGAGGAGACGATGTGACGATCGTGACGTCACATCATCAACTGTTGTGAAAATGAATATCAGACTCATCTCGGAGGAGATGATATGTATCGTGACGTCACATCATAAAATGTTATGAAAATGAATATCAGATTCATCTCGGAAGAGACGTTCTGTATCGTGACGTCACATCATCAACTCTTGTGAAAATGAATATCAGACTCATCTCGGAGGAGACGATGTGACGATCGTGACGTCACATCATCAACTGTTGTGAAAATGAATATCAGACTCATCTCAGTGGCCGTGTTCAAAGCTCTTGTAACGTCGGAAATATCCCCCCCCCCTCCACACAGAGTGAATCAATAAACAACTTGCGCACACTTGTTGGGATCGTAATTCATTTAGTTAATCATTCATAAATACAAAAATCTGGACGCAATGATCTTTTCCATGTCGGATGTTCTTTTCTTACCTTTAAAGGATTCAAATGTTTCGGCGTACTCTTATTTTCTGACGGATCTGAACTGCTTGTTGTGGACATGGAGTCATCTACTTGGCAAGATTCTTCCATCAAAGGAGTTGACGACTTGGATTTGCTGAAATGATTTTTTTTATGTATATAAACAAACAAGAGCATCTGCTGAAAACAAAATCTATCATCATCCATGTTTTATATTATGGACGTGAGACATGAGAATTGTGAGAGGAGGAGAAGCTGCGGGATAGGCTCGCTAGACCATTGAAGATAGGTAACAACACGACAGAACTAATAACCATGTAGTGAAGTCTCCTGTGTTGCAATAGTTTGGCACTCACTATACGTAAGGTGTTCTTTTCTCCAAATTGATATGATCCCTTATCAGTAATTTTATCAAAAGTCTTTATACTGCTGCCGACACTCATCTCTCGCGGTATGATTTCATTTGTTTATGTTACTGTCCATGTCCGAGATGATATCGGTATCGTACAAAT
The DNA here is from genome assembly GCA_012654025.1 of Pachypsylla venusta. Classification (NCBI taxonomy): domain Eukaryota; kingdom Metazoa; phylum Arthropoda; class Insecta; order Hemiptera; family Aphalaridae; genus Pachypsylla; species Pachypsylla venusta. The sequence goes on from CM022880.1 coordinate 11,180,760, forward strand.
TCTTGATGAGATTTATTATCTTTGCCAGAAAGAGTAAAGGTTCACCCTTAACAATATCTCAAATTCCTGTGTAGAAAAATGAAACAAGAGGTTAAAACTAAATTACTTCTTAAAACTTTAGTTAAAACTAAAGTTTTCTTTTTTTTTTAAAAAAAAAAAACAGGTAAATATCAACTTTGTTGTGTCTTCAACTAAATTACTAATGTAATTTTGTAGATGTTCAGGATCTCCCACATTTCTTAAATAGACAAGGTGTTGCAATATTCGTGGTGTAACCGCTTCTACTACAACACCGTAATAGGACGATAAGGGCCAAAAATCTCAAAGCAGAATGGGAATAGTGGCTCTATTTAGAAACAACTCGAACACGACTGATTACTTACCATTCATTGTAAATAACGGTATCTTGTCTAAAGTGTCCTCCACTTGCCCAAAAAGGAGGATCTTGTTCATCGGGTGACTCTTCATCTCCCAAGTCGATGTTCGTCATGGAAACCAAAAACTTTCTCTTTTTGTCTTCCATCTTGTCCAAGTCAGAATTGAGAGAGTCTGCTGCAAAAACAGAATAGGGTACAATTAAATTCACGTGCTTTCGATGACCGGTTCCATACACCAGCACGACTTGGAATTCAGCCAAAAGCCATTAAAACATATCAATCTATTTCTACCACTTTTCCAAACTGAATCTAGAACAGACCAGTTTATTTTGAGAAGAACACCTTTACAAATGCATCCTTGTGGTCAATGACTTTACCATGTTGAATACTCCATTTGCCATCCAAAAAAGCAACGTCAGACGTATTCAGTACTCAGATAGTCCCTTATTTATACTGCCCGAATAGGACTGAAGAGTCCCTTTGACGGCGGCAGTTTTTTGGGTGCTATTATTATGTGGTAAATATCTCAAATTCATGAGGATAAAATTTCATGGGTTAGCTCAGTTTGAACTCACGCTCTACTATTTACAATTCACAGCGTCTTATTATTGCACCATCAACCCATTGCACCTCGAGTAGATGGGAATCTGCTCGAGGTTGTTGGCTGTTTCGGAATGCACTCAACCTCGTGAGGACAACTGATTGGCAGTTTTTGATTGCGGCGAAACGACGCGGGTATTATTGCCGCAGTTCAGTCTCACTTTCGGACAATTTTTTCCTTCTTCTAACTATAAATAAACAATGTAAACAAAATACAGTTGTAAAGATTTTTTACAAATGATTTTTTAGCCTAAATAAACCTCTTCATTTCACCTATTTGTTCCCCAAACAAAAACCGGTCCAGAAAAAAAATTCACTTTTAAAATTTTTTTTTTTTAATTTTGGTTAGCACGATTTTGCTTTGATACTAAATAGTGACAGGAACAAAGGCTGCTATTATTAAAGCAAACCGTAAAAAAATAATCCAAAAATTGGATGAATATTTTGGAAAATTTTATTCATTTGGTACAACAAAAAACAGAAAATTATTCGTGTTTAAAAAAGAAAATAGTCCTTTGATTTGGACTACGGTGAACATTTTTTTTGTTCGAGTAGTAAAATGGTTTTCATTAGAACATCTCATGGTTTTCATTAGAACATCTCACATGAATTCCGAAACAACCAGACACAAAGTTTGATATTTTGAAATTATTTCAAACTTTGACAGCAAACCCGGGTCTTCTAGATTTAATTTCAATATAACGACTCGTATACCGCGATTTAAAGCTGAAGAGCATAATTCGTGATAGTTTATGTTTATCACTAATTAATCATTCACTCTTAGCCAGCTTCATTGGCACGTTGAATCACTGAAGTTAAGCAACGTCCAGCGAGATTGTTCCATGTGGTTGTCCACGTGGGTTTGCTCTCACGTGATGCTGGCTATTTTTTCGGCCCAAGCCAGGCTGTGTGAGGTCAATGTGGTTAGCTGGTTTGCAAGTTTCCAGCGAATGGACGGTAAAACCCCCGTCTCGAATGATCAATAAAAATAAAAGAGACGTTAAGCAAAAAAAAAAAAAAAAAAAAAAAAAAAAAAAAAAAAAAAAAAAAAAAAAAAAAAAAAAAAAAA
>CM022880.1:11186875-11233441 GCA_012654025.1 Pachypsylla venusta
TTTTTTTTTTTTTTTTCATTTTGAAAAGTAATAGCTAGGAGCCCTGTAATAGAAATTATTGCTATCGCTTTTGGTTTTTCTCTGCTAATAGATTTGTACTTACAGTAGAACCTCGATTATTTCCACATTTATTATTTCACTCGAAAAATCCGTTTTGTTTTTGGTCACCATTGAAGAATTAAAAAAAATTGAATTTTTCTTCAATTGTGGTCATCAAATTTTCATTAAAATTTCAAATAGGAGTGTTATTTGGTAACCCTTTCGTTCTTAAAAATCAAAATTGTGGCCTCTTTTCATTGTTTTATATGGAACTTCCATTAAATCACCTTTTTTACATGACTTCGATTATTTCACCTATAACCTCGGTCCCAATTAGGTGAAATAATCGAGATTCCACTGTAGTTTCAACCGTCTTTCATTTCGCACCGCGGTGCATGCGGTGATCATGCGGTCCACAGTGCGGTGCGGTTCGTAATTTCTGCGGTTTGCGGTTTTATCTCTGCACCGCACCGCGTCCATCACTATGCCAGACTCAAGCAGAATAATTTCTTTGGGTGCAACCTAGTTGAAATCAGACTCAATTAGTTATAGGTACTTACAATTCCAGGATCCAAGGATGTATCATAATCGGACTGCTCTGAATCTTCTCCTATAGTATCTAGCACATCCAACTTATCTGTAGACAGATTTTTAGATCTTGGAATAAGAGACAACTGTTTGGATATTTCTTGATGTCCACCAATCAGAGCATAATCAGAAGCAGTCCAACCTAAAAAAAGATCAATATTAGATAGTAGATTAGTACCCAGGACAAAGTTGGTTTGAGGACATAAAAATTAACGAATGACACGGCTTAGAAGAGATAAGGGAACAAAGTGAATACTTTGGTAATAGGGAAAGATAAGGTTGAGGATGGAAAGATAAGGTTGAAGAGAACTAAAAAGAGAAAGGATGGCGAAAAGAAGAAACGTTGATAGCTAACTTTGGCAGGATTGTTTTTCCTCAGGGTCTTCTGATTACATTGAGTATGTGTAGAACTGTTCACAATCCATCTCACTGAAGTTATATTTCAGAGAAATTGATGCTGTAGGTATACTTTTGTATACAGTGTATATTGTTGTATACAGATGATTCGACACTTGGTGTTTTTGTGTGAATTTAAGAAAGCTGGATATTTTCCATTATTTTCAAAAGCAGGCCGGACGTCTGGTAACATTACTTCAGAAGGGAAAAAGCTAAGTGGGGGATTAGGTGTAAGGGTTTTTCATAGCTTTAAATAGGAATTTATATCGAAAATATAATAGGATTAACCCTAAATAAAATTGGGAAAAGGGCAATGATTGTGGGTGGGGTATTATTTACCTCACAATGTAAGCACATCCCGAACAACTTACCATTGCTATCACAGCAGTCCAAATTAGAACCATGTTGCAGGAATATATGAATTAATTGTATATTACCAACTCTGGCAGCCAACATGAGAGGTGTTCTCTGAATTCGGTCGGGAACGTTAACTTGTGCACCATATTTTAAAAGAAGATTGACTAGTTCCTTGTTTTCTCCTAAAGTAGCAATGTGGAGTGGAACTTCTCCTTGCTGGAATTTTGAGATTAAAGAGTCAGAGTAAAAAAACAAATTTTTAACACGTGTTATAAATATCGGATAATATAAATCAAAGTGACCAAACATTTGAATTTATCTACTATTTAAATGCCACAATGTTAACGTTTCTTCTTTCTTTTTAAATAGAAAATCCCATTTTTTTAAAGCTCCTCTTCTGGTGTATAACACATCTTTCCATTTTTGCAAAAAAAAAACGCANAAAAAAAAAAAAAAAAAAAACCGCAGGAGTAGAGCCTATGTACAGTTTTAAATTACACCCCCTCAAAAAGTGAATCTTATTAGAAAATCATGCTGCAGCAAACACGAACTCAATTCGAAATTTGCGTTTTATGTAGCTAGAATTTACTAGCTTTGTTTGGGGGTCCGGCACCTGTTGATTACTTATCCGCAACCCCCCCACAGTCAGCTAATGTTAGGTTTTATTTTATAAAAAGAATTTAAAGTAAGTTAGTATTTGGTTATATGTAGATATTCCTAAAATTTATCTATTGTACCAATGATTTGTATCTCCCTGCTAATGTAAGTAACCATAGCAAGGTTCTTTCATTATGTAAATACCATGGTCCGTTGTTTGTTAAAAAATCACTCCCAATTTTGCCAAAAGAACAGATTTTTTTTTTTTTTTTAATTCAATTTTTGGCTTACCAGGAAATGTAAAATATCTTATTGGTACACAAAATCGATGTCCATTCTAAAAGTTCATTATTGAAAATACACCAAAAAAACTTACATTGTTAAATATAGACAAGTCAGCACCTTTCTTTAATAGTAATGCAGCTAGATTAAAATAGCCTTGTCTCGTAGCCAAATGTAAAGCGGTGTTTCCATTATCATCAATGCTATTAATATCAGCGCCTCGTTCTAACATTAAATGTGTACAGTCAGTGTTTCCACACTGGACAGCCTGTAATGGGAAGCAAATCGATTAATTCTAAGGAAACATTCTGGTTGCTAGACTTGTCTACTTCCATGTCAACAATGCTAGTATTATCATCATATAACTTGCTTGGTCTAGGGTAGGTTTTGAGTTAAAAATCTCATCAACGGTACCTACAATCTCACTGTAGGTACATGCGTGGATATAGCCCTCTTGTTTGGGGGGGGGCACAATTGCACAATAATAAAAAAATTGGAGGGGGGGAGGGACTCGTAACCTAGAGACCTGGGTTCGAGTCCTGGGCAGTACTTTTTAATGCAACGTTTATCGAGGTACGATACCTAATTTGTTAAAAGCTGTAGAGCTTACCACAAATACCTTTTATAAGGGCGATAAACGATTTTATAAGCGTGGCGACGAAAAAAAAGGGATGACAGAATTTTTGACGATTTTTTAATTAGGTACGTATTTCTATTTAGTATCAGGATTGGGAATTATTTAGGCCCCCCTCCCCCCTTTCAATGGGATAAATGACACAGCGGATCACCATTCATTTTATTTTTAATTTTTTTACGTGATTAGGTTTAATGAAATTTGAGAAACACCGCCCGCTCAAAAAAAACTGGGGGGCACGTGCCCTCCCCTATATTCGCACATGTGTAGGTACCGTTAAAAATGGTAGTATTTTATAGTTTCTCACTTCATACTTACATTGTAAGAGGAATCTGTGTTTCAAACCTAAGTTTCAATCAGAGTCGAAACAGGTACTCTGAGTGAGTACATCAACTTCTATTCACAGAGGATGTTCGTATTGTATATGTTCCACCTTGTATAATTTTTTTAAAAAGATTGACTGACTCATTATTAATGATCAACGTCTCCGATTCCATGATGGTTAAACCTAGACAATGGAAATTTGAAGCACAGATTCCTGTTGTAATGTGGTTATGAAAGACGATACTCAAAACCTTCGGAAAAGTCGTATCCCAGCTATGGCAGATTTTCTTACAACCAGGAGAAATTCGCAAGCATCAGGTAGTAGTAATTATATTTACCTTGTGAAATGGTGTGAATCCATCTTTATCCATTATATCCATCTTTGCTTTATTATTTAACAAATACCAAACAATATTTGTATGTCTTTGAGATATTGCGAAGTGTAATGCAGTTCTATTTAATTCATCTACAGTATCAATGTCACTCGTTTTTAAGTTCAACTTTAATTTCTCCATATTTCCTTGATATGCACTTTTATGTAATTTATTCATGGCTTTATCTGCGCCATATATATCAACATGATATCCATTATTTAAACTATCATTTGAACAAGATGATGCCATTGATGTTTTGCTTGAGGACATAGGAAGTTTACTTGATAAAATTGATGATTTGCTGGATGAACTATCTGCATTGTCTTTTTTATTACCTTTTACAAATTTTATAACTTTCTTCATTTTGAATTTGTGTACTTTGAAAAAGTATTACTTGAAATTATATTAATTTAGGTAATGATATAAATTTGAAATCAAAATTTGAGCAGAAATAAAAAGTCTGCGGCGTCCATGTCCAACAAAAAAGAAGATTAAACAAGATAAAAGAATGCGAACGCAGATAATTCTATTTTGAATTAATTAGGGTTATTTTCCGTAAGATAGGTACATGTTGTTTGCCAATCATAGCCCTGCGATGGTGAAACTCAGAGTTTAAGCCTTGATTGCCCCTCAACTAAAGGGCTGTATCCGCCCCTGGTCAAGTGTTTATTCTGGTATCTAAATATATAAAACAGAAATTTGTGTGTACCTATGTGGTAGGGGTTGTCCGTTTCAATACCACAGCACACACGGTAGCAGATAGCGAAAAATTGATGGTAATGGACCTCAGGAAAATTATCAGAGCTAAAATATGTCAGGAAAATTCCGACCTCAGGAAAATTATCAGAGCTAAAATATGTCAAGCCGTTTTCGAGTTACGGCCAAATTTCTAATTTATTCGCAAAAATCGGGCAGTCATGGTCCGATATCTTTTATTTTGTCGCGACAACTCAAACCGAGAAACTTTCAGGGGGCCGCTTTTTCCTTATTTTAGGACATTTTCTGCAAAGGTATGACCAACCATTCTAGAGTTACGAGTTCGAAACCGGGTAAAATAAAATTTAGAAAATACTAAAAAGTCAGAATGGCCGTGCCCCTAAGGCCCCTGGCGACACGTTTAAATCTTGTTTTTTTAAAGGTTGCAATATACAGGGTGGACACAAACTCGAATTCCATTGTCCTTGAAAAGCAAAAATAGCAATATAAGAATCTTAGCGAAGCACGGGCCAAATAGCAAGCAACGTATAAAGGATTTTGAGCTGAAAATATTTCTCATTTGGTTTATTCTTGTATTACCTACTGTAATGGATTTAAGGTTTTTATTATTTGTCGAGGTCGCGACAACAACACACCAAAATCTGTCAGAATTTCAACAAGCTACTTGTGATAATTTTAACGTTTTCAACAAAAAGTATGCTGTTTTCCGACCAAAGAGGACAACAGCACCAAAATTATGACTCCTGAATATTAAATTACGGTCTAGATTGGTAGAGTCCACATTCCAATAAAACATATTATTGTGATCTGCATTTTGGGCAATAGTGTTATTTTGATTCCCTAGATTTTCTTCAATTCCACGAGTTATTTTTAATGTTTAGTCTGTTCGTTCCACGTTAGCTCTCGACGCCTTATCCGATTTTAAAGAAATTTGGCATACCAAATTTCATTATATTATGTTCATAGAATTTGATGATTAGTGAGTGCACTAATAAGCCACCCGAAGCCCCATGGAAGCCATTTTAACCGAGTAAAGTCTACAGTTTAGAGAAGTTCAAATAATATGGTCTTCGCTTTTTCCCCTTGATTACAAAAAAACCTAAGATCACGGCTGCACAGCCTAGTATAGAGAAGGTCTGTTGATACCCTTTACGTACAGCATTCCCAACTAGGAGTTATGTGATAGCGGATAAGTTAACAATCAGGTGCCACTATCTTTAAAAAAAGTTATTTTCAAACTTGTCAAAACAAATCGGAATGGGAAACTAAAGCTTCAGAGAAGTTCTGTAAACGGTAGACCTCAATCATATTTTGAGCCGCCATTAGACCTCAAACGGACCAATAGGACCAAAAACATCAGAGAAGACGTTCGAGAGTTATCGCGAAACGAACAGATAAACAGGTGTTAAAAAAATGTGGTGTTAAAACTAGACCTCACTCCGATCGAAATCATTTACATAAGGAACATATTTTCTACCGTTACAATATGCTCCTAAATTCGTATAGGAAAGACAAAGAAAAAAATGTATCTCATTAACGCCAACATAATGAGCCCATTCATAAAATTTTCAAGTTGAAACACTACAACGTAATTTGAACTCACAAGCTATCTAGGTAGATATTATGACGGGACACTGACAACATGAAAAACTAAAATTTAAAAAACATTAGAAATTTACTTTTTTTGTTTTGAAATTTCTTTTCGTCTCAAAAATGAAATTATAATTTTTAAATTATTTATTTTTATTTTAAGAGAACTATTAATAAATACGTTTTATATTTTGAGAGAATTGTTTTTGTATTTCATAAAACCATTTATAAAATCAATAATCTTGAGTTTGCTTGCATTGTTTACCTCAGCATGGGACGAGGTATATGGGAGAGATGCTGATGAGGGTAGGGGGTTGAAGTTAAAAGTTTATGTACATACGTATCTTTAATATACAGTGTAATTCAGTAACAATTTGTTTTATTTTCTAAAATATTTATTTTTTCAAAAAAAGTCATAACACACTCCGAACAACAACAGTTCAGATTTTTGGGAGATTACATTTTGGATTATTATTTTCAATAATGAACCTTTGAAATCGTCACGAAAAAAAATACCCCCCGACTTGTGGTCTAATTGTGTCCCGAAATTTTTGGGTGCCATAGAATATACTGTAGGCGACTTTTGCTGCTTTTAGCGGTTTCAGTATTACTGTCTAAAAAGAGAATGCTAGAGACTTGAAATTTGGTCCTAATGACTTATTTGGGGTCTAATTATACTTTCATAATTTTGGATGAAATGGTTTTAACAAGTTTTATGATTGAAATGTATTTGAGTACTTTATTGGTTTCCTCAAGGGAGTCTCCCAAGATTTTTGCTGGGTTTACAGAGTTATTGAATATTCTTTTCCGTTGGATGGTGAAATTAGGCAGTCGATAATTACATGGGAAACAGACAAAGTCACCCATTACAAGTGCAAAGGTGAGAGGCTACACACCTATGTTTGTATGTTCGAATTATTTAGCCAAACCCGTAAGAAATGTCACACAATTGATGAGAATGGACAATGTGGACATTGGACATGTACCTTTCAACTGAAATAGGTTGAAATTCAAGGGAAGATGGAAAATGACTGATTTTCCGAATGTAAAATCTAATTATTTTAAGATTTTTACTTTCTCTTCCATAGAAGATAAAGTATTGTATTCGTGCAGAAATTTTAGACATANATTGAATATTCTTTTCCGTTGGATGGTGAAATTAGGCAGTCGATAATTACATGGGAAACAGGCAAAGTCACCCATTACAAGTGCAAAGATGAGGGGCTTCACACCTATGTTTGTATGTTCGAATTATTTAGCCAAACCCGTAAGAAATGTCACACAATTGATGAGAATGGACAATGTGGACATTGGACATGTACCTTTCAACTGAAATAGGTTGAAATTCAAGGGAAGATGGAAAATGACTGATTTTCCGAATGTAAAATCTAATTATTTTAAGATTTTTATTTTTTAAAACAAAATACAGTTTCAAAATTTGGTAAATTTCTAATGTTTTCTTTAAATTTTAAGTTAGGTAATTCCGAATTAGCACAGAAAATCTTGAAATAAATTGATTTATTATTTTTTAAAAAAAAAATTCGTCTCTAAGTTATGTCGATTTTCCGAATCACATTCGAATTAGGTATTTCAAGATTTTTATAGACAATAAATAATCAAAACAAAAATAAATCAATAGTCGTTTATCGTTTAGCTCTAATTTAATAAACGGCTAAAAATAAATCGATAGCCGTTTAGTAAATTGGAGCTAAACGATAGCCGTTTAGCTCTAATTTGCAGGGTCGCCAAAAGAAAATCTGGGACCGGGACTGAAAAGGACCCCTATACAAAAATCCATGAATCCTCAAAAGAAAATAACCTAAACATTACATATATATATATATATATAAGTATCCATGATGTATAATATAAACTAATGATGTTAAATTACTTCTATTAATAACAAATCATGATCAATAAATCAAATCAATCCAGTTTTAAACTGTATAAACTAGGTAAAAAAGCNCGTCATTATTCTCAGAAAACCGACAATTTTTTTTTTAGCACTTTGGAATTCCGGGCCCCTGCAAAAATCCCGAACCCGGGGGGATTCCCCCCATTCCCACCATCCTCTCGGTGGGCCTGCTAATTTGAGACATATTTTGATCTCATTTATAGGAGTTTTAGAGTTACAAATTCAAAACCGAGATCAGGTATTTTTTTTAGAAATAAATTATTCATTCGTTTGAAAATCAAAACAAAACATATTTTAAGGAAAGACCTAAATCAGACTATCTAACCCTCCAAGTACAAAAAGGTCATGCCTGAAAGGTGCTCAACGATGGGGATAGAGTGTAAGGGAAAACCTCCCTGTATACGAATGTTACATTGTATTTCTAATAAATGACTGCATTTACCGACCGCTACTCTTTCTCCTCCCATCAAATACTCAAAGGTTTATCCAACTTTTAACTTTAAAAGACAGGAAAGGTTATATTAATGTCTGGCTCCAACAAAAGGAAAAAAAATGTTGGAACCTATTTATTCTAACTCTAAGGCACTATTCACACTAACGGTGTGTTTCACCGTTACTGTGTTTTATTCAAATTCTTCAAGTTTTCTATGGCATGTGGAATACATCGTTAGTTCACTGATGTTAAGCAACGTACAGCGAAGTTTTACGTAAGTTTGCGCTCTCGTGACGCAAGATATTCCCGGCTCGACCCAGGCTAAGTGAGGTCAATGCGGGTAACTGGTTTCTAAATTTTCAGTGAATAAAGGGTAAAACCCTCGCCTCTATGTTAAAGAGAGGTTAACCAAAAAAGCCAATTTAGTAGAATCTAGGTACTGTAAACATTTTTTTTCTTTTGAATAGGTCTGCCTATGAACGAGAAATCTGAAGAATGCTAAGTGCGTGAGATATTTGTAAATGGGTATACACTCGTATATCAGTTAGGTATATACATAGAACACAACAAAGCCTAATACCGTTCTTGAGATATTTTGTTCACAAATAGGCACACACACAACACACACGGACAAATGGCTTAAACTTGAGATTTGACCTTGAGAGCCTTAAAACGAGTTTAGCAATTAGGAAAGAAAACTCAATATTGAAAATGTGATCCATTATAAGGAAATAAAAAAATAGACTTCAGTGGAAGTTAATGCCTGAAGCATTTTCTACCGCCCAACCCTTAGAACTCTACTTTTATTAGGTCAAATACTGAACTTAATGAGGAAAAAGTCCTTCCTCTGCTGTGGATTGAACTCTTGTTTACCAGGCGAGCGCTTAAACACCGAGACAGCTATACCATTATAATAACTTCCTTAAAATATTTTATCATTTCAATAGCACTGAGACAATTGAAAATTTTCAGGTCAGAGTGCAATGGAAGTTCGCCTTTTTATTGAAAACTGTAATAAAAAATTGCAGTCCAATTCAACACCATATTTTTTTAAAATATTTCTATAATAAGATAGTATACAAAATACTACCTTTTTTATGGTCAAGTGAAGATATTATGTCCTTACTTGACATACCTACTAAATGAATAATCTTCACTTGACCATATTATTTCTATCACTTAACAAAATTATTTCTATAATATTCACTCATCTACTTTAAAAAAATTAAACACAAATAAATATTTTTTCGATTTTTTCAAATAGGTACAGTAGAAATCGGTTATAACGAACTTCAAGGGACTGGACGAATTTGTTCACTATAATCGATGTATCGAATATAACGGACAATGTTCACTATATTCGATATGTATGACTGTATGTATCACTTATAAAGAACAATGTTCACAATAAGGGAATTTGGTAAGATGTACATAATAATTTACTGTACCCAAGACTGAAATATGAAACAATAATAACTGCTAAGATATTAATATATGAGAGTATGTATTAAGGAAAAACGTCTTAGGCATACAAAGAGAGACAAGTTCAAAAAAAAACTCAACAAGTTTGCTGTTGGATCGCCAAAGAATTGATGCATTTTGTTCGTTATAACCGACAAAACGTAGCCACAGAACTTAAAAATTTGTTCGCTATAGCCGGTTTGTTCCTTATATCCGGTATAATCATTATTATTAGATATACCTTATTTATACTGCGAGGATGAGACTGAAGAGTCCTTACCCTCACAGTCCAAATAGCAATTTAAATTTTTCACAGCCTTCAAGGGACCAGAGGCTTAGTTCGTTATAACCGATTGTTCGCAATAAACGGTGTCGTTATAAGCGATTTCTACTTCAGTATCACCGGTCTTTATTACGTATGATTCTAAGCACTGTTAAAAAAAAAAATACTTTTTTTAATTGAGATAACACTGGTTTATTTGAGATGAATAACAAAGGGGTGAAAATTGCAAATTATATCCAAAAACCAATTAAAAATTGTATGTTAAACTCATACGTAGTTTATTTTTTTAATCTGAATACGCAAACAGTTTGCCTCTTTTATTTGGATTATCAAATGTACATGCAAATATAAATATTAAAAAATAACAATAAATAGAATGAATCAATAACAACAATAAAATAAAATTATGATAAATAAAAATAATAAATAAAAAAAAAGAAAAAAAGTTTAATTTAAATTTCTAATTATCTCCATACACTCCTTGTCGACTCAAAGGCTGCAGCCTAATATATGGTACCTATCAGAACAGGAAACCCCACAAAAGTTGCATGTGCAATCGGGAGACAGAATTGGTATTTCTGCAAACTTTGTGGTGAAAACCATGTACCGTCATTCTTGAAATCTTGGATCTGTTTTTAAAATTGAAACCTTTCCAATTTTCATTTTTAAAAGCTAACTAAAGATTCAAATATAAATATTGTGGGCGCGACTTGCAAATGCTTAGCAATATTGATATCAGGGCTGAATAAAAAATGTCTTCCCTACGCGGGATAAACGTTATCACTGTTTTTGGAAAAGTTTAAAGAAAAGAGACAGAATTTGATTTTGCCGTTGAGAGATGCAGCTGATTTCATCGTCAAATAGGTGCAAATTTCATCGTCACTAACAAGGTATTAGAATCTATTCAAAACCTACCACTAAATATTTAAGAGGAGGTCGTAATGAACTAGAGCGTGGTTTTAAATTACATTTCCATAATCTGTATGTGCAGTAGAAACTTTAAGCCCACTCTATAAGGAGCAGTGGTAAAACAACCCACCTTCATTACACCGACCCCACCACTCCACACGTAGTTTATGATAGAAGGATAAACAATCTCAGCGAGGTTGATGAAGACCGTAAATTGGAAGATGTAAAAATTCGAGGAAAGCGATTTAAAATTCTTTCAATTAAAATAATAATGTTTTTTATATACAAAAAAGTCCAAAGCTTACACAAGAAGCTTTGACGTGGGTGTCAAAACATATTTCAGAGTTTGGATCTGTCGTTGAACCCAAACTACTCATGGAAAGTGTGAAAAATGCAGCACCAGATTCCAGTTCGGTTTTTAAAACTGCCTGTATTATTTTCTTGCACACTCTCGTCAAAAATAACCAGCGTGAAGGTGAATATCGTCCAAATCCAATTCGTGGTGGAACGGTAAGATCCAAATCAGTAAATCTTCATCAACCTCGCTGAGAGTGTTTATCCTTTTACCATAAACTACGTGTGGAGTGGTGGGGTCGGTGTTATTAAGATGGGTTGTTTTACCACTGCTCCTTGTAGGGCGGGCTTAAAGTTTCTACTGCACATAGAGATTGTGGAAATGTAAATTAAAACTACGTTTTAGTTCATTACGATCTCCTCTTAAATATTTAGTGGTAGGTTCTGAATAGATTCTACATACCCTCTTAGTGACGATAAAATTCGCAACTATTTGAATGTCTTTCAATGCAGTTTCTATATCATTACTAGCGCTTTGCTGTGTTGTACTAACATTACTGCGGCTACTAGATTCATTACTCCGGGAAAAACCGATACTGCCATTTGGTAAATTTGTAGAGTGTGTTGGTGCCTCACAGTCATCGTCACCCGCATCATCAGCATTTGGATACTAAAAAGAACGAAATACCTAATATGTATTTTATTATGTTTAGGGCTATTTATAGTACCTATTTATTGTTAAGTTTTCGTGCAAACCCTTTTTATTCGAGATATTTTCTCATCATAATTCGCCTATATATATTTGATACATTTTCTGACCAATAAGCTGATGCCCTCAGCAAGATAGATGCAAACCGAACAACAAAGATGCTAAAAAGATCTAAAACACTCATCCTTGCGCAGAAATATCGTTCATTCGTAGTAATCAACTTGGTGAGTACTTCTGTTATGAAACTATTTTCGTTAGGTACTACTTTCAGGGGTACTCCAGAACCTAGATACGTAATAAATTATGATATTTGCGTAAAATGTAATTTTTTGTGATTTAACTTTTATTACAAAAAAGAAAAAACTTTGAGCAGAACCACTAATTCTTCCCCCACCGGCCTCTACTTAATCCGAGTGGGCAAGTTCTCTCATTACAACCAACAACGTTCTATTAGCTCCTTTTAAAATGTTAAAATCTATTCCGCATGATCCACATTTCTAGCTTTAGGTTCCGTGTGATCTACATTTATAGATTTAGGTTCCGCATGATCCACATTTCTAGCTTTAGGTTCCGTGTGATCTACATTTCTAGCTTTAGGTTTAGTGCGATCTACATTTATAGATTTAGGTTCCGCATGATCCATATTTCTAGCTTTAGGTTCCGTGTGATCTACATTTATAGATTTAGGTTCCGCATGATCCACATTTCTAGCTTTAGGTTCCGTGTGATCTAAATTTATAGATTTAGGTTCCGCATGATCCACATTTCTAGCTTTAGATTGCGTGTGATCTATATTTACAGATTTAGGTTCCGCATGATCCACATTTCTAGCTTTAGGTTCCGTGTGATCCACATTAGGTTTCCCTTGAAACTGTGATGTTCTGCGACGCAGTTCAACATTTAAATAGGAGCTACTGAAACGATTTTTAATTTCAGGAGGGATGTGACCACTATTATTGGCACATTTCATGATTTCTTAGAAGGTATTTTAAAAGGTTTTAATAATTTATTACTTCTTAATGAAATAATTCCAGGTGACAATGGGGGAGGCTCTCCATATCGCTTCAATATTCGTAATTTCTTTTCAATTGGAGACTTATCGACGGACAATTCAAATGAACTCTCAAATTTAGAACGGAATGATTCATAAATAGGTGTGTTCATAGCTACTTTAGAATTATTAATAGGTGTACTCGTAGCTACTTTAGAATTATTAATAGGTGTACTCGTAGCTACTTTAGAATTATTTATAGGTGTACTCCTAGCTACTTCAGAATTATTTATAGGTGTACTCGTAGCTACTTTAGAATTATTAATAGGTGTACTCGTAGCTACTTTAGAATTATTAATAGGTGTACTCGTAGCTACTTTAGAATTATTAATAGAAGTACTCGTAGCTACATTAGAATAATTAAAAGAACGTTTTGGAGTAAGATTTGCAGATGACAATGACTGACTATTGTTTGAAATATTGGACATGCTGCTTGAAACATATGTTGTGCTAGTATTGCTCGATGAATTCGTATTCAGTGTTAAACTTGAATCCTTGATTGATGAATTGGTAGTACTTCGGGACATTGTATTAGATAATGGACTATTAATTCTTATAGATGAAGTTCTATTCGAATCTGTGAATACTTTTTTACTTGGCCGTTCAAATGAATTATCATTTTCATATATGAAAGGCCTTTTACCTCTGATTGATTCATTATTCGATTGTACTTCACTGGTGTGATTTGAATTGGTTTTAATCATTGATTCACAAGTTGACATGTATTCTTTTAGATTCTACATAGGAAAATAAATGAGAAAAATGTAAAAGAAAATAGGAATAATAGCGTATTTTATAAAAAGCTTCATATTGTTGTCGTTGTTGTTGTAGCGATGTTCCTCTCAAAATCAACTATTCCCCCATTTCCAGATTCAGGTTTGAAAATATAGTAAAAAATAGTTTGATATGAGATTACCAAAAAGGTTTTGATGGCCCTTGACTGTGATGGTATGCGTTTCAGGTGTTTTCGGTGTGTAGAACTGGCTATCGTGAGGATGGACTTTAATTCTTCACGATAGCCGGTTCTAGTATAAGATAATCAAACTGATCTTATTATTTCAAACTAAGACATCCAAAGCCACAGTTTTATAACTTAACAAGATCTTTTTTTTTCGACAATTATGTAAGCCCTCTGCCTGGAGGAGGAAGCATTTTGGGACCTGTGATCATAAAACATTTTCTTATTATTACAGTCTCAAAATTATGCCTTTGAGGAACTTTCCACTAGTTCAGATTTACCCTTTACATTTTAGATAGATATTGAACACTTATAGCAAAATATCCAACTCTTCAGTTAGGTATTTATGTGGTTGACTATTACGGTGCTCTCAGACAGCCGCTTGCTTACTTACTTATCTTATAGAATATAACACATTTTTTATAAGCAAGGAAAAACAAATGCACATGTTCTTATGGGAGTTCGCAAATATAGCAATGAATACACTTCCACAAGAACATGTGTATTTGATTTTTCCTTGCATATATAAACAACTAGAAGAGCACCCGAACTTCGTTTCGAGAAGATGAGAGAAAAAATGATAAGAAATATGTTCGCACAATAATAATCATATCACCGAGGTGCAAAAGTTTAATCCCGATCAGACCATACCACACATAGATTACATATTACCTACACGTTTGTTAACCTAGGTAGAACATGGGGAGTAGTAACGGGTTATTGAGCTGTGAGTAGAGCCGATAAAATTTAATTGAACACCAAGTTTGTTGGGTAGAACGTGTTGGGAGTAGTATTGTGTTAGGTTCCAAAAAAAAAAAAAATGCGTGTTGAAGTTGCGAGACTACCCAACAAACTTAGTGTTCAATTCTATTAAATTTTATCGGCTCTACCCGCTTTTGTACAAAATTTCATTTATATCGGATAAAATTGTGCTATAATTTGAATTCCCATACAAAAATCGGAAAATCGAACTTGTTACCCTCGAATGGCTATTCACAATTTTGCAAAATATGTCCTAAATGAAGGATAAAGATGTCACCTAAAACTTTCTCGCTTTGAGTTGATATGTTGTCGCGACAAAATTTGAGATATTGGACCGTGACTACTGGCCAATTTTCTGATTTTTTTCAAAAATCGGCCGTAACTTGAAAACGACTCAACTTTATTGAACTCTGGTAATTTTCCTGGAGGCGTAGACCATGGTTTTTTTGGGGGGGGGGTCCATTCCCATCAATTTTTCGATATCTCCTACCCTTCTGGCCAAACAATTCCGTACAAACATACATACACACATACAACATACGAATTTCCCTTTTATATATATATAGATGTGTGATATGCGATATGATAAGTAAGAGAGCGACTGTCTGAGACCAGCCGTATGCATTAGTACCTACCTAAAATGTTACGATATATGTATGATTATCTTCGTAATATATTAAAGTGAAATTCTAAGGCCAGACAGCAGGAAATGTGTAACAAAATTAATTTATCAACTCAAAGCGAGAAAATTAATATTTAAATTGAACCATGTTGAAGCACGGAGTACACTCGAAAGTTTTAAGCAAAATTCCATTATAAATGACTTACCAGATTTTTCAATTTTATTCTAAACTCTTCATAGAACTGTTTTAAATGTTTTAACTTTGGATTTTTCGAATATAGAGAGTGTTCTGTTGCATATGCACATTGAGTATTGCCTTCACTCGTTGCCCCCATTCTGTATTGTATATTACTACAAGAAATCACAGAGCCTACTCTCAACAAATCGTCATAACCACAATCCTGTAAAAAGAAAGAACAGTGAAGTTGTGGTATACTCATTGTTGAGATGAAAAATCCATTATCTTCTCCAAAAAAACAAAAAAAAAACTATGCATTTTACAGAAGACATGTGAATACAATTAAGGAAAATGTACGTATATCCTACATTGAAATTGACAAAAACACTTGACTTTATGTTCTAAAATTTAAAGTATTTGATACGCGAATTTAATATTTTACTCCATTATGAAGAAGGTACCAGACAGATACTATTATTTTTTTTTTGGAGCAAGTTACAAACTTAAAATGTGGTTTAATATAATTTAAAAAGGCTTTTTAAACGTTTTAGGGGTGGAAAATTAATTAATTCACTTTAATTTTAATTTATTTTGAAAAAAAACTTTTTCTTCCGGTACCAGACAGATACTATTAATTTTTTTTGGAGCAAGTTACAAACTTAAAATGTTGTTTAATATAATTTAAAAAGGCTTTTTAAACGTTTTAGGGGTGGGAGATTAATTAATTCACTTCAATTTTAATTTATTTTGAAAAAAAAAATTTTTTTCTTCCGTATTTATTGAACTATTTGAATATATTGAACTGAAGCAGACATAGTTGTACCAATATGAAAAAAGTCCAGTGCAAGTTTGTTTATTTTATCAATATAAGCGTTTAGATGAACGTCCCCCCCCCCCCGAGAGGTTAGGAAACGTTTTGATCGGCCATGCCTCGATTAAACTTGTTCTTCTCATAAAGTCGCTCCCTAAAAACTCTTGCGCTTTCTCCAAAGTTTCGTCGATTTTCAAGCAATAAAATTGTGAATTAAACATTTAAAAGTGAGTTTTCTCGTATTTTCCACCATTTAATCGTGAAAATTAACCTTCTACTTTCAATTAATCATATTTTAAGTTAGGTTAGTTGCTCAGAAAAAAAATAATAGTATCCGTCTGGTCCCATGAAGAAATTATTATGTTTCATAAAACGATGAGAGATTGCGAAAAATAGAAGGAAATGTAACTCTAAAAAACATAAGCTGGGACTTCCCTCAAAATCATTGTCAAACTTGAAACTTATGGAAGTTACGAACTATTTTTGAAGGGAACATCATATTAGATTACTACCAGCACGGGAGTAAAAATACCTCTAAGGCTCCCAGCGAAGCAGGCAGAAAATATTTTTTTATTGAATTTTTTTCCCTCAAACAACCATATTCTTGTACCGTGCTGTTTTTCTGTCATTTTGAATGTAAACACTGTCTCGTGTCGCTTTGGCCTATTTTTCCAATAGGCTTCCATTTTCAAAGAGTGAGCTGTTTTCCTTTCTGTGTCCTCCTATTACCAAGCCGTTCTGTGACTAAAATAATTAGTATAAGACTTTCTGTTGACTTAAAGGACTTTCTGAATAAATTTGGATCTCCTATTCTCTTTCCATATTTAGTCTTTCCAATTAACAAAGACGTAAAAAAACATTTTTTTACAGCGATTTCTAGTTTTCTTTTTTTGTGTTCGATCTATTGTTAAAAATATCGCCTTATATTTACCTTGATGCCATTCCAGAAATGAATAGCCAGAAATTGGTACTTCTCGTCTGAAAGATAAACCACATTTTTATTAATACAAACTATCAAACCAACTACATCAATCTCACCAAACACGGGTTGTCTTATATCACCTATTGTCGATACACATCGATTGATGTTGGAAAGTGACGGAATGGGATCAGACGTAGATACAAATTGAGTTTGTTTGGTGGCTGAAAGTTGAAGTTCACCGTACCTGAAAACAAAATATTAAGTGCTTTATGATCTGCTAATTTCACCCAATTAAAATTACCATCATTAGGCCCCGGGTGGCCCAAAATTTAATCCTCGAATTGGACAGGGCGTTCGAGAGGTATCACGGAACAAACAGACGTTTGAAAATCTAGATCTCACTTCGTTCAATCAATAAACACATGATATCCTCTGTACCCACTTAAACTATCTTTAAATCCACAGAAACTAGGAATTGGAAATTATTTTTTTACGACGATGTTTCTCCAATTTTTCAAAGCAACCCTTTAGAATTGACGCGATTTTCGGAACATTACATTCAAATTTCAAATAAAAAAAATGTTTGTGCATAATAACTATAGCCCTTTTGCCATTTAGCAAAATTAATGATGGCCTGTGTTTTTTACTTTCCTTCTTCTATAAAAAGAAAAATTTACCATTCATAAGACATTTTGTTCACAAACAGATATATGGACCAATGACTGAACTCGAGATTTGGGCTCTGGGTAACCCAAAACGTTTTTTGGTATTAAAAACTCGACTACAAAAACTTCAGCCTATCACAACACTTTCTTCTTATTTTATAGATAAGGAAAGTCACACCAGATTTTTTTTTTTTTTTTTTTTTTTTCATTTTTCTCACCGGTAACCAGCGGCTTGAATATTTTTCAAAATGAAACATTTTCCTTCTTGCAACGTTTCTATTAAATTAGGATCTGGTCTCCATAATGTCAGTATGGCGCCGTACTTATCTGCAGGATCATAGAGTTTGATCTTAATCAGATTAGTAACTTGGCGATTCAAATCAGACCTCGATGAGATTTCTTCTTTTAGTTGATTGTTTATGTTGCCAATGAGTTGATCATTTAAACTTATTTTGTAGTTTTCTAAAGCAGATAGTTGTTCTTTGGAGAGAAGATTCAGTATGTTTGAATCGTAATTGGTTGAAATGAGATTATAAATGTCTTCGCCTGAAATATTGGTGTAAAAAATAAATCAATACATAATTACAACTAAAATACTAGTAGTTCTGTGAAATGTAGACATATAGACCTCACTCAATTAATGTGCTACCATTTGGCCTCGATTGGCCCATTAGGGCCTAAAATAATCAGCTAATTCTATAAAAGTAATAAATGTCCATACCATTAGTATTGATAAGAGTTACTGGCTATAACCGTTTTGATCACTGCGTTACAAACGGTTTTGACCTAAAAAGTTTTTTTTGCAACTTGCACCTTTGTCATTTAAAAGAGATGTTGTTGCAGTAGCGGTGTTTCTTTCGAAATCAACCGTTTCTCCCATTTCTAGATTCATGGTTTTAAAAATTGGTAGAAACTGGTTGATGTGAAGGTTACTAAAAAGATTTTATGATGCTATATGCTATGCGTTCCAGGTCATCGCAAGAAAATTCTGTCAATTACAAAAAATAATAAAAATAAAGTAGGTAGCGATTCTATTAAGGCATCATTTTGGGTTGATTTGTACTCATATTATTTCTTCAATTCATTATACTTAAATTATTTTCATTTCATTTACTTACTAAAAATTACCTGAAGTTAAAGTGTGGATATTATTTCTATTCACACTCCTCGTACATTTCACTTGACCAAGCTTCATTTCCTTTTCATTTTGTATCTTCAATCTATTGTAAATAATTTCTACTTGTTTGTCAAAATATTTTTGAAATTTTAAAAGAGCTTGATTTTCCATTTTTTCATTTCGTATAATAGATTTTCCACCAGCTGAACTATTTCTCTCCAAATATAACATTGGATATATTCGAGCAATAATAATTTTAATTTTAGTTATTAAACCTCCTTGTGGTAATATTGAAGACAATTTAATTTGAAGGGGCAACATCAATTTACAATAACCTAATTTACTATTCCAATGAGCACGTCGTGTTGAGTTCGTATGCATTTTTAAATAAATGTCAGATTTAATTTCAATAGGGTCACAACCTGAAAAATTATATTAAGATGTGGTCAAGGATACAACTACAAAGGAAATAGGTACTAAAAGTCACAACCTGAAAAATTATATTAAGAAATGGTCAAGGATACAAATATTTATTTGTTTCTTGTAATGGATATGTTTTGGTTTTGAGTTTTTATTATTTGCCCAGGTTAAGATAACTCCAATACTTAGGCTTTTGACCGCGTTTAAAATCGCGTTACTGACAGGTTAAATCTTTCAAATAAAATGTTTTCTTTTGCAATTTTGTAAAGCTGTAATGGCTATTAATGTTTTTCTCATTTTTCAAGGTTAAGACAACATTCCAATTGTCTACCCCTTAACAAACCTGAGATAAAGTCCTTTGAAGTCTTGCGGACATACTATATTTTTGTTGTTATTGTAGCGGCATTCCTCCTAAAATCGACTACTTATTCTCCTCAATTCTAGATTCATATTTCGAAAAAATTATGGAAATATTTTGATGTGAGGTTGCCAAAGAATAAAATAGGTGATGTAATAGGTACATTTTATGGAAACGGATAGTTTGGTATACATTTAGAGGGCTTCATTACATTACGAGTATTTGAAATAATATATTCTGCGTCTATGTACTAATTCCACTCAAGAGTGAAATAGTGGGGGAGCCAAACTGACGTGCTTGATAAATTTTCTTACCTTGATCATTGTTATACATTTCAGCATTACATATTATAAGTTTAGTTCCAACTTTGACCATTTGTCTTATAACTAGCGCTTTCATTTCTTCATCTATCAGTGTTCTTATCACATACCAGCCATCGGTCAACTCTAGATGAATGTCTTCAGATATTAGATTACTTTTGTTTACGGAGTTATTACCTAAAAATAAAAAGTTTGTTTCTTAAGTCATATAAAATTTCATATCGAAGTTCAATTTTAGACTGGAAAGGTGAAGGTTGTGTTTTCATAAATTTATTATATTAATTTTTAAAATAAAACGTTTCTAGTGATTGTCCGTGCCGAATAACGAATTGTGAAGATGTCAAGTTCTGCAACTCTGAACTTTACCCCTACACACCTACCTATACACAGTCGCTAGACACCTCAATGACCAAGAAAGAGGAGGATGCTATTATCCAGCCTGCAGTTCAGGGAATTCATGATCATACATACGCGGCGGCAGCCGCAAAAATTGTTGGACCCTGCAATGTGTTCTTCGTATCGAAGATATCCAATGGAAGGGTAATAATCTTTCTGAAGGATGAAACCATGGCCCAGAAATTTGTAAGTAACAATCCAACTATTAAAATAGGAGACCAAGACCTAACCGTAAGACTGTACGTCAAACCGGCTATCAAACTGAGAATAGCTCAAGCCTACCTCTTCATTACTAATTTTGAAATAACTCAGATGTTACAACAATCTGTAGAATTTGTTTCGTCAATCCAATACCAAAAGTCCGAAATCAAAGAAAAGGAATTAAGTCACACTTGCAACTTGGTTAGATTCGTATACATTAAAGAGAAACAGGGCATTCCGATCCCCGAAACTCTTACCATAGTGCACAAAGGCAAAGAATACCGACTATTCCTATCAGTGGAGGACACACTACTTACAGTTAACTTTTCTTGTAATCTGGCTCACACAAAGGATCAATCTCTTGTTGGGAATGTCGTCGCACTGAATGATCTTCTTTAGACAGGACAGTTGATTTTCCATTTCACAATCATAACGGTACTTCAGTTCATACATAACATTAGCCAGAGTTAACAGTTTACCTAGAATTTTTTCACAGTATGATTTATTAAGCAAATAAATAATTTATGAATAATTAAACAAAAAATACAGATAAAATATGTCGTCTAACTCCTTGCCGGGAGGGAGCGTGTTCATGATACAGGAGCTATTATCCCGCTGTATTGCCTGTGAAACTCTTTCAATGAGAAACTGGTGCAAGTGATGATCACCAGAACGCTGAACCAATCCTTTTCAAGAGAGAAATTGATTCAGCCGCCCACGGTCCCCGAGTTTCCACCGAGGATGCCAGCATTCTCGGTCCTCAGCACCGTTTACCTAGATAATAATAAATTTTGAGCGGGATGTTTTTTCGTGACGATTCCAAAGGTTCAATATTGAAAAGAATAAACCGATAACAAAAAATGTTTGTCTTGGTATAATAACCAAAGATAGCCAGCGTGTATGGCACGTTGAATACACAGTACCCGTAAGATCACTGAAGTTAAACAACATTTAGCGAGGTTTTTCTATTCCTGGGTCAAACCGGGCTCGGTGAGGTCAATATGGGTAGCTGGTTTGAAAGTTCCCGTCGATTGGAAGGCAAAACTCTCGTCTCGAATGACCTTAGATGTTAAAGAGGCGTTAAGTAAAAAGAAGGTAATTATAAAAAATAAAGACAACCCGTACGTAAACAAAAAGTGACCTCATAATGACAATACAACAGGCAGTACTTCCACTTTTTTTTTCAAATAAAGGTGAATTGTTTCCTTATTTAAAAATATGATATACAGTATGTCACACAAATACTGTCCACTCCTCTTAATTAATGTTTTCCTTATTTATAAATATGATATACAGTATGTCACACAAATACTGTCCGCCCCTCTTAACTAATGTGCTGCTGCCAATATTTTTGTTAGATGTCAAAAAACAAGGAATACCCGTCAATACTTTTAGACATTCCATGCCTGTCAACATTAAGTTCACGTAAGTTTGAGTAATAAATAAGTACCTCCAAAAACTTCTGGATAATTTCTTTCCATTGCACATAACTTCCACACAATTAATTTAAAATGGTTTTCTATCCAAGCGTTTGAAATTTTGGTACAATCCACATGTGTATTGGTGAGGAAGCCACATTGAATCTCTCTCAAAGATATTCGATCGTACTTGTTTAGAATAATTCTTGAATTGTCACCAATGACAAGCCCGCTAGCATTCATTTTGAGATCTGTTTTCCTAAAATCAAAATATTTACGATGTTAACAACCAAAACAAATCCTATTATAAATTTAAAAAAACCTTCAAATGGCCAATAGTTGTTAAGGAGACATTAAGAAAAAAAAAAAAAAAAAAAAAAAACATTCTGGAACGTCTAACAACACATTTCTAGCCAACCATTTTATTAAAAAAAACATGAATGCAGAAATAGGAAGAGCAGTTGATTTTGAGGAGAAAACCTCTATAATAAATTAATTAAATCTCCAGACAATGCCGGGGTTGGAAAGAACCTTTAACTTTAATACTCAGTTACTCACTGGAATTAGCCTCTTACTAAATGGACAACAATTGCTGTAAGGTTTACTTACTAGTCGATTATGCGAACTAAATGAGATAATGTAAAATTTGAGATACCTTATTTTCATGCGCTAAAGTAACTACATCTGAAGCCAACTGAGGACGCGACATTAAAGGCATATAAAGCTTCGCTATATTATGATGGTTGTGGTGTTTCCATGTAAAGGTTATCATCTTTTTCTTTTATTTTTTTTTAAAAAAGAGTTTCAGATAATTTGGGTACTATTGTATTCCAATTTTTAATAGGTAGGAATCCCAATGTTTTTCTATTTTTCCCTTTCAGGCAGAAATGCCCCATTATTTCAACTGCTAGTTTTGTACCAAATTCAATCAAGGTCGATATTTTACTAAAAAATCGTCAAATCAGACAGCCCCTTTCTTTTGTTTTTTTCTCTCCTTTTTATTATTTTTTTCTTTAAATCTATCAAAACGTCATGTTTCAGACTAATCGAAGGGCAGCCATTTATATGTTTTAAAAATAATGAAGACGAAAGTCAACTTACGAATACGAGTCAACTGAGGTGAATTCAAAGCTTGCCGCCCGTTCAGGTGTCATATTTATTACACATTCAGATAGATCTTGCATGAAACACTGAAATCAAACAAGATTAGAGTGGCTGCGTTACATTTGGGCTGATCGAAGGACGATTGTTGAGGAGCCGAAGCATCTGCAAAATTTGTTTGGAGTGAAATTTTGCTGTTTAAATTATTGGACCGTTTTCAATTAAAAAATATTCTAGAATTTCTGTTAAGTTGAATGGTGCAAAATGTAGTCACTATTTTTTGTTGAGTCTGCATTTTATGCAAATATCGAGGAGTCAAATGAGAAGTTCCCAGATCATCTCCAAAAAAATCGAGGCACATTGGCCACCATAATTTGACGCCTTCCTCAGGGGCTATATCAAATGACTGACGGGTCTGTAGTATACCTAGACGAGTATATACCGACATTGGCAACCATAATTTGACGTCCTCCTTACGGGCTATATCAAATGACGGGTCTGTAGTATACATAGGCGAGTATATACCGACATTGGCAACCATAATTTGACGTCCTCCTTACGGGCTTTATCAAATGACGGGTCTGTAGTATACATAGGCGAGTATGTGAGTATATACCGACATTGGCCATCGTAATTTGACGTCCTCCTTACGGGCTATATCAAATGACGGGTCTGTAGCATACATAGACGAGTATATACCGACACGCCACCAACAATACAACAGCTAAACGGATTTTTGCTTTAAAGGTCTATTATTAAAAAAAACATCACAAGTAATGAAATTGTCGGAGATGTCATGAAATACTTTCTTACCTCGGCAACAGTATAGAATCCTGGTCGTCTATCTTCAATCAATTTCATGAAGCTAATTCTTTCACTTTTTTTCTGTTTTGCTAAATAATATTTTCCCAACTTGTGTTCCACACAATACATCCCTTTCTTCTTCAGTTCTGCACATTGTTTGATTCTCCTCATTTGCTGTTCAAGATGAATTTCTCTTTCATTTAGTATCTCCTTTCGATCAAAAGATTCATTTTTAATTGAACATTTATCATTCGAAGAAGGAACGAAATTTTTCGTAATTTTATTTCCATCCAAAGATTCATTCTTGTTATCATTTCTCGGATTTTCATTAGAGAGAAGAGGTTTATCATTTTTTATAACTCTCTCAAATAGTTTACCGTCATTTCTTGAATTTTCATTACATAACAAGGTTGTATCACTTTTTACAATATTCTCAGATAGACCATTATCGTTGAATTGTAATTTTCTCCTTTTGTTGTCACGATGATCAAGTCTACAATTTCTTCTTCTATTATTTTGATAACTATTATTAAATTCATTTTCTATGAATGAATCAAAACTGTGAGCTAATTCTATTCTTGCTAAACATTTATCAGTTAAGTCAGGAGATTGGTTTAACCGTTTCTTTTTAAAGTTAGTTTTTTGAATTTTTGAATGCAAATTTTCTTTTGATTGTGTTTTTGAATCAGAGTTAATAACTTTTGATTGATCAGACACAAATCCTTTTGTTGATGGAGGTAGCTTGAACTCTGCTTCAGCATCAATATTCTCAAAAAACATTTTTGCTTTATTGAGACTTTCCTCAGACATGGCAACTTTCGTCCCGCCAGTAGACACAAGGTTGTCCAAATTCTCAAATAGCCGTTTTGCTTTATTGAGACTATCCTCAGATACTGCAACTTGTTTGCCGCCAGCAGACATAAATCCTTTATTTTGTGGTGGTAACTTCAACGGTTCGTTGTCAATATTCTCAAAAAGTCGTTTTGCTTTATTCAGACTATCCTCAGATACTGCAACTTGTTTGACACCAGCAGACATAAATCCTTTAGCTTGTGGTGGTAACTTCAACTCCGGTTCGGTGTCAAAATTCTCAAAAAGCCGTTTTGCTTTATTCAGACTATCCTCAGATAATGCAATTTGTTTGCCGCTATCAGAAGTAAATCCTTTGGTTAGTGGTGGTAACGTCACCTCCGATTCGTTGTCCAAATTCTCAAAACGCCATTTTGTTTTATTCAGACTATCTTCAGACACTGCAATTTGTTTGCCGCCAGCAGACATAAATCCTTTAGTTTGTGGTGGTAACTTCATCTCCGATCCGTTGTCCAAATTCTCAAAAAGCCATTTTGCTTTATTCAGACTATCTTCAGACACTGCAATTTGTTTGCCGCCAGCAGACATAAATCCTTTAATTTGTGGTGGTAACATCACCTCCGGTTCGATGTCTAAATTCTTAAAAAACCGTTTTGCTTTATTCAGACTATCCTCGGATACTGCAATTTGTTTGCCGCCAGCAGACATAAATCCTTTAGTTTGTGGTGGTAATTTCAAATCCGGTTCGTTGTCAATATTCTCAAAAAGCCTTTTTGCTTTATTCAGACTATACTCAGATAATGCAACTTGTTTGCCGCTAGCAGAAGTAAATCCTTTGGTTAGTGGTGGTAACGTCACCTCCGATTCGTTGTCCAAATTCTCAAAAAGCCATTTTGCTTTATTCAGACTATCTTCAGACACTGCAATTTGTTTGCCGCGAGCAGACATAAATCCTTTAGTTTGTGGTGGTAACATCACCTCCGGTTCGTTGTCCAAATTCTCAAAAAGCTGTTTTGCTTTATTCAGGCTATCCTCAGATAATGCAATTTGTTTGCCGCTAGCAGACGTAAATCCTTTAGTTTGTGGTGGTAACTTCAACGGTTCGTTGTCAATATTCTCAAAAAGTCCTTTTGCTTTATCCAGACTATCCTCAGATACTGCAACTTGTTTGCCACCAGCAGACATAAATCCTTTAGCTTGTGGTGGTAACTTCAACTCCGGTTCGGTGTCGAAATTCTCAAAAAGCCGTTTTGCTTTATTCAGACTATCCTCAGATAATGCAATTTGTTTGCCGCTAGCAGAAGTAAATCCTTTGGTTAGTGGTGGTAACTTCACCTCCGATTCGTTGTCCAAATTCTCAAAAAGCCATTTTGCTTTATTCAGACTATCTTCAGACACTGCAATTTGTTTGCCGCCAGCAGACATAAATCCTTTAGTTTGTGGTGGTAACATCACCTCCGGTTCGTTGTAGAAATTCTCAAAAAGCTGTTTTGCTTTATTCAGGCTATCCTCAGATAATGCAGTTTGTTTGCCGCCAGCAGAAGTAAATCCTTTAGTTTGTGGTGGTAACATCACCTCCGGTTCGTTGTCCAAATTCTCAAAAAGCTGTTTTGCTTTATTCAGGCTATCCTCAGATACTGCAACTTGTTTGCCACCAGCAGACATAAATCCTTTAGCTTGTGGTTGTAACTTCAACTCCGGTTCGGTGTAGAAATTCTCAAAAAGCTGTTTTGCTTTATTCAGGCTATCCTCAGATACTGCAACTTGTTTGCCACCAGCAGACATAAATCCTTTAGTTTGTGGTGGTAACATCACCTCCGGTTCGTTGTCCAAATTTTCAAAAAGCCGTTTTGCTTTATTCAGACTATCCTCAGATACTGCAACTTGTTTGCCGCCAGCAGACATAAATTCTTTAGCTTGTGGTAGTATCTTCACCTCCGGTTCTATGTCCAAATTCTCAAAAAGCCGTTTTGCTTTATTCAGACTATCCTTAGATACTGCAACTGGTTTGCCGCCAGCAAACATAAATCCTTTAGTTTGTGGTGGTAACTTCAACTCCGGTTCCTTGTCAATATTCTCAGAAAGTCGTTTTGGTTTATTCAGGCTATCCTCAGATAATGCAATTTGTTTGCCGCTAGCAGACATAAACCCTTTATTTTGTGGTTGTAACTTCAAATCCAGTTCGTTGTCAATATTCTCAAAAATCCGTTTTGCTTTATTCAGACTATCCTCAGACAATGCAATTTGTTTGCCGCTAGCAGACGTAAATTCTTTAGTTTGTGGTGGTAACTTCAACGGTTCGTTGTCAATATTCTCAAAAAGTCCTTTTGCTTTATTCAAACTATCCTCAGATACTGCAACTTGTTTGCCACCAGCAGACCTAAATCCTTTAGCTTGTGGTGGTAACTTCAACTCCGGTTCGGTGTCGAAATTCTCAAAAAGCCGTTTTGCTTTATTCAGACTATCCTCAGATACTGCAATTTGTTTGCCGCCAGCAGACATAAATCCTTTAGTTAGTGGTGGTAACTTCACCTCCGATTCGGTGTCCATATTCTCAAAAAGCCATTTTGCATTATTCAGACTTTCCTCAGTCACTGCAATTTGTTTTCCGCCAGCAGACATAAATCCTTTGGTTAGTGGTGGTAACTTCACCTCCGATCCGTTGTCCAAATTCTCCAAAAGCCATTTTGCTTTATTCAGACTATCTTCAGACACTGCAATTTGTTTGCCGCCAGCAGACATAAATCCTTTAGTTTGTGGTGGTAACATCACCTCCGGTTCGATGTCTAAATTCTTTAAAAGCCGTTTTGCTTTATTCAGACTATCCTCAGATACTGCAACTTGTTTGCCGCCAGCAGACATAAATTCTTTAGCTTGTGGTGGTAACTTCACCTCCGGTTCGTTGTCAATATTATCAAAAAGTCGTTTTGCTTTATTGAGACTATCCTCAGATAATGCAATTTGTTTGCCGCTAGCAGACATAAATCCTTGAGTTTGTGATGGTAACTTTATATCCGGTTCTTTGTCCATTTTCTCAAAAAGCCATTTTGCTTTATTGAGACTATCCTCACATACTGCTACTTGTTTGCCGCCAGCAGACATAAATCCTTTGGTTTGTGGTGGTAACTTCACCACTGTTTCAGGCACTAAACATTTATTTGGTGGTAAACTGACGTTGATATTTGTATCAACATTATTAGAATTGTCAGTTTTAAGTTTATTTTTAGATAGAAATCCTTTGACGGCCGATAGTTGTTTATGATTTTTAGGGATTATATTTTCTTTCATGAGAACTGTGTTTTGTAATGTATCAAAAAACTGACTTACTTCGGATGAATTGATTTCTTCACCGCTTACTGAGTTAAATCTGGCAGTGGGTTTTTTGGGCATATCATTCATTGAAGATTTTGCTGGTGATAACATTACGTCACTGTCTATATTTTCAAAAACCCGTTCTGCTTTTTTCAAATTCTCTTTAGTAATGTTAATTTGTCTTCCCGTTGCAGTAACAAATCCTCTGGGGAATGGTTGGTTTATGTTACTTGTCCTATTTTTTAAACTATCCTCAGAAATGCTTATTTTTTTGCCACTTTCAAACGCCAATTCTTTTATTGGTGATTGTCTAAAATTGCTGACACTAATATTTTTGTTTTTCGCACTAAAACCCTGTACATTTTTAGAAAATAATTTTGCATTCTTCAAACACTTTTCAGAATTAGCAATGTTCTTACCAACAACACTCGCAAAAACATCAGTTAATGCTGATTTGTTTTCAAACCGTTGTTCAACATCATTAATTCCTTTAAATTTATTTGGAAGTTGTTCAACATCATTAATTCCTTTAAATTTATTTGGAACATCTATATGAGAGCCCACAAGATCTGTTCTATTTTCCAAATCATTTTCTTTATATTTTTCATCAAAATTATAATTTTTATAAACATATTTTGAAATGATTCTTTGTTTAAATTCACTAACAAGAAAATCTAAATTTGAAAAACCTTCAAATTTACAAATGTGTTCAATCCTATAGAAATTATAACTGTTGATTTTTTCAAACGTATGACGCATATCTTTTAAAGAAAATCCATTGAAAATAATTAATTTATTCTCACGAATGTCTGGAGCTTTCTTTTCAATGCTATTGGAATATAAGCAAACACTCTTAGAATGATTATTTTTAACTCTTTTAGATGTTTTGGTCTTGCAATTAGAATCAATATTAGAATTTTGATGATTTTCACTAATAGTTGTATTTAAATCTGGACTTAACGATCTTTTATTTTTATTTCTTAATGAATATCGAAGGGGATTGCATTTTTCGTTTGTATTTGTACTTTTAATAGGTATCGTTTTAATAGTTTCACACAGATTATTTTCACAATTTAACGAATTTGTTTCTTTTGTTTTCGTCGATAAGGAATCATTCACTGATTCTAGATGCCTAGAACTTTTAAAAAAGGTATTTAAGTTATCGGCATGTTTGATAGTCTGTGAAACAAGTGTATCCGATTTATGGGAGATTGTCTGTGATTGTATACTTGATAAATCAGGACTTGTTGATCTTGATTTTTTTTCATTAGCATTACGTTTTTCTTTACATGTTTTTGACATATCATTGTTTCCCACTTCTAATTTCGTTTCAGATTGTACTGTGGATTTAACAGATAAATCTGGGCTTCTTGATCTTAAAATCGAAGACGACATTAGGATATTTCTGGAGCTATTTGATACATCATGAAGGGACACTAACGATTTTGATTCACCTAAGTTTTTCATTTGTGTACTGCGATTATTTTTATTTGTTGAAAGTAATGTTGAAGATTTTTTTTCAACTGGACTAATATCTATGAATTTTGAACGGTTATGCAGTAATTCTTCCTTGCTACGATTTATTACTTTGTTATCTTCAATGGATAATACAAGTGGGTCTTTTCCTTGTGTAGTTTCAGTTAGCTTCTCATTAGTTTTATTAAATTCGTCGTTTTCAATAATATCACACATTTGATGGAATTGCGTATTGAACATATTAGAATGTGTCATTTCCAAATCATATATATCTTCTATGTGTTCATCTGTTCCCATAACATCTATATTTATTACTCGTTTAAATTTGCAGTCCCCTTGTTGCTCAGTTCTATTTATGCATTCTTGTTTTTTATTGTTATCACAATAATGTATATCATTATATTTTCTTTTACGATGTGTTATAATATCTTGTGTTTGAGGAACTATAAAACTTCCTTCAAAAGGATCACTGAGTTCAGGTTTTGAAAGTTTTCTATTTGATATTGGTTCGTTTTCTACAAATAAAACTTCATTTTCCACGGTTGAAATATTTTGTTGGCAGTGAAATGCTTTTTGTCCTTCCGTTATTACATTACTCAAATGATTTATGTTTGATATATTCATGATTTCCACCCTTGACTCCACTTTAGTATCACATTGATTCATAATTTTCTCCCTACATTTCAAATCTGAATATGTATCCTCTATTGACTCGTACATTTTATTAATCTGTGTATTTGTAAAATCCATATCATCTATACAGTTTTCATTAGATTTTGATTGAATATTTGATATTTGATTGTCGGTTTTGTCATCTATTTTACTTGTGTTTTTTACTGTTTGTATTCTTTTGATATTAGTTTCTTTTGGGCTGTTGGATATCAATTTTATTTCACCGACATTACCTGTAACACATATACTTATTATGGCAACATCGGTTGGTGGCGTAGTGGTAAGATGTTCTGACTAGGGCGTGGGTTCAAACCCAGCCACCACATGGAATTTCCAACCTCATGAATTTGAGATATTTAGCACTATAGAAGGACATGGAAGGGACCGGGATAATCAACATCTAGTCCCGGCGTCCTCAGAGTAGCATAATATGCTACCCAACCCTACCCTTCCGCCACCATTACTTTTCGTGATGGACACGGAAAGTAAATGAGTATTCTCTAGAAGAACTCCTAAAGAATGAGGTTGATGCCAACGACATCTTAGAATGAGTAAACATCGGACCAACGAAGAAAACATGAGAAACCAAGATCGGTTCAAACCAATTTACCGACCGACTTATGAGATTAATCTGATTAGCAAACCAAATTATAAGTAAGGCTAGGATACCACCGAACGCAATATTTTGGTGCGCAGTATTGCATGCTCCTATTTTCCTTCAGAAACAAATGAGATCGAATTCCACTGACAGGAACATAATACTGCTTGCATGATAGGTAGACGTATGGAGAGATTGTTCTGTGCCAAGTGAGATTGGGTGAAAAGTCTAAGGGTACCGTAATTGACTTATTTAACGGACCCGCACAATCCATCAAAAATAATCTTTTGAACATAATACTCCTTATTTACCTTGGTTTCTCGATTGCTCTCACAGAACTGAGTGCATCCTGTAGGAATTCCTATTGACATTTATAAGGTAGGTATCTATGTTCATACCTTTAAAAATATTTTTGTATTTTTTATGTACTATTGTAATATTTGAAGAAGGGCTTGTCAAGTAAATATACTATATTATTATTATATTAACTCACTACTAGTAGTTACCTATAAAAATTTTAGCTTGCAAATATTGAATGAAAACTTACCACTCCCACTTGCACTTTGACTATTCGCTATTCTATCACCTTTTATTTTATTCTGACTATCCTCCTCAAGTCCAACAATCAAATAATTTTTATCTCTCCTCCTATCTTCCTTCAAATCATCATTTTCGTCATTTTTCAATAACAATTCATCAATTTCTTCAATCATATTCATAATGGTTGCTATTTTATCATGAACATCTTTACAACATGGAAAATCAAAACCTATAAATGGTTCTTCAAATTGTTGAAAGTATGAAAATGGATTTAAAGCTATTTCTTTCATTATAGTAGATTCTCGTCTGGTGACTGATGTATTCATTGACATAGGCGTACAATTTTGATCGCCGGGGGTATCTGCGATATCCAAGGTTGTAGTGGAAGTAAGAATAATTCTAGAATTGTCTTCATTTAAAGAATTTGAAATCTCTTTTTCAATTTTTTCACAAATAGTTACAAATTGAGTATCAGATAAATTTGTCTGATCCCGCAGTCCACAATGCATAATATTTTCAATTGGTTCATAAATTTCCTCATTTATTTCTTTGAGATTTTCTTTTTTCAAACTGTCACCATTCTGTTTATTAAATTCACTAAATTGAATTAACTTTCCTTTATTGATATTATTAACTTTATTCCGATTATTATTTTTACAAAAATCTTTATTATCTGAAACTTCTTTTAAGCTTTCATATTTTAAAAGTTCGTTTACAGAATATTCTATTGTTTCTAATTGTTTGAACTTGGTGATATTATTTCGAGATTTTTTTAATTCAATTGGATATAAGAATTTAATATTATTCGATTTTTTAGCAACAGAATGGATCGTTGTGCTTGATATATGTGCAATGTTATCCAATGTTTTCTCATTACAAGTGTTGTTTGTTTCTGGAATCGTATTATCATCAATTTTTTCGATATTAATACTCCTAATGGTTTCATCATATATTTTTATTTTCTCTATGTCAGTCTTTTGTAATTCTCCAACGTAAACATTGCCAATAGATTCATTAGTTATCTTTTTAATAACATCAGTATCTTCATTATTTTTAAGTGTACTTCTTAGTGCATTACAATTTGGAATATGCAGAGTAGAAGTTATACTATTTACAGTTGTTCGATCTAAAATACTGTCATCATCAATTTTACTTATTTCTTGTAATTTGTTACTACTTATTTTTAGATTTTCATGATTATTTTCCTTGTTTAAAGTATCAACTGTTTGGTGTAAAATATTGTTACCCACCATGTCTGCTCTTCTTATCTCTATGGTTTTACAGTTTTCAAAAATATGATCATTAGTGATTGCCATTGGTTTATCACAGATTATGTTTACATTTTTTTCCTCTTTAGTATTGTTGTGCATGCAAGTTTCGTTATGAGTATCTATATCATCAATATTGATTATTGTTTGATCTAAAACATGAATTTCTTTCATTTCACATTCCAGTAACTCCTCAAGAGAGTTTCTTACAACTTCCTTGCTTCCATTTTTGTTATCACAAAAACTGTCTATTGTTTTATCAAAAATTGCTATTTGACTATTAATTGAGCTATTGAATATTGTTTGATCTAAATCTAAAGTACTGGTACTATCTAGTTCATATTCTATTGATTGATTTTGCGAGGTATTCATTATTTTCTTGCATTCATTACCTCCTTCTTCTTCTTCTTCTTCTTCTTCTTGATGCAATCTTTTATGTTCAGAATTGAAATTTAATGATCGAGGTACAAGTACATAAACATCGGTATTGTTTCGGCTGGGTGTTTTAATATTATTTATAATATCATCATCAGTTGAATTATTTCTAACAGGTGTTTCAAAACTACATCCTGTATAGTTATGAATTGATAAATTTTCAATTACTTTTTTGTTTTGAATTTTTTTAGACTTGTTTAGACTCTTTTTTATTGTGTCATATGATGGTGTTCGATTCAATAAGCCAAAGGGAGATTCTGAATCGTCATTGGTTGTTTTATTCAAACTAGTAATGTTTTCAGATGTTTTCGTTACATTTAACAATGATTCATTATTGTCATCTTCATTATACGTTTCATTGTTATATGAAGATTTTTCATTGGATTTCTTATTCGTATTTGATTTTTGATCTTTCAGGTCTTTAATATCTAGACTGCTTACAACCATTTCATCATCTTCATCGAGATCATCGTTTTTTTCACTATAATTTATATTTTCATCAACTGGAAACAATTTACATGAATTTCTAATTTTTATTTTATTTTTATTGGGCCTATTATTTTCCGTTTCACAACTACTTCTTATTATTTCATCATCATCAGTTTTAATTTGGAGGTCTCCACACTCCGACTTTATTTCACTACAACTTTTATTTTTTCCATCAAATAACATTTTATTTGTATTACGCACTGTTCTTGAATGTCTGTTTTGTTTTTGATAATTTATTCCTATATTATCGCCACTAGTTGGTATTTTGATTTCATTTTTCTTTGAATTCGTATTTTTAGTATTCTGCAAAAAAGATAATTTGATAACAACAATTACGTAGATAATAGAGTGCCTTACTACTACACCACTGTTCTAAAATCTGTGCACTAATTACTCGCTATGATGGGGGATTTTTTTTTGGGGGGGGGGGATGTTAGAATCTAAAATAATTTTGTCCTTTCTGCGTACAAAGTTACATAATAATTTTAATTTATTAAGGACTTCTTGACAGCATGGCTATTTGAAGGCGAAAGTATGGTTATTTTCCAAATTCTAGTTTCAGATTTGTAAAAATAATTTAAATAGGATGATACGAGGTTAACGAAAAGATATTGAAGACCCTTGGCTGGAACCGTGATGGTAAGCATCCCAGATCGTTCTGTTGCGTAGAACAGGCCACCGTAAAGGCAAAGATGTGTGATCATTGAAACTTACTGATTGGTAATGTTCAGATGGCAGAAATATTTTCTTTTCTTCGGTATTTAAATTAGAATAGGTAACATCTTGATGAGTACTAGGTGATAGAAGCATGGACAATGTGGGCGTTCCATGAAATTCATAACAATTTGATGTACTGAAATTGAAACAAGATTAAAGTTAGTTGTTAGTTTTATAACATTACCATTGGTGTACCTATACGAAAGAAGAATGGAAAAAGATATGTAATTTACTCTAATCGACTTTTGTTCCCCTTGTTTCATATACATTCTAGACCTATGTGTGTGTTTTTTTTTTTTTTTTTTTAATTAAGTCGTCTACGCCCCATCACTTCTATATTACAGGCAGTGTATAGCAATTACTGACGCTGTGTGATGTGTGAAACAAAAGGATGAGTGTGAATGGAATATAGTGAATGATGGGTGTGAATGAGAGATAGTACATGATGAGTGTGTATGACAGATAGGTGAATGAAGCAATCTGTGATATTTTGTACATTACTTAGTTACTTGAAGAGTGCTGACTTTGAATCCATGGCTCTGATAATAGGAGACTTAAATACGAAAAACTGGCTTCTGTGTGGTACAAGAAACAGCTGCCCCCGTGTGTTTGTAGGTCTGAGTCTGGGTTGCGGAACTTTAATTTTAATTTTTTATGCTATGTAGGGACTGGATATTTTATTATTAAGGAATGTCCTTCTAGAAATTTGATTTGTTCGTTTCTTCTTCTTGCCTCAAGGGGCACAGAGTAAACTGTACTCTATATAGTGGGGGAATTTGGAGTAGAAGCCATTTAATTTTCGATACAAGTAACGAATAAATTTTGATTGTACCCTCTCAAGTCCTTTTGATCCAAACTGGGTGGATGGTGTCCATATGATAGATCCGTATTACATAGGCTTGGTACAGGAGTTTAATAGCATCATAATCCCAGATGTACTTGGCATACCTGATAACCATACCAAGTTTTTTATAGTCTTTTTCTGTGATCTCTTGTATATGAAATATGATTGTTGAAATTTAGGTTTGACTGAAATGTTACGCCCAGATCTTTTTATTGATCTATATAATCAATCCGGGTATTGTAATTGTAGTAAGTATGCCCATATGGGTTACTTTTGTTCGTACATATCATGGCTAACATTTTTTTGGGTGAAAGTTTAAACTGATTTTTTTCAAGATCCTCCTGTAAGAGGTGACAATCCCTTTGATCATTAATGAACCTGTATATACGTATTTTGACATCATCGGCATATAATAGGACTTGGGAGTGTTTAATGTTGTTGAGCAGCTCATTATACGTTAATATGAACAAAAGGCGCTCAATTTTGATCCCTGGACCACACCGGATGTTAGTGAAATTGGAGCGGATTTATGGCCAAGGTATCGCACGTATATTTTTCGCTCTCGCAAATAGCTAGAGAATAGCTTGACGAGAGGAATTGAGACTATTCAAAATAGCATCATGGTTTATTTTGTCAAAGCACTTCTCAATGTCGGTATACACATAATTGACATCTCAGTCGGTCTGGGTTACTATAAGCAGATGTTCTCAGATGGTTGGTTTACGTACCAGGACAACCCAAACATTTAAAAATGGTTGGCCAAAGACCAAATAAATACAGCAATGCAAACCAAAGGAAGACCCACATCGTCTCACAGCAATCATCCTCATTGTGATGAAGGAGAATTTTGCCAATATCATTGATTTTTGTCTTCTTTGGATTGTAATTACTGCTACTATACCAACAACAACAACACGATAAGACAGACACTTACTCAAATGTTGCTTTTGCCACAACTTGAGGAGTAGACACTAGTTGTGAGGATATATTCCTGAAGAATGATTCATTATGATCCAGAGAATTTCTTGGTGAATCCATACTTCACTGATATATTTTAACATGAAGAAACACTCCTATTTCTAGAAATTAGGGAAGTATAATGACAACTGTTATCTCTTATCAGTATTCATCATCCGGATGGAATAATTTCATTTTATTTGTTTTTCATCCCTTGCCAGCCTCAACAATATACACAGATTTTTTTCTATTTATCTATGCTACGATCCAGGTTATCACTATCAGTACTCAGTAGAATGGAATTAATAGGAAAGTAGAATATAAGTTTAAATTTAAACCGGGAACACGGCAACCGATAACCTTTGTTGAGTGCGGCATATCACAGAGAATCCTGGACAGGGAGGGATTTTCAGTCACGCGAAATTTTTTTAAATTTGCGGCTTTACTTTTTTTGTTTACAAGGGGTCCAACTTAGGGGAGAACAAGGGAAAAATTCCACGTTCAAAATATTTTCTCCGTTTTCAAAATATTTTTCCCGTTTGGAGAAAAAAAATTTTGCTCAAGCAATAAAGGTATGGCCGTAAAGACGTTTCCTAACCTGTCGAGGGGGGTTAAAATATGTCAATAAAGCTAACAAGTAAACATAAAAAGTTAAAAACAAAACAGAAGAGAAATGGAAAAAATAAAAATATGGTTGGTGGAATTTTTCCCGCGATTGTCACGCCGCACGCGACAAAACCCGGAGTCATACCCGTTTACAAGCTATTCTTTAGTTCATATTAGTTCTGGCATAAACTGAATTTAACCCATGATGCGGTGTGATCAGTGTTTACACTGATCACAAAATTCTAGACTTTAGTCTAGAATAAAGAACTGCACACACTAGGCGATATTTTTGAAGGGGGACATAAAAAAAAAATCATAATGCAAATTTCATCATGCTCAAGGTTTAAATTAATTTAAT
Source organism: Pachypsylla venusta (assembly GCA_012654025.1). Lineage (NCBI taxonomy): Eukaryota > Metazoa > Arthropoda > Insecta > Hemiptera > Aphalaridae > Pachypsylla > Pachypsylla venusta. Next base: position 11,223,964 of record CM022880.1, read on the forward strand.
TTAAAGATATAATTTTATTTCAAGATTTAATTAAAAAAAATAAGTAGATACCTATTTATAACGGAAAAATCAATTCGCGGGCATTGATAAATCATCAGGTGATTGGTGATTTGCTTTTTCATGTCGCCTTACTCATGCGCGGTACCAAATTCATGCCGCATTACTCCTGCCCGGTAGCAAAGAGTTTGCTATCAGGAGTGCGGCATATGACAGACCATGGTAGAAGGAAAATAAGAATGACATGCAATCCTAGACAGAAAAAATTCTGTTTCCCAAATCCCACCAATTTTAATCCCATGATATCCTTAATATTTTTCCCCTTTTTAATCACTTTCAAAAGTTGTCGTGTTCAAGCAAGATTGCTCATCAAGGAATCGCCGCAAAAACGTTTCCTAACCCGTCGAGAGGGGTTAAAATATGTCAATAAAGCTAACAAGTAATCATAAAAAGTTAAAAACAAAACAAAAGAGGCGGCCGGAGAGACGAAGAGATATTGCAAATTGCAAGCCGCAAATGGGAAAAATCCCACGTGTTCGAAAATCCCTAGTTTCTTGTCCAGGATTCTCTGTCAGGTGCCGCTTTCTGTTAGAAAACGGCACCTTACTGGTTAGCTTTATTAACATATTTTAACCACCCTCGACAGGTTAGGAAACGTTTTTACGGCCACGGCTAATTGCTTGAGCAAATTTTTTTTTCCCCAAACGGGGAAAATATTTTAACGTGGGATTTTTCCCTTGTTCGAGGACCCTACGGTTCTCCCCTAAGTCGAACCCCTTTTTATGTTTACTTGTTAGCTTTGTTGACATATTTTAACCACCCCCCGACTGGTTAGGAAACGTTTTTACGGCCATGCCTTTATTGCTTGAGCAAATTTTTTTTTCCCCTAACGGGAAAAATATTTTGAACGTGGGATTTTTCCGTACGTTTTTACGGCCATGCCTTAATGACTCATGCTGTTACATGAGAACCGTGGACCCTACGGTTCTACGGTTCTCCCCTAAGTTTGTATCTACAGGAAAACGCCCTCTAGCGGCGACTGTCATGTAACAGCATGAGTCATTAAGGCATGGCCGTAAAAACGTTTCCTAACCTGTCGAGAGGGGTTAAAATATGTCAATAAAGCTAATAAGTAAACATAAAAAGATAAAAACAAAACAAAAGAGGCGGCCGGACCGCCGGAGAGACGTAAAGATATTGCAAATTTCAAGCCGTAAATGGGAAAATCCCGCGTGTTCGAAAATCCCTCGTTCTTGTACAGGATTCTCTGTCAGGTGCCGCTTTCGAGGAAAATATTGGATCTGACATCGGGGAGATGTGTTGAGGCAATCCAAAACCATTTTTCTAAACAATTTTAACCCAATTACCAATTAGAGACGTTAGGAAACATTATTACGACCATGCCTCCATTGCGTATGTATAACCATCCATCATGGACCCATGAAGGACAATAAAAAAGGAAGTTTTTTTTTTTTTTTTTTTTTTTTTAATGTTGCCTCAACACACCTCCCCGATGTAGGACCAGAAAATATCATTAACGAATCAGCAATCAGGGGTATGGCTCCGGGGAGAACCATAGGGTCCCATAGTTGTGGGATTTTTGTCGCGTGCGACGTGACACATCGCGGGAAAAATCCCACCAACCATATTTTTATTTTTTCCACTTCTTTTTTGTTTTGTTTTTAACTTTTTATGTTTACTTGTTAGCTTTATTGACATATTTTAACCCCCCTCGACAGGTTAGGAAACATTTTTACGGCTATGCCTTTATTGCTTGAGCAATTTTTTTTTCCCCAAACGGGAAAAATATTTTAAACGAAGGATTTTTCCCTTGTTCGAGGACCCTACGGTTCTCCCCTAAGTCGGACCCAGCAATCAGTGTCCACTGTTATCAATTATGTTATATTATAATTTATAATTTTATCTCTCCTTTCATACATTTGCTTACTTTCGCCTGAATCCAAATTTCGGCCTACTCAAGAGATAATATTCTTCAGACTTTCCATTCTTCATTATGTAATTCTAGTTCTAAGGGGTCATCATACAGGATTGTACTAAGCACTTTACTCGAGATAATGTGCCTTAAAAACAGTAAGTAAATTCCGAGAGTATCCTCAAGCAGGGTCCACACTTATGTTGGAAATGTTGTACAACAAATGTTGAGCAACACGCAGTGTCTACACTTAATTTTTAGTGTGTACCTATCATGCTGTGTTGTTTTCACATAGTTTCAATTTAGACCTTGTGATAAGTGGATTGTTTGCCTTTGTAATTTTTTTTACATTATTTTAAAAATAATCAAAAAATGAGCGAGAAAGACATTCTTATAACTGCTGCCGCCGCTTTCCTCTTGGAGGCAACTAGACGAAATCATAGACCAAGGAGGTTTTGGATAAGACCGAGTCTTTCTCGTGTAAGAAATAAATACAGTACAGCTAACTTCATTAAAAGTACAGCTAACTTCATTGGCGAGGTCGATGAATTGAATTTGGAATACAGGTGCTCTGGATTCATGAATTTTTTCGATTTTCTTTTTCGAAAGTTGCGACTTTGACGAATTATAAAAAATATTGCATTTATAATATCAAAAATATCAATGTTTCTAAAACATTTCTTCCATATTTCCGAAACATGCAACATGTTGGACAACTGTCGGGCAACAGTTTCCCAACACGTCCATACTTGTGTTGCAATGTTGTACAACATTTGCAACATAAGTGTGGACCCTGCTTAAGGTCTCAAGTCTTCATGTGACTATGTAGTTCAAATTTGAAATAAAAATAACTAATTCATTTTGAAAAGGGGGAAAAATATCAATTTACAGAATACGACACTGAAATTTTGAGTAGGAAGGTGGAAAAAAGGGCACCCACCTACCTGTGAGAATTTTATATTTTATAGTTTCTCACGGCCCTAATATAACGATGTGTGTTACGTCACAGAATAGTAGGTAGTAGGGGAAGCTATGAAACAGTTGAATATTCAGCTCATTTCTCTATCAGAATTCAAGCTGTGCACATCGAAAATTCAAAAGTAGTTTTTTTCGGTTTCACACGATTTTGGCCGAAGGTAAGATTTTTTTATTTGATAATGTGTTCTGTTCCACGTTTACTTTTTGGTTTGTTGTTTTAAATAAGGAATCTTGAAATTGGAATGTAATAAAAACTCAGCCACTTTATTACACGGGTTTGTTATTTTACTGACTGGAACAAATACTCTCATTTCGATTTTTATGCTCTACCTACTTTGAAACGTAAAATTTAAATTTTTGAAGGCGGGGTATTTTTTGTCGTGCTCAAGTTCAGAGGTCCATCAAAGAAAATTACTAATATATAAAATTCTCGTGTCTTGGTGTTTGTTACCATACTCCTCCAAAACGGCTAAACCGATTTTAATGAAATTTTGTATGTACATTCGGTCTGCGAATAGGTTTTTATCTATAACTAGCAGTTGTGCCCCGTGCTTCGCCGCGGTTAAAATTTGTCGAATTTGACCAAAAAATTAGCTTTATCTCGAAAACGATTTATCATAGTTCAGACAATTTATCTGATGTCCAAAATTCAGAGCCTATTTCGCTTAGAACATTAGAATCATAGCCGCTCCCGTGCTAACATTATTCCATGATTCCATACAAAATACGTCCGTAAACGGCTCGACATTTTTTAATGCTGATAATATTTCTGGGGTATCTTTCTATATTTGTTTTGAGGGTGCGGTCGTTTCCCATAAATTTTTGATATCCCTCCCGTTTTGGATAAACAATTAGTGATCCCTATACAAAAATCGTCCGTAACTCGAAAGCTGTTGGACAGTTTTGAATTCTGATTATATTTCTGAGGGCTTGACCTTTGGTTTTTTTATGGGAGGGTCTATGCCCATTAATTTTATTGGAGGGCGGGGGGGGGAGCATTCGCATAAATTTTTTTGATATTTTCTAAATTTCATACAAAATTCGAAAATAGGCCGTAAACAGACCGATTTTTTTTTTATTATTCTGTTAATATTCCTTAATTCTCGCTTAGTCTCAGTCTATAGCTAAGGGTCTATGTCCATTCATTTTTCCATATCTCTACAGTTTTGGCTAAACATAATACCCATAAAAAAAATTGGAAAATCAGTTGTATCTCGAAAACGGTGGAAGGTTTTGAATTCTGATATTTCTGGAGTCTTAGCCAATAGGGTATGGGGGGAGGGTCATTCCCACCAATTTTTGGACATTTTTTAGCGTTTTAGTTAAACAGTTAGGATTTTCCAAGTTCCATACAACAATTAGAATTGGCCGTAAACGGCTAGACATTTTCTTTGATTCTGTTAATATTTCTGGGGTATCAGTCTATATCTTTTTGAAGAGGTCTATGTCCAATAATTTGTTTATATCTCTTTCCGTCTTGGTTAAACAAATAGTGATATCCATTTTTGTGATTTTTTATTTTTTTATTTTGTTAATATTCCTGAGGTTTTAGTTAAACAGTTAGGATTTTCTAAGTTCCATACAACAAACAACAATTAGAATTGGCCGTAAACGGCTAGACATTTTCTTTGATTCTGTTAATATTTCTGGGGTATCAGTCTATATCTTTTTGAAGAGGTCTATGTCCAATAATTTGTTTATACCTCTTTCCATCTTGGTTAAACAAATAGTGATATCCATTTTTATGATTTTTTTTTTTTTATTATTCTGTTAATATTCCTGAGGTCTCAGTCTATAGATAAGGGTCTATGCACATTAACTTTTCGATATCTCTTGTGGATTACATACAAAAATCGCCAATCGGCCGTAAACGGCTCGACATTTTTTGATTATGGGGATTTAGTGCATAGTTTTATGTGGGGTGGAATCTATTTCATCTACTTTCGCTTTCTATGTATCTTACTGTCTGTGGCTAAAAATTTAGTACCCAAAAATCGGAAAATAGGCCGTAACTCGAAAACCCGTTTCCGTTTTGGATAAACAAATAGTGATATCCATTTTTGTGATTTTTTATTTTATTTTGTTAATATTCCTGAGGTTTTAGTTAAACAGTTAGGATTTTCTAAATTCCATACAACAATTAGAATTGGCCGTAACCGGCTAGACATTTTCTTTGATTCTGTTAATATTTCTGGGGTATCAGTCTATATTTTTTTGAAGAGGTCTATGTCCAATAATTTGTTTCTACATCAATGATTTGTTTATATCTCTTTCCGTTTTGGTTAAACAAATAGTGATATCCATTTTTATTTTTTTTTTTTTTTATTCTGTTAATATTCCTGAGGTCTCAGTCTATAGATAAGGGTCTATGCACAATAACTTTTCGATATCTCTTGTAGATTACATACAAAAATCGCCAATCGGCCGTAAACGGCTCGACATTTTTTGATTATGGGGATTTAGTGCATAGTTTTATGTGGGGTGGAATCTATTTCATCTACTTTCGCTTTCTATGTATCTTACTGTCTGTGGCTAAAAATTTAGTACCCAAAAATCGGAAAATAGGCCGTAACTCGAAAACGGTTGGACAGTTTTGAATTTTAATATTTCTGGAGTCTCAGCCTACAGTTTTTTTCCCCATCTATTTTTCGATGGCTCTTACCGTTTTGGTTAAAGAATTAGTGATACTCATACAAAAATCGGAAAATCAGCCGTACCTGGAAAATGGTTGGACAGGTTTGAATTGTGATTATTATTCTAGGGTCTCAGCCTATGGTTTTGTTGGGGTCCACTCCTATCAATTTCTTGATATCTCATATCGTTTTGGGTAAATAATTAGTATTTTCGAAATTTTATTTTGCCCAATTCCGGATTCAAACTTGTAACTCTGAAACCGCTAGTCATAATTTTGCAAACTTTGTCTTAAATTAAGGACTAAAAGGTCACCTAAAACTTTCTCGCTTTGAGTTGGTATGTTGTCGCTACAGAATTTGAGTTATTGGACCGTGACTATTAGCTAATTTTATGATTTTTTTCAAAAAAGACCCCGGGAAAATCACCAGAGTTCAACTTTTGAACTCTGGTAATTCCTGGGGTCGCAGCCTATGGTTTTAGGGGGGGTCCATTCCCATCCATTTTTCGATATCTCCTGCCCCCCTGGCCAAAAAATTCTGAACAAACATACATACACACACACACACACACATACAACATATTTCCCTTTCACATATATAAATTTAATAGAATTGAACACCAAGTTTGTTGGGTAGGACGTGTTGCGAGTGGTATTGCGTTAGGTTCAAAAAAAAAAAAAATGCGTGTTGAAGTCTGCGCAAGGTTAGACATAGACTAAACTCAGCAGACTTCAGCACGCATTTAATTTTGTTTGGAACCTAACCCAATTCTACTCCCAACACGTTCTACACAGCTTAACAACCCGTTACTACTCCCCATGTTCTCTCATCTTCTCGAAACGAAGTTCGGGTATATTTAGGTTTCAAAGTACGTAGAATCATAACTATCAGCCACATGTATAGGGTTCCATACTTCTTCTTTCTTTCTTCTATTATTTTAAAGTGGTGCGTGTCAACTGGATTTGTTATATACACCAGGGTTCCATACTAAAACCACATATGAAATTTTGAAGGAGGGTATTTATTTTCTTGGTCGATTTCAAAGGTTCATAAGGATGCATTGAAATTTCCTCATTCCTGTGGCCCCGCTGTGAAAAAAATGGGAAGATTAATATTTTTCGTTTTTGCTAAAATGTTTCCTGTTTGTACTAAATAACCTTACTTCAGAATTTCTAACTGTAAATGGCCTTTTTCAAAACGTCTAATTTTTAAATCCAGGGGAAAAATGAGATCTGACTTCGTTCTTTTGCGACCCTAATGAAAATAAAAAATGTACACCTTTGATGGTTTAGGTAGATGAGAAACATTTTTTGGAATACAATAAGGGAACTTTTACATCAAAAGCTTAAAATAAGCACCGTTATACAAGGTGTAACACAATTATAGTTTAGACCCCTTATTTTATTTGAACAAATTATATTATTACCATTCCATTTAAATTTCTTGAGAAATCGAAACTTTTTGTCAATAAAAGTCACTTCCTGGCAGTGGCGTAGCCAGGCCGGATGACACCCGGGGCGGAGCGTCTGTAGGAGCGCTCCTATACATCTTAGAGGAAAAATGTGAGAATTGAAATAGCAGGAAATTCAATTGTCTTTTAAATGATTCGCTACAACTGTTCGCCTAAGATTAACAAGACGAGATATTGAGGAAACCAAAAAAAGGACTTTTTGAGCGGTTTTTTCAAGATGTCGGAGAACGCACAAGGGTTGCGAGGTCGAAAATTTATATTTTTAAAGAGGAGGTCCATACCTACAAACAATATATAAAAATCGAAATTTTCTCAATTTTTGCATTTAAAAAATCTCTGACTACTGGACTAAAATAAGATCACTTTACTAGTCACAATACGATAAGATTAATATTTTTCCTGTTTCAGCTTTGGTTCCATCATGCAACAGTCGCCGGGATCTTCAACTCACATCGTTGGCCATAGATTAGGTTAAATTAAGTTAGATTAAGTTTGGTACCAACTTCCGTAGACCCGGTGTTCACTCGGGAAGTCACAAAACGATAAAATTGTCATTTTTAGATTAGGTCAGTTTAGATTAGCGTAGGACAGAGTAGGTTAGATTATTTTGTCTGATTGTGGCTTTCTGCAATTAGCTGGTTCTTAGCTTGAAGTGGTAGCTCACTAATGAGGGTTCCTAAAACTCTTCTCAGTTTTTTTTTCTTATTAGTTTTAAGTTAGATTAAGTTTACTACCTACTTCTCTAGATATTAGTTTTAAGTTAGATTAAGTTTACTACCTACTTCTCTAGACCTAGTGTTCACTCAGGAAGTCACAATACGATAATATTAATTTTGTCTGATTTTGGCTCTCTGCAGTTAGCTGGGTGTTAGCTTGAAGTGGTAGCTCACTGATGAGGGTTCTTAAAACTCTTCTCAGTTTTTTTCCTTGTTAGTTTTAAGTTGTGGGTTTTCGGAAAGGTGTGGTGACTGCTGAAGAGTTGGAATCTATCGCAAGATTGTTTCTCTTCGGTAAAAACCAATCCTTTTCCCTTTTGGTGGGTTTTTGTTTCTTCTGTTGCAGGTTTAGGTTCATCATGAAGAAGTGTTCAGGATTTTCAAGACGCGATGGCCATAGATTAAGTTAGATTAAGTGTGGTACTAACTTCCGCAGACCCAGTGTTCGCTCGGAAAGTCACAATACAATAAAATTGTCACTTTTAGATTAGTTTAGGTTAGCGTTGGGCAGAATAAACAAAAATAACAAAATTAACAAATTAACAAAAATAACAAATAAACAAATGTAACAAAATTAACAAATTAGCAAATAAACAAATTAACAAAAATAACAAAATTAACCAATAAACAAATAAACAAATTAACAAAAATAACAAAATTAACAAATTAACAAAAATAACAAATAAACAAAAATAAAAAAATTAACAAATAAACAAATTAACAAATAAACAAATTAACAAAAATAACAAAATTAACAAATTAACAAAAATGACAAAATAAACAAATTAACAAAAATAACAAAATTAACAAATTAACAAAAATGACAAAATTAACAAATAAACAAATTTGACAAAATTGAAAAAATTACAAATTAAAATTTCAAAAATCTTTTTGAATTCTTTTTAAAAATTTAAACAAAAAGGATTTTACCCCAATTCAGCAATTACGCTGAGGTATGAGGGCAGAGTACGTTACCTAGAGTAGGTTAGATTATTGTGGCTTTCTGCAGTTAGCTGGTTCTTAGTTTGAAATGGTAGCTCACTGATGAGGGTTCTTAAAACTCTTCTCAGTTTTTCTTATTTTTATTTATCCTTCTTAGAATTAAGTTGTGTTTTTTTTTCTCTTAAAATAAAGTTATAAAATATAATCCAATGTTAAAAAAATAAAATAGTAGCCTGGATGGAGGAATGAAAGGGGGAACGAGGCGAACGCCAGCAGGTGTCACCCTTTCAATCGCCCACTAGGGGTGGATGGAGAGACTACTAAAAAAAAAAAAGTTGTGGGGTTTCGGAAATGGTTTGGTGACTGCTGAAGAGAGAATCTATCGCAGGATTATTTCTCTTCAGGATTGGCCTATTCCGGTGTTCTCAGGAAGTCTCAAAATATAAGTTTCAATAAAATATTGTGTATCAACTACAAATAATAAGGCGAGTCACGAGCGCTTTCGTCTGTTACGACATTCTCAAGTTGACTTGAGAATGTCGTAACAGAGTCGTAACAGACTAACATAGAATGTCGTAACAGACTATAATTTTCAATAAAATATTGTGTATCAACTACAAATAATAAGGCGAGTCACGAGCGCTTTCGTCTGTTACGACATTCTCAAGTGGACTTGAGAATGTCGTAACAGAGTCGTAACAGACTAACATAGAATGTCGTAACAGACTATAATTTTCAATAAAATATTGTGTATCAACTACAAATAATAAGGCGAGTCACGAGCGCTTTCGTCTGTTACGACATTCTC
>CM022880.1:11235379-11253857 GCA_012654025.1 Pachypsylla venusta
TATAGAGTTCCATACTAAATTTTCATTTATTTTATTCTTTCTGTTTCAGCTTTGGTTCCATCATGCAACAGTCGCCGGAATCTTCAACAGTTCCAACAGTCGCCGGGATCTTTTGAAATTTGGTATGTATGTCCCATTTGGATTCTAAATATATAGTTCCATACTAAATTTTCATTTATTTTATTCTTTCTGTTTCAGCTTTGGTTCCATCATGCAACAGTCGCCGGAATCTTCAACAGTTCCAACAGTCGCTGGGATCTTTTGAAATTTGGAATGTATGTCCCATTTGGATTCTAAATTAGATTTCCATACTAAATTTTCATTTATTTTATTTTTTCTATTTTAGCTTTGGTTCCATCAAGCAACAGTCGCCGGGATCTCCAACTCACATCGTTGGCAATAGATTAAGTTTGGTACCAACTTCCGTAGACCCGGTGTTCACTCAGAAAGTCACAATACGATAAAATTGTGATTTTTAGATTAGGTCAGTTTAGGTTAGCGTAGGACAGAGTAGGTTAGATTATTTTGTCTGATTGTGGCTTTCTGCAGTTAGCTGGTTCTTAGCTTGAAGTGGTAGCTCACTGATGAGGGTACTTAAAACTCTTCCCAGCTTTTTTTTTCATGTTAGTTTTAAGTTGTGGGGTTTGGGAAAAGTTTTGGTGACTGCTATGGAGAGAATATGTCGCAGGATTTGGTTCCATCATGCAACAGTCGCCGAAATCTTCAACAGTTCTAACAGTCGCTGGGATCTTTTGAAATTTGGTATGTATGTCCCATTTGGATTCTAAATTAGATTTCCATACTAAATTTTCATTTATTTTATTCTTTCTGTTTCAGCTTTGGTTCCATCAAGCAACAGTCGCCGGGATCTTCAACTCACATCGTTGGCAATAGATTAAGTTTGGTATCAACTTCCGTAGACCCGGTGTTCACTCAGAAAGTCACAATACGATAAAATTGTCATTTTTAGATTAGGTCAGTTTAGGTTAGCGTAGAACAGAGTAGGTTAGATTATTTTGTCTGATTGTGGCTTTCTGCAGTTAGCTGGTTCNTTTTTTTTTTTTTTTTTTTTTTTTTTTTTTTTTTTTTTTTTTTTTTTTTTTTTTCATGTTAGTTTTAAGTTGTGGGGTTTGGGAAAAGGTTTGTTGACTGCTATAGAGAGAAACTGTCGCAGGATTTTTTCTCTTCAGTAGAAACCAATCCTATTCCGGTGTTAAATCAGGAAGTCACAAAATGGTAAAATTAATTTTGTCTGATTGTGGTTTTCTGCAGTTAGCTGGGTGTTAGCTTGAAGTGGAGCACACTGAGTTCCGTGCCTACTTTCTAGATCCGGCGTCCACTCAGGAAGTCTCAAGACGATAAGATTAATGTTGTCTGAAATCCAATCCGTTTCCTTTTGGTGGGTTTGTCTTTCAGATTTACACTGAGGAAGGTTCTTAAACTTTTTTCAGTTTTTTTTCCAACACATCAGATATGAGTATACTCTTACTTCTATCACTGGACGTATGAGTAAAACTCTTCTGTTGTTTTGGGGTGAAGATTGAGCTGAATGCATGAGCTGAGTCTTCATCGGGTCCCGATTAGCGGCCACCTCCTCGTGGTGGGACCTGGGTCACGCTAAGAGCCGCTACCATGGACATTTTTGTCTAAAATAAATCTATAGAGGATATAAAGCAATGCTGCTTATTTGAACTGATTGAATTCTTAGTTTTTGTACAAGATTTTGTAGAAGTCATAATATCTTTTGTATCAGTGTAAAAAAATAACCAGTCAAATTTGTCACTGATTGAATTTTTTGTTTTTGTTCAAGATTTTGTAGAAGTCATAATATCTTTTTTATCAGTGTACAAAGTAATCAGTCAAATTTGTCACAAAGAGCCCTAATGCCTAATCAGGACTTCATCAGTTTTTTCTTGGAGTGAAAATATTTTAAGTTTGTGGTATCCTCCGTCTGATGATTAAGCCTGGACATTTTTTTTTAAGTTAACAAAAAAACTCAGCCTTTAAGCCTGGACATTTTTTTTAAGTTAACAAAAAAACTCACTAATTTAAGTTACAGGGTGTTCGAGTTTTTTTGTAGATAATTTTAAAATCATTATTTTGAAAAAGTAAAATTTTCTGGCATTAATAACGTTAGGCCAAAGGCCCAAACTTTGAATCAAGGAAGAGAAAGTCTAGTACGGTTTTCCGTACTAGACTTTCTCTAAATTTATTTCTATTAAATTTACTTACCATTCCACTTTCGGAAGTAAAAATAACTAGGTACTTTAAATAAAGGTAAACTATTTCTATCACCGGTACCGTTTAATCCCAATGTGCTACTTCTCAATTTGAGTTTTTGGTGAAACCCGACCCCCAGGGTGAGCATGGCTCCTATTTAAAAAAAATCAATATTTTACTCAAGGATATTACTTTTTGTACTGCGGAACACCTTCTTATTTCAGCTTTGTCGCTCATCGAACTTTTCAATTATGGATTTTTGGTGGAACCGACCCCAAAAAGTGAGAACGGTTCCTATTTTAAAAAATCAATATTTTATTTAAGGATTGTTCTTTCTCTACTGCGGAACAACTTTGTATCGAATTTCAACTTTCTAGCTCAAACCGAAGTGGCACTTCACAATTCCGATTTTTCGGTGGTGAAAACCGGCCATAAATCGGGCAGAAACCGAAAAAATTCAATTCTTATATTTTTATGGGTCCTTACATATTATTTGGGGGGGGGGGAGTCGATTCTCGCTCATTTTTCGTTATCTCCTTTAGTTTGCCCAGAAGCGTCATTTTTGGCGATAACTTGCTTCCACTTGAACTTTCGATTTTTTCTTTTCTTATTAGGCCGGCCGGCCATGCACGCAACGATAAGTCTGCGCAGACTTATCTGCACAGACAAATCTGTCGTGTATGGCAGGATCTGCACAAATTTTGTCTCCGATTTTCAGATCTGTGCAGATATCGAAATCTATTGAATTTTTCAATAGATAAGTCTGCGCAGACTTATCGTTGCGTGTATGGAGAGATCTGTGCAGATTTCTGATTTTACTCAGATCCCACTTTTAGCAAGAGTGAATATAATATTACTCTGCGTGTTTTTTTTTTTAAAAAAAAATTTCAACCTTGTTTAAAAATAATGGAATTCAAATAATTTGTTTTACTTTTATTTATAGCCAGTTCTCGTTAGATCACTGAAGTTTAACAACTTTGGGCGTGGATGGGTGACCGTCTGGGCACTACTAACGTAATGCTGTCTGTTCCCGACCCCACTCAGACTGGGTGAGGTTAATGTGTGTAGTTGGTATCGTACGGCCAACGTGGGTTGCCGTGATGATCACTTTTGCCACTTAGCGTTGACCGATTTGGTTGAAATTTAGTATATAGGTCCCATCTGGGCTCTAATTGTGCCCGGGAACTTTTTGGGTGCAATCGAATAGACCCTTGGCGGGTCTTGTCGCTCAGTATTGCTGTCTAAAAAGATAATGGTAGAGCTAGAGACTTGAAATTTGTTATGTATGTCATATTTGGTGTCTCAGTAAGCTTCGAAACTTTTGGGTGCAATCAAATATACCGCTAGCGTTTTTTATCGCTTTAAGCGGTTTTCATTAATCCTGTCTAAAAAGAGATTGGTAAGAGCCAGAGACTTAAAATTTGGTATGTAGTTATGTAAAATTTAGGGTCTAATTACGACCAAATTTTTCACGTGTGCATTTTTTAAAGGTATAAAGAAGATTAAAAAGGGGAAACATTTTAAGGATATCACGGCATTAAAAGTGGTTAGATTTTGAAAAAAGAGATTTTTTTTTGTCCAGGATTCTCTGTGATATGCCGCACTCACCTTTTTTAAATTTCGGTCGGTGGGAGAAATGGATACCTCCAAGTGAGAGAAATGGAGTTCTGGAACAGGGGAGGGATTGTCTGCAACCCTTCGAATTTTAACCTTTAGAGAGGTTAAGAAACGTTTTTAAGGCCATTCCTCAATTGCGTATGTACAATCGTCCAAAATGGATCCATGACGGCCAATAAAAAGTTATTTTTTTAAAAAAAATTATTTGAAAAGTGTCGACAAACACTCCTCCCTGTTTCCAGACCCGAGAAATGGATGACTCTCCCGCCATAGAAGAGCCTGAAGAAGGAGCATCAGCTCAATAAAAGATCAGAAAAAGTCCCATATTTAAGGGATTTAAAATCCCATTATTTCCATTTATTGAAATAAATTTCGTCATTATCTTTTCCTCTCATTTACGGAATTTTGTAAAATGTACCTATATTATAGTTCGGTTGCATTCATAGGGCCGTCCATTGCTCACACTGTGGTTAGGTTTCATTCATACGGCCATACGCCATACCTTGCTGACAAGAACACTGATTCATAGTATAAATTATTCAGGGAACATTTTAAAGCAAACCCCAAGGTCTATCTTCAAAAATAAAAAATCGATAAAAATGGTAATCCTTGTACCGAAAAATGATAACCTTTATTTATTTCTGAAGGACATGTTGAGCATTCACTTAGAGGGAAAAGATTGTGCAATAATCTGGGATTTTTTTGATATCTTCTCGAGCGTCTGGTGTTTCTCTGATCTCTTGTTTTGTTTTTAAATTTTTATGTTTACTTGTTAACTTTATTGACATATTTTAATCCCTCCAGACAGGTTAGGAAACGTTTTTACGGCCATGCCTTTATGAGCAATATTGTTTGAGCACGACACTTTTTGAAAGTGATTAAAAAGGGGAGAAATATTAAGAATATCAGTGGTGGGATTTGGGAAAAAGGGATTTTTCTTGTCCAGGATTCTCTGTCATATGCCGCACTCGTAGGTTATGTATCCGGGGAGTAGTGATATGGCTTCTCAAAAATCCGTTTTCCATTTGTTGATTAAAAAATATCTTAGTGAATAGTGCAATTGTAAGGAAATAGTACAATATAATATAATATTTTGACTTGCCCAGACAGGTTAGGAAACGTTTTTACGTCCATGCCTCTGCTGCGTATGTACAACCGGGAGCCATAACCCTCCTCCCCGGATACATACCCATATATATAACTAGCGCAACATGCGAGTCGTTTTACGACTAGTGATAACAAATTCAAATTTATTCACCTGTTGTCTGTATCTTATCTTATTCAAATAGGTATTACAATTCAAAAATCTCACATTTGAATCAATCATAAATCATAATCATAACTATCTCATTCAGCATCCAGCTCACCCTCATCTTTCGTAAATAAAGATCTGAATTTGGTTTTTATTTATTTAATAATTATTGTTTTTAATTTAATTTGGAAGGTTATTGTCCGCTATTAGTGGGAGCTACTTTTTTTTTTGTTAAAAATAGTGTTTTGTTAAAAATAGTAGAGGGTTAATTTATTAATTATTCATTCATGAAACCAAGCAGTTTGCTTTACCTGTCCAATCCTTTGTTTGTTTTTTTTAGTTTGTCGCCAACTTGCTTTAAATGAGATTTTACCTGTTGAATGTAGATTATTTATTTACAATCACAAACACTCCACTTGATGGATGATTGCCCTTTAATGAGGGGAAGAACAACATGAATATTTTTATTAGGTATTCAATTTATCTGGAAGCTGCTCTTGTTTTGCTTCATCAAGTCACCATACAAACAAATGAAGAAATACGAGTTCTTGTATTTGATAGTTCTACAAAGTTTCCTAAAGGTTTTCTTTCATTGAATCTAAGAAATGTTTTGATCTAATTAATATATCCACGGCAATGATGAATAGTTTTCATATTTTTTTTCGTTTTAAACATATCTGTTCTGCGGTTAAACAGTTTAAAGATATTCCAGGACCAAAGCCATTACCATTGCTTGGACACTCTTTCCTTTTTCTGCCGAAAATAGGTAAGTTCTGAAAAAATAAGTAGGTATTAACTGTATACATAGCACCTACTGATTAGGAAATTATTCCGAAGGTGCAATTTCATCTTTATAGATCGTCAAATCTTAACATGGACTTTCTGAATCACCCTAATGGGTACCATCGACTTCGGAGCTAAGGGTGAAATGGGGTTGAGTCGAAACTAACGTCGACTTTATCTCACCCTCTGGCAAGACTCTGTCAGAGATATTTACATTTTGTTGATTTTGTTATGTGTACCTAATTCAATTTTTCCATTTTGTAATATGCAGGGTGTCCCAGTTAAGGAGGACAATAATTAATGGACTGATTCTAGATGCCAATACCTACCAAAAATGCTCCCTTCAACTTTTTAATGAAAGCTTAGTTTCTGAGTTATTCGCATTTTTCATCTTTTTTACACGGGTACGTCCGACGTCACAAATATGTCCATAATTTTCTTAGACATACTTTTTTTAAAAATTTGAAGATATTCTTGGAAAACATGGAAAATTTCTGTTCCGATGAAATTACTTTCATGACCAGAAACTTTGACTTAGTAGGTACCTCGTTTTTGAGCTAACGTGATTTTTTTTGGTATTTTTGTAAACTACGATAAGAGCAACGGGACTCTCCCACGGTTGCTCAACATTTTTTTTTTTTGGGACAAAAACCGGAAAAATATCCTGATGTTAATAAGGTTTCAAAAGTATATCACTTTTTCCGTTAACTTCNTTTTTTTTTTTTTTTTTAGGCGAAAATTATAATTAGAGACTAATAATTGAAAAAAAAAAAAAAAAAATGATATGTAGCATATTTTTTCATGATTTTGTTACATTAAAATAGACATTTCTCTACGAATACAGAAGTTAACGGAAAAAGTGATATACTTTTGAAACCTTATTAACATCAGGATATTTTTCCGGTTTTTGTCCCCAAAAAAAATGTTGAGCAACCGTGGGAGAGTCCCGTTGCTCTAATCGTAGTCTACAAAAATATCAANCTTTTATGGTAGTTTACAAAAATATATAAAAAAAAATCAAGTTAGCTCAAAAACGAGGTACTAAGTCAAAGTTTCTGGTCATGAAAGTAATTTCATCGGAACAGAAATTTTCCATGTGTTCCAAAAAATACCTTCAAATTTTCAAAAAAAGTATGTCCAAGAAAGTTATGGACATATTTGTGACGTCAGGCGTACACGTGTAAAAAAAGAATTATTACATGTCCATAGGTCAACACTTTGAAAAAGTAGCCCTCAATGCATATATTTGTGTGCCTTAGATAACTTCAGTGATCTAACGGAATCTGGTGTATTAAACGTGCCATAGACGCCGGCGCCGCTCTATCTATAATTCCTATTGTTATATTCCAATTGTTAATCTTTAGGTAAAATATCTGCTGATAAATTCGGTGAAGATTTATACGAATTAATTAAACTATATGGACCAATCATGAAGCTATCATTAGGTGGACAAAATATGGTGTGTACAGTAAATGCGGACGATACCCGAACTATGTTTCAAAATGAAGGAAAATATCCAAAAAGACCCGAATTGAAAGCTTATAAAATGGTGAGAGAAAAAAATAATCAGAGTCATGGCGTAATTATGGGGTAAGTACCCATTTGAATTAGGACAGTCCTTTTGAGAGAATTAAACCGTTTTTTCTTGATGCGGACCAGTGAACTTGGCTAAGGAATGGCAGTTGACTGAGGCAAATTCTAGAATGGATATTTTTTTACTGCCTGGCTATACATTGATAGCAGCCTAATGTCTTTTTTTAACCTGAAGCTGGTAAAAATGTAAAAATACAAAAAAATTCTTTACCAAATTAAGAAAAAAATATCAAATATTCATCAAAATTATGGACTTATTTTATTTGAATTATTTATCGTTTTTCATACACATTAAAATCTTGGGAATCACTATGCCCCCCCCCCTACTTCAAAATATGAAATTGGGTTAAAAAAATAAATGCATATAATAAAATCGTTTCAACTGTGCCAGGCACACTATCGAAAAGACCCATAAAGTATATTGAATTTCTTAGAATCATGAACGATTTCCAACCGTTTTTGATTTTTTTAATTTCAGGGACAATGAATGTTGGCATAGATTTCGATCCAGTGTGAATCCTCTTTTAAAAAGGACTTTAGTGAATGCTTACAAGAAGAAACATTTGCTGATAGCAAACAAGCATGTGGAGAGGGTGGCAGACATGTTGAAAGATTCCGAAGATGGGGTTCTCTGTAATGTTCTTAGCCATGCTCAGAGATACACTCTAGAAGGTAAGAGACACGACTATTAAGTCAGCAAAATGGGATTGAGTCTAGGGCGCTTAATATTGAATACCAGAAAGTTAGGGAATTTTAAGTTTCAATGCACTCTCCGTACGTAAGTCAATCTCTATGATTCGCCTTCTTTTACAACCTTCTTTTTTATGTTAACTTTTTAATATATTAATATGAAATAAACTGATTTTAAATTTCAGACAAAATGGGTTCATTACAAAGTTAAAATAATTAGTAGTCCTCTGAACTGCAGACCTCAATCAAATGGGATGTCATTAGGTCCCGGGTAGCCCAATAATCAGCAAATTTTACGAACGTAATGAAGGCCCATGGGTATTGAGTTTCATTAAAGTAGACCAAGGCACCCGAGAGTTATCAAGGTAGAAAAAAATGTAGAAAAATGTTTATTACATAAAATTTAAATAATATACACAATTAGAGTTTCCCTCCGTAAGCTAGAAGGTCCAGCTTCTAAGTAAAAACGAACGTTTAAAGTAAAATGGTTAAACCTGTACTTCACTTGGTTCAGTCAATTAAAGTTTGAGGAATTTGGCTCAGGAATATACGAACACAATGACCTAACCAGTTTTCTTACGTAATTAAGAAATGAACATTTCGGGGTCGATTCCAAAGGTTCATATTGAAACCAAATAAAAGTTATACGAGTAATAAAATCGTTCCCAATTATTGGGAATAATTTTATAATTATTTTAAATTCAGGGACAGACTGATTTTTTTATAAGCATATTTTACCCGCGCCTGTCCATTTACAGTTTTACTAATTCTAACAATGTTTGGTTTCAGCTATTTACACAATAAGTCCAGTCATGAATATCTCAAATGAATCAGACAGGAGGAACATTCTTCAATATAATATGGACATATTGGATGGCCTTTACAAAACATTTAGAGAACTACCAATATGGGGATTCTATAAAACCAAAGGCTACAAAAAACTAGAAACTACAAATAATTTCTTCTATAATGAGATATACAAAAATGTTAAACACATGAATTTGAAAGGAGAGCCATATCTAGAAATGCTATTTGATATGGAAAAGTTGAGTGAAGAGGACAAAATCACAACAGCCATGGACATATTTCTTGGGGGCATTGATGCAGTACGGCAGATATTCAATTTATAATTTTACATAATCCTTTAAAGCTGTTTTTCATGAAGCTTCTCTTACGTCTAACGTTGGGCGTTTATAGGTGCATATCCTCGTTTAAGGAGAACTACCTTAGTATCACCAAAATTGCTACTTTTCAGGAAACGAGCGGAATGGAAATTGAGGTATCAGAAAAAAATCTATTTTTTAAATAGATTTTATCAGGGATACTCTGATCAGGATAAACACTTGGCTTGTAGTCCAGTTGTAGAGTGCGTTGGCTGGAAACTAAGGAATTTTTTCAGAAGTTTGTTTGGTGTGGTCAGGAGATAAACCTACTAAAAGTCCCCGGACCTGGGGGTTAGCGAAACGCAGGGGGGCGTGGCGAATGTCACTTTTTTTAAGTTTTCCCCTATATCTCGAAAATGGTTACTTGTATGGTAAAAAGTATTCTCGGTAAAATTGGAGCCATCTAAATTTCCTACAAGTATGCTTCTATTCATTTTTTTCCACCCCTCATAGTTTTCGAGATATCTTCCCACCCCCCACCGCATATTTTTGGGAAAATGAAAATTTACCCCATTTTTCGTTAAATTTTGGTCTGTAGCACACCAATGCTTCGTTTCACAGCAATAACTCGGGAAAAGAAGTTGTAGAGGATCAAATTTGCTCTTAAAAAATATTCCTTTTTTTATATTTGATTATTAACCCTTCAAAAAATACAGCCCCTTTTATGGCATTTGGCAATAATATAGATTTTGCCAAAAAAAAAATGTTCGATTCAGTTTTCCACAGTTGTCACCTTTTATATAACCAGTTACTATGTGTATATACTCTCAAATGTTGAGAATAAGGTTTATGATCGTTTAATATGCAATGAAATGATCAGATAGGATAAGTGAGGTCTTTATTTAACTCTACAATTTTGCACTCAAAAATTCATCCAATTTTTTGATACTTTTACTGTTAAAATGGGTTGAAATTTGTTCAAAAATGGTACAGATGGATGCATATACTGACTTTACATCTTATTTTCTAATGTAGGATCCTCCTTTATCGCCCAGTGAATAAAGTAGGTGATGAAAATGTAGACTTAGTTCATTTGCAGAGCGTTATTATGTAAACTATTACCATGCAAAATTATTGGAAATTGGAATCCAAAAAATCACGGACATCACGTAGGTATTTTTTTTCTTATTGCCTCGTGCTGAGTGTCCTAAAACCAGCAAATACACTTTTGCATTTATGATATGCAATTAAATGAGCAGACAAGACAAGTGAGGTCTTTATTTAACTCCACGATTTTCCACTGAGCTCGTTCTTTTGTGCCACAAGCCACAACAACTATATTGAATGCATGGTCCGATTTTTGTTTGGATATTTCTCATTATGCTTGCGAAAGAATTTGTTGATTAGTTTTTGGGCTCTATGGGATCTTCTTGGCCTTATGACGAAATTTTTAATAGTATTTTTCGAACAAAAGTTTATTGTGTACAAAATCACATTGCATAAATCATGAAATAATAAGTTTAAATACTTAATTATTTTCCAAAGTATTTCAATTTTTGGGTCGGGATAATTTCCGGCAGCCACACTTTTACTACTGCAGTTCTAAGTGCAGCGGCATAAAATCATTTTTAAAATTTAGTCGGGTACTTGAGCACCTACACTGTGCACTGAAACCAGTTACTTCTTAGCGGTCACTTTCCATACCCCCCCTGCTTACTCGACATCAGCCTGGGATGATGAGGGTCTAGAAAATACTACTTCTCTCTTCTGTATTTCTGGTGACTTCCTACAGAATTTTATATACCCTACTTTGCTCTTTCTAAATGCTCATGATGTTGTGTCGGATTTTATCTTTCATTCCAAGCTGCTACAGTTCTGCCACGACAAGGTTTCACGAGTAAGATGTCTTGGTCAGTTGGGGTTTTACCCATCAATATAACTAAGAGGACTTCGCAAATAACTGCACTGAGCTGGTTTCAGATAAATGAATTGCTGCGTCAACATTAAACATCAGGATACTAATTATGCGGCTTTTGTTTGGGACGTTCGAAAGAAAATCCTGATGTTTTGTAGTAATATCTGTCTACCAGTTAAAATGTATATACCCTAATCTCTTCGTCCTAAAGCGTTGTACTTGTTCCACTAGCTTCGTACTATATGAGTGGTGGAGTGGCATATCCATCAAAAATTAAACTGACATCACTCCCTCCAGGACAGTGGGTCTTGACAAATCGTATATATCTATCACAAATAGAGGTAATGGAGGATCCTGTGCCAAATATGTTTTTGTGCGAGAAATCAGCCATCTATAAATATGTACGAGTTTGTCAGTTATACATCCTTCGTAATTGGATCAGAGAGCATAGCACTGACTTTTTTTAATTTTCTCATAGCACTTTCATTGCAGAATGCTAAGGGAAACGGGACCAACCCATATGTTATGAAACATAATGATAAATATCATACTATTCTGTACCTACATACATCGGCAGGTTCTTATAATTCTTCTGATATTATAAATGCAAAAATGCGTTTGTTGGTTTTAGGACACACAGCAGGAGACAATAAGAAAAAAGAAAATATGTGATATCGGTGATTTTTTTTGTCTCCAATTTTCATTAATTTTGCATGGTGATAGTTGTAAAAGTAAGATGTAAAGTCAGAATATGCATGCATTTGTACCGTTTTTGAACAAAATTCAACCCATTTTAACAGTAAAAGTCACAAAAAATTGGATGAATTTTTTTGTCCAAAATTGTGGAGTTAAATAAAGACCTCACTTATCCTGTCTGGTCATTTAATTGCATATTAAATGATCATAAACCTTATTCTCAACATTTGAGAGTATATACACATAATAACTGGTTATATAAAAGGTGACAGCTGTGGAAAACTGAAACGAACAGTTTTTTGGCAAAATCTATATTATTGCCAAATGCCATAAAAAGGGCTGTATTTTTTGAAAGGCTAATAATCAAATGTAAAAAGGAATATTTTTATATTTGATTAAATTTTCATTTTCCCAAAAATATGCGGTGGGGGGTGGGAAGATATCTCGAAAACTATGAGGGGTGGAAAAAAATGAATAGAAGCATACTTGTAGGAAATTTAGATGGCTCCAATTTTACCGAGAACACTTTTTACCATACAAGTAACCATTTTCGAGATATAGGGGAAAACTTAAAAAAAGTGACCTTCGCCACGCCCCTTGCGTTTCGCTCACCCCCCAGGTCCGGGGGCTTTTAGTATGTTTATCTCCTGACTACACCAAACAAACTTCTGAAAAAATTCCTCAGTTTCCAGCCAACGTACTCTACACCCCTATTTTGATCATTCATTGACTGGTCTATTGTGCCAAGGAGGTGCAGGGTTCGAATCCGGGTCTGTTGGAAAATTTGAGATTTTTTTAAAAAAAATTACTTGGTACGGTGAAAACAAAACACAAAAGGATCTCAGGGATGCTTTGTTTGAGGATGCTTAATTGCCAATACAAGCTACAGATAGGAAAATATCGATTTTTTTGTTGATTCGATACCTAAACTTCAAAATCTGTCTGTCACGGGATCCTCTTTAAAAAATGATAAAATGCAGCACCTGAAAATTTTGTTGAAAATTGTATTCATTTGGGAAAAACGAATCATCGTGTTTTCAAAAATTTGGTAAATTTACAATCGTGTTTTCACATTTTTTTTGCTTGGTTTAGATAAAAATAATATTTTTTTCTGACTGTTTGGACCTGATTTTATTTCAGACCGCTACTACGCTAGCAATGACTATTCACTTTTTAAGTCGCGACAAAACATTGCAAGATGATTTACTAAAAGATATTCAATCTACTGATGGACATTTTAAATTATTAAAAGCTTGTGTAAAAGAAACTCTTCGTTTGTCTTCCACTGCAGGGGCTAATAGTCGCTATATCGAGAATGATGCAGAGTTTAGTGGTTATTTGGTACCGAAAGGGGTAAGAATCCAAAAATATATTATATACTATTCCTATGATACAGGGTGTCCTTTGGTAGTGACACAAATGATAATGCGAGGTATTAAAGGGATCATTTCCTATAAAATAAACCAATCTTTTCAGGTCAGATTTTCCAAGATTGTGTGATACTTAAAAGGTATGAGGTTTTTCAATTTCAGCGGGTCAATTTTGGCAGCCTGTGTTGCCCATGTGGTGGTTTCTGTCTAGATTTGTACATAAATAATAATTAATATATCATGTTCCGTATGATTGTTTGGTATTGCCATGCATTTTCACCTTTTCTGGTAAAAACATATACATTCAAATTTCGAATTGTTTACAAATATGGGCAGGGGGAGGGGCAATGACATCCTTATTACTTTTCACATCATGACAGGACGTATTAGTATCTACAGTAGAATTTTAAGTCCTCCCATTGGTCTGGACGGGCGGGTTGGGAAAAATTTCGTCTTAGTACTTGTGATTTTGGGGTGCACTCAACCTCATGAGGGCGATTGAGTATCTGCTTTAATATGAGTAGGTACCAGTGGCGAAATGATAAGAATAAAAAGGTTTGGTAGAAGATCGAAGACGTTATTAGAAAGTGAACCTCTTAGTAATGCAGTGATACCTACAATAACTGCGAAGAGACCGTTAGGCAATCACACTGTCCATAATTCCGTCCATATTAATCCTTTTTCCTCTTTTTCAGTCGTGGGTGTTATCCCTTAATTCAATTATGGGAACAATGGAAGAATATTTCGAAAATCCTCTTCAATATAAACCTCACAGATGGCTTCGAGAAAATAAAAATAAGGAGAAGATCCATCCGTATGCATCATTGCCATTCGGTCACGGACCTCGCATGTGTCCTGGAAAAGTGATTGCAGAACAAGAAATCGTACTGTATTTAGCGGAAGTAAGAACTGTCACGTAAATATTTCTACCTCTGTGCCAGAAAAAAAAATAGTTGAATGCTTTAGACTCCTTAGTCCTTACCCTTGTGATCATCATATTTTTTAACCCATTTTCTTGTTTTACTTGTTAACAACTTTACCACGTTGAATACACCAATTCCCGTTCTATTACTGATGTTAAGAAAGGTCAAACGTGTTCTGTACTCGGCTGGAACGCCCCATGTTGGCCTTTTGGGGTGCACTCAATTTCGTGATGAATACTGAGTAGCTTTTGTGGATTTCAGCAAATTGGCAGGGGAGGCTATACTCTAGTCGTAAAAATCAGGTGCTCCCGCAGCTGCTCCAAATATCTAATCTTCTATTACTGATGTAAAATATTGTAACTTGTGAGTACTGACTGACATGATTCTGGGGACTGAACGACCTATGTCAATAATAAATCCAATATACAGGGCGTCTCCAAATAAGGAGTGGAACTCAAAATCATGGACCAGTTTCAAAAACGCTCAAACATGTGTTTATTTATTCCAAAGAGGAAACTTATTCAAAGGTTGGAAACGGTCAGGGAGGCCCGAGGGTAAAAATTTTGAAATCTCAAATAGCCCTTTTGTATTACATTTTTGAAAAGTGAAAGAAAGCTAAAATATTTTGAGATGTAATGGTAATCTGCAATCAAAACAGGGTTCTTTGATGTTCTTTGATGTTCCACTGAAAATGCAGAAATGTTTAATATCATTGGAAAAAGACTCCCCTGTGGATTAAAGAAAAACTTGTTTCAGTGTTTTTCGAAATTCAAATCCGCTCTCAAGTTATTAAGTTCCGCTCCTTTTTTGAGACACTCTGTATTATAAGCCTTCAGTGAACGTTAATTCCAACGTTGTCTATAGAGCCGGAGGTTATGCTTTCGAATCTCGCCTGGAGTGGATTTTGAAGGTTCATTATTGAAAATAATATTACCTAATACTCTGCATGGTGTTAATATAGCCTGCAGATGTTTAGTCTTCACGTGCGCGCATCAATGGACGATCTTGAATCAGTAGGATTGAATTGGTTTATTTTCAGATGCTGAAAAAATTCCATGTGGAATCGGTCGATAGTGCAGAAATTGGAATGGTTTATAGAATGAATCGAGTTCCTGAAAGGTCAATTAATGTCCGATTTATCAAAAGATGAACAGTAGTTGAACGAAATGTTTCTTTTGTAGAGGGATTCAGAATTTATGAGTGTAAGTTTGATTCAAAATTGGCGAGTGATGTTTGGTCTAATCAAAAAGTAACTTCTCATAAGTTACTTTTTGAAAACTGAGCGGGCACCCATCTGAATTTGATCTTCCTACAACGTTGCTTAACTTTAGTAATTTGACGAGAAACTGGTGTATCCAACGTTGTTAATCGTTGGCTACCCTATGGTCCATATTACTGGGTCTTCTAATTAGTTCAAAGGGGTTATGTAGACCCACCATTCACCTCTGGTGGCTTTCGCCTCAATACCCCCGAACCTTATGACCTAACCATTTTTTAACCTAAAAAAGACCTAAACAGAAAAAAATCGTCTTCAACTGTGTCTTCTTTATTTGTTTTAACGGCTCCATATTTAACCTAAACTTTTGAACTAGGAAATTTATTTATTTACTAAGGTACAATTTACAATTAATTTACTTAACCTTTTACTAATTACGTCGGTCCTAAATTTTGTGGCAACAAAATGACATTAGTTTACAATGAAACACAAAAAATTAAGCTAGGTCAGGCTTGTTACTTTATTTAGAGTTCAGGTGTTCTTTAAATCATCTTTTATGTAGTTCCGTCCATCTATTGTAATATCAGGTAAAAGTAACCGTGAGAAGAAATAAAAACAAAGACAAATATTTTCTTTCATTTTCTTTTTTCAATTTTGTTTAAAACTTTTTTTATTTAATTAAATAAAATAATTCATTATAAAGATATTGTTCTATTTTAATGAACATAATTAATATTTTAACCACAAATTAAAATTTAAAATAATTAAAGCATTCATTTTTAAGGATATATTTTATGAGATTTTTTAAATTCCGCTACTAGGGCGCTAACACTGTAATATGCTGAGCATATTTGTATTTTTTCATTATTATTTACTTGATAAATCTTTGTAAATAGTAAAAAATATCGATAATAAATACCTACCTCATTCGACTGGGGCCTTTGTTTAATTCTGGCTGGAGAAATATTTCCCGGTCGAGAAGTGGGGCGTATCTTTTAAGGATTCGGTTAGGGGCCAAAAAAAAATACCTACTTGAAAAAAACTTTTTTTCTCGGGTTCTGTACTCGAAGGATAACAATTGAACCATCTTAACCTTAAGACTATCTCGAAAACTGTATAAATATATTTTTTTGTTTATTTTTGAATATTTGGTTAAATTATATGATATTTTTGTGAATTAATATTCTTATGCAGGTTTTCTAATACCTATTAGAAAATCTAATTATTGAAGGGTTCTATTTTTTTTTTCCTTTTTTGGAAAATATCTTTATTGTAAAAATTCTATATACCTAATATAAATGAAATTCTTTTTTTATTGCACAAGATTTTTAGAAAAACAGAATAAAAATGTAAAATCTTGAGACAATTGAGGATTCATATTTTACAAAAGGTACAAACACCATTTCGTTTTGCTTTGCACCTCAATTAAACTCGTAGTTGTATCAAATTAATATTAAGAACACTTTTATATTTTAAGTAAATTGTTCTTAAATGTGGTCAAATACCTATTTCGAAATATTTTAAGTATTTCTAAGCAAACAACAACAAATTACTCAATAACTTTTAAACCTACAATGAAATGTATTAAATCATTTTTTTGTTCGTTTGAAACTGACGATTATTAACAATTTCACAAGTCTTTTTAAAAAAATTATAACTATATAACAACAATGTGGATATAGATTTATTATTTTCCTTTAAGTACACGAATAAATAATTATGTTAAATGAATAAAATTTTATTGATTAATTAATAAATTAAGTAATTATATTTAGATTTATAATTTTATGAAAATAAACATCTCTAAACATTAATAATAATGTGAATTAGTAACGGGTGAGATATGAAAATGGTAAAGTAGTTCAGTTCAAAATGACACTAGACCATACTACGAGTAACACTAGATTGATTTAAGAGTTGTAGTTTTCAGATTACCGTTACATGACGTTATATCAACCACACAAAGAATTATGATGTCTAGGTATGCGTTTTAATCTACTTATTTTTTCTTGCTACCAGTCTGTGGTGGGATACATTGAACGGGTGGGTCGTTTTTTGGAAAGAATTTTACATCCCTAGGGAATGAAATTAAAAAGAAAATAATTTTCGAATTCTAAAATTGTATGCGTTTGGGTGCTACCTTTAAAATTTTCTTTAATCCCACCAATTTGGAATTAAAAAATAAATGTGACAACGGAAACGATGGACATTTAGTATGTTTCTGAAAGATATGGTTAGTGGTTGGAGTTTGTAAACTCCAAGTTGTCCTGAGGAAGAAGTCCTAAAAATTTTGAGGAAATGTCTATTTTTATGGTGGTGCCATATTTTAACGGACCAGTCTTGCAATAACTTAAAAAAAACTTGACAAGGGAAGTGGACATTTGGTTTGTTGCTGGTGGTGAGTCTTTGCTTGGAGTTGGTAAACTCCAAGCAAAGACTTAGAAGTAGACCTAACGATTGTGAAGTCATGTCTTATAGTTTTATGCTAGTACCATATTTTGACCGTTTATGTGCCCATTTTCTATCTCTCGCTAACTATTATCATATTACAATACAAACGTAACGCAATAATTCAATAATTTATTTATTTGAAACAAAAATATATAAAATAAATAATAATAACAATATTTTTAAAAAATTTAAAACAATTTTAGCAAACACACAGCCCGTTGATGTAGCAAAATTAAAACTCAATCAAATGAATAGCAAAATAAAATCAATTTAAAAAGTATAACGTCTCGAATATTAAAAAGTATAACGTCTCAAAAATGTGCCAAATGAAATGAATAGCAAATAAAATAGATAAATTAAAACTAGCGGTCTATGCAGAATGCAGAGTAAAGTATTGAATTAGGCGAATGATTTTAAAATAAAGGACTAACCAAAAATAGATACGAGTATTTAGATATTTCGAACGATCAAAGGTTGATTGGAAGCTTTTGTAAAATATATGTGGAGGTTGAAAAAAATATATCTCGGAATTTAAAAAAAAATCAATATGCATGTCAGATTCAGGGTTAAAGCCCGAGGCATTTTCTACCACCTAAACCTTAGAACACAATTTTTATAAGGTCAAATTCTCAAATTAATGAGAAAAAAA
>CM022880.1:11266419-11299764 GCA_012654025.1 Pachypsylla venusta
AGACAAAAGAGAATAATACCATTTGTTATTTAAATTTCAACAACTTCTACCTGTATTCGAGCCTGTACATAACCAGCTCCTATCTTATCACTGACTAATATTTCACCATCTACCCTCCCTATTTCCGGGCCTGTTCTTTACAGACTGTTAATGATGAGACAAAAGAGAATAATACCATTTGTTATTTAAATTTCAACAACTTCTACCTGTATTCGAGCCTGTACATAACCAGCTCCTATCCTATCACTGACTAATATTTCACCATCTACCCTCCCTATTACCGGGCCTGTTATTTAAGACTGCTAATGATGAGACAAAAGAGAATAATACCATTTGTTACTTAAATTTCAACAACTTCTACCTGTATTCGAGCCTGTACATAACCAGCTCTTATCCTATCACTGACTAATCTTTCAACATCTACCCTCCCTATTTTCGGGCCTGTTCTTTACAGACTGTTAATAATGAGACAAACAGAATAATATCATTTGTTATTTAAATTTCCGTGTTTGTTCTACACTGCACTTCTTTATTTTAGTTTTGCTTTACCTTTTTACTTTAATGTTTATATTTTTACATAATTTTTCATTTTGTTTGACGTATAGTTCTATGATGTCGCTAATGTTCATAATAACATCTATGTTTAATAAGAAAAAAATGTTCTTAGCTTAATTTTTTCCATCTTTTTTAGGTGGCATCACGAAGCTCTTTATCTATTGAAGTAGGTAATCGGTCAGAACTCCATTTTTGTTATGATTAAAAATGAAATAAGTAGGATATTGAAAAGGACCCGGTTTATCAACATCTAGTCCGGTGTTCTCAGCGTAGCTCAATATGCTACACAAGCCTTTCACTACCATCACTTTCCACGATGGACACAGAAATTAATTAGGATATCAGAATATTCGATTCTGTTTATTGCCGCTTCTGGCATAATTACACCTTCCACTACCATCACTTTCCACAATGGACACAGAAAGTAATTAGGATATCAGAATATTCGATTCTGTTTATTGCCGCTTCTGACATAACTACACCTTCCACTACCATCACTTTCCACGATGGACACAGAAAGTAATTAGGATATCGGAATATTCGATTCTGTTTATTGCCGCTTCTGGCATAACTACACCTTCCACTACCATCACTTTTCACGATGGACACAGAAAGTAATTAGGATATCAGAATATTCGATTCTGTTTATTCCCGCTTCTGGCATAACTACACCTTCCACTACCATCACTTTCTACGATGGACACAGAAAGTAATTAGGATATCAGAATATTCGATTCTGTTTATTGCCGCTTCTGGCATAACTACACCTTCACTACCATCACTTTCCACGATGGACACAGAGAGTAATTAAGTTATCAGAATATTCGATTCTGTTTATTGCCGCTTCTAGCATAACTACACCTTTACTACCATCACTTTCCACGATGGACACAGAGAGTAATTAAGTTATCAGAATATTCGATTCTGTTTATTGCCGCTTCTGGCATAACTACACACTTCACTTTTAGTTTGGAGTGAATGATTGTAAGCAAATCCACAAGGGGAGATATGATTTTTAGGAGATAAAATAATAAAGGTTGTAAGTCATGCGTTATCTATACTTATAAAACGCAAAGCCCAGTTGGTATACTGACTCACTGATAATCAACGTAGCCCCACGATGGCTAATCCTAGAGACTTGAAATTTGGCACACAGATTCCTTTGAGTATAAAGGTGCGTAATAAAGGTGGTTTTCTGGCCAAACTAAAGGAGATAACAAAAAATGACTGAGAATGGACCACCCCAAAATTGTATATAAGGACCTCACAAAAAAATTAAAAATTGAAATTTTCAGGTTTCTCCCCGATTTATGGGCGGTTTTCACCGCCGAAAAATCGGAATTAAGAAGTACCATATCGGGATGAGCGAGAAAGTTGAAATTGATATATAAGGTATTCCGCAGTACAAAATTAAAATATCCTTGAGTAAAATATTGAATTTTCTAGCTCATGCTCACTCTCGGGGTCAATTCCACCAAAAATCTAAAATTGAGAAGCTTTAGCAGATGCTATAGTAATATTATTAGCATAGTTTTCATGCGTACTAAATCATAGGTCTTACTANCCCCGATTTATGGGCGGTTTTCACCGCCGAAAAATCGGAATTAAGAAGTACCACATCGGGATGAGCGAGAAAGTTGAAATTGATATCTAAGGTATTCCGCAGTACAAAATTAAAATATCCTTAAGTAAAATATTGAATTTTCTAGATAGGAGTCATGCTCACTCTCGGGGTCAATTCCACCAAAAATCTAATATTGAGAAGCTTTAGCAGATGCTATAGTAATATTATTAGCATAGTTTTCATGCGTACTAAATCACAGGTCTTACTACTTTGTGAAGCAATACTATAGCAGATGCTATAGTAAAAGCATTTGCATAGTTTAATTCATAATACTCAATATCTTTTCTTTGAGCTAAATAAATGATGTGCGTCCTAAAAAATCATGTCAATCACTACACTATAATGACGTCAGAAATAATTCAAAATAAATGAGTTACAAAAACCAATGACATTGAAGAGTTACTTGACATGAGTCCCCCCGAACAATGTCAATCGTTGTAATTACATCAGAAATACAAAAATGAGTTACAAAAACGTAATATCATTCCAGAGTTGCTTTTCATTATCAGCTCCTAGTTGTCAAGTAACTCCTCACAATTTCCAGAATGATTTTTCCTACCAAAATTAATAAAGCATAAATAATGGATCACCGTCAAGAAAATGGATATGATAAATAAATAGCTAAAAATTTACAATTTCCAAATTGATTCGGCTATTTAAAAAACGCCTTTTTCGTGCTTAGTGTAGTACACTGAGATTTTTTTTATTTATTTAGAGTTAACCTGCGTCCAAACTATGCCGCGCAGCATTGTCCCGGGGCACGTCCACATTGTATTTCATATTTAGACGCATCGCCGACACGCGGCTCGGTTTTTTCACTCACCAGTCTTATCATGAACGTCGAAGAGGAAAATGCTGTTTTCGCAGCTGCTGCTGCGATTATTTTTGAAGTTGCTTCAAACCAACGGTTCCGACCAAGACCAAGGCAATTTTGGATACACCCTAGCATCCGTAGAGGGAGGGAAAAGTATCGTGCCAGCGATTTTATGAAAGATTTGTTACTCGATGAAGTTGACAAGCTAAATTTTGAATTCCGGTGTGATGTTGGGTTTCAAAACTTCTTCAGAGTGAAGAGTTCAGATTTTGAACTTTTACACCGTATGATTGGATCAGCCGACAAAATACTTCATTCAGGGAAGCCATCCCCCCAAACGAACGTCTTGCAGTGACCTTACGCTAGGAACTCTTCTAGTTCACGGTAGGTACTCTAGTTAACTCTTGAAATCAAAATGACAAAGCCGGGATCTGTAGCCCGGCATTGCCGATGCGTCTACATTATGCCGGGCGGATTTATGCCGCTTCGGCATCTTTGATCTGGAGCGGGTTGGGATGGGTCCGGTTTTCGGCAAACAGTCTATACATGTTCGGCTTAGCCGGGCGACATAGTGTGGGCGCAGCTTAAGAACGCCATTGGCTCGATGTTTTGTTTGTGAGTTATAATACTCACAATTATATCAATCACTGCAAATGCATAACACTTGTTTCACTCCTCCTAAATAGTTCTGTTCGTGTGACATATGCGTCGTTTTTGAAATGACCGATTTATATATAGATTATAAGTGGTATAATTACCTGTGATGAGTCTATATTGAAGCGTTTGGAATTTGGAAAGCTATTTGGGTAGATATAAGGCGCATGAGGTGCTACTGAAGGATTATACCATTCCACTGGGACAGGTTGACAAGGCACAGCCGCTAATATTTGATGATGTCCATGTCCTTGAGCACCCATTACAACAGTCATATTACCCGTGTAGGGGTCGTATACTTCATAACTACTGTTTCCTGAAATATCATAAGAGATTTGGTTAGATATAAGGCGTATGAGGTGCTAATGAAGGATTACACCATTCCACTGGGACAGGTTGACAAGGCACAGCCGCTAACATTTGATATGTACATGTCCTTGAGGACCCATTACAACAGCCATATTACCCGTGTAGGGGTCGTATACTTCATAACTACTGTTTCCTGAAATACCATAAGGGATTTGGTTATCTTTTGAAAATTCCCGTTTCCTTGAAAAAATATTTTTCTTCTTTCGTTAACAATAATGATTTTGTTATTTTGTTTAAATTCGTAATATGGATAGTAATTTGTTAAAGATAGGCTATTTTGGAGAAGGAAAGAATTCATTTTTTTTTTTCTTAATTCTTCCAGTGTATCAAAAAAAGTGTGTTAATTAAAATTAATGTTTATTGGTCAAATCATGGGAGGGGTTATATTCTGTAAGAAATATGCAAAAACGCTTTTCAAAAACAGATGAGAACGACCCCAAAGGTGTGGACTCTATAAAAAGGAGGGAGGTATGAATTTTTTCGTGAATTTCATAGCCCTTAATTTGAAATTATTGTACCATTTTCTTACTATTGATTTTAAAGTACAATGTTAGTTCGCCTTCACCAAATGGAGAATACACTAACATTGTACCCCACTGATGTGTTAGTTTTTTTACTCCGATAAAGAAAAAACTCCGATAAAGAAATAACACATCAGCAAACCAGAATTTTTTTTGGGGTATTTTGTATGTTGCCAACTTAAAACAATAAAAAATAAGCCAAGAAAACACATACAAACCCACAAAAAAAAAANAAAAAAAAAAAAAAAAAAAAAAAAAAAAAAAAAAAAAAAAATGAGCACGACAAACCAAACCCAATCTGGGGGAGGAATTTATTTCTTTACTTGGTCTGTTCTGAAATCTGAGTGTGACATATCACAGGGAATCCTGGACAAGAAACGAGGGATTTTCAGACGCGCGGAATTTTTCCTATTTGCTGCTTGACTTTTTATATTTATAAGTTTAAATTCTTGACTTGTGAATAATGTGAATTTTGCGATAAAAATTAATCTGCTCTACCTTAAGAGAAAACTCTGATGAAAAAACATTTGTACATTCCTGAGAAGGACCTTTTAATAATAGCACAACACTTTTTGAAAGTGAAAAGGTGAAAAATATTAGGGAAATATATTTCTATTTTTAACTTTTTGAAAGTGACTAGCAAAGAAACCCGCTAAAAAACGTCATTTTTGGCGGTAACTTGCTTTCACTTGAACTTTCGATTTTTTCCTTTCTTATTACGCATCTTCATACTAAAAGGAATCTGTGCCAAATTTCAAGTCTCCAGCTTAAGCCATTTTTCTTGTGCAGGATTCCCTGTGATATGCCGCACTCCTGTTTGTTAACATTATGAAATTGCCACTTGATCACCCGGTCGGTTCT
Source organism: Pachypsylla venusta (assembly GCA_012654025.1). Classification (NCBI taxonomy): domain Eukaryota; kingdom Metazoa; phylum Arthropoda; class Insecta; order Hemiptera; family Aphalaridae; genus Pachypsylla; species Pachypsylla venusta. The sequence goes on from CM022880.1 coordinate 11,271,818, forward strand.
CTATAAATTATCCTAATTTCAAATTACATTTTTCAGGAATTTTTATTCTATTTGATGTTTAGTAAAAAGTCATAAGCTAAAAATTAAAATTAAATTCTATGGCCTGAATTTTGAAGATTTGGGATATGATGCGGATAAGTTACAAGTAGCAGATCCCGTGGTTTACACTACAAAAATCTTACCGTAGTTGTAGAAGACCCCTCCTGAAGGGTCAACATATGCCTGAGGTGCGCTGTAATATCCCTGTACGTCATAATCTTCAGTCGTATACTCGTCATCCTCTAAGTACTCTGAAAAATAAAATTACGAGTTCCATGCAGTGGCATTTTGCGGTTAAAATTTTTAGAGGTTGTAATATTTTTTCTTTTTTTTTCGTGACGATCCCAAAGGTTCACTGTTAAAAATAATAAACCAAAATTCAAGGGGAAAAGACACAGTTCTAGAACATTCGAGGATTCGAGTTCTGGTTAAACGTTCTGAATAAAAGTATCGAGGGAATAAATGAAATGAAATTGAAGGCAAAATTTTTGAACTTGCAACACCAACAGACATCACCAAAGAGCATCCCAAACTGACTGTAAACTTTAAATGAAATACTAGTATGACTGAAGAGCAATGTAAACATCCAAAGGCTACCAAATCTATTTGGATTTGGTAGCCTTAACCAGCCAAGGGTGAAAAATCTTAGGTAGCCGTTAAGGGGACAGGTGAAAATATAACGCATAGAGAAGCAGAAGATTGATCTTACCTCCATTATGTATTTCGTATGCACAGGAATCTGCTATTGAATTGGCTGCCGCTAGCTGGTACCTCCTTCTAGCAAAATAGCCTTTCTTGAACAACACATCTTGGCGGGGTGTAGTAATTTTCGTGTATTCATCTGTAAACATAAATATTGTTATTCATTTACCTCTATACAAGGCGAACCATTTTAAGTAGAACACTAATACCTATATCTCCAATCCTGTTGGCTTGGAGATACAATATATTCAAAACAAATTAAAACTCTATGTTGAAGAATCGTAAGAAAACTATAAAAAATTGACAATATCCTTGCAGAGTTTTGGTTATATTAAACATTTAAATTAATTTTTTAACCGATCCGATCAGCTCTGTTGATTAAGCATGGGCGTTTTTTGCTGAGGGTCGACGATTTGAGGCCACAGTAATGTCGGAATTTTCTTAATGATAAAAAGTTTATTGTTTCTATCATAGCTCTGGTCTGATGATGAAATGAATAATTTTTATTTAATTAAAACTCTGATTTGATGTTGTCAATTTTTATATTCTAAACAAAGTTCTAGGTTCGTACGATCTGCAGTCTGCATTTAAATAGATTGCATTATTGAGATCTGCATTGATCCTAATATATTCTTTTACTATTAACGATATGATTCCATGCTAGATGTAAGTAGCAGCATTCTGTAGTAACTCAGTTGAATGCAGCGGGAAATAGGGGAATTTCGTCATCGGAAAGAAAGGTAGACGATCTTTGGTCGAAAAAATATTCCCCAGTGGATTTGGTATACGTAGAACTGATTTCCTCTGAATTCGCAGTTATTGAACGACTTTACCGCGTTGATAACACCAGTTGTCGACAGATTACTGGAGTAAAGCAAGCCAAAGCCCGTGCAGGTACATCACGCTTCTCGTTGTTGACTTCGCGGGCTGCACTAAGTCTCGTTGGGATAATGGAGCAGTTGTTGTTGTGTATTGCAGCGGAAGCTCTAACTTTTTTTAATTTTTAATGTGCCTTAACCTCTCTTTAACATCTATTGGTCATTCAAGACGGGGGTTTCACCCTCCATTCGCTGGAAACTTGAAAACCAGCTACCAACATTGACCCCACCCAGCCTGGATTGGGCCGTAAAAATAGCCAGCATCACGAGGGCACGAACCCACGTGGACACCCACGCGGTACAGCCTCGCCGGACGTTGCTTAACTTCAGTGATCTAACGGGAATTGGTGCATTCAACGTGCCATAGACGCTGGCAAAGCTCTAACTTAATTATCCTCTAAGATATAAATATAAGGTGATACACAAAGCTGCTACAATTCAGATACGAGTTTTCAAGTCCCAAGTCCTCGTATGATGCGGGTTTCAAGTTTGATTCTCTGTTAAGATTTATGTTGAGCATTACGTCAAAATATTTTGACATAAGTACCATGCACTTTACAATTATTATACGTTTTTTGGCCGGAGCCCAATATTTTGAGGAAGTAATATAATAATTGTTTCTTACCTTCGTTAAACAATATTTTTGTTTCGGTTGTTGGCACGGGTGAAAGGCGGAGTCTGGAATTTTCGTCTTGATTTGTATCGTGTTTATGATGATGGTGGTTCTGGGCTCCTGTAACGCAAACAGATACAAAAATCATTAGTATCTACTGACTACAGCATCTACTAGGAGATACAAAAATAATTAGTGACTACAGCATCTACTAGGATTCATTCTTGATATGCAGTAGGTAATGGGAGCGAAAGAATCTCTTAACAGGTACAAGCGTATTTTTTTTTTTTTTTTAGAAAAAACGCTTTACAGAGGGTACAGTTAGTTATACAGTATCTAATATGATTCATTCTTGATATGCAGTAGCTAATGGGAGCGAAAGAATCTCTAACGGATACAAGCGGTTTTTTTTTTATAGAAAAAACGCTTTAACTGATATATTATTGTAATTTGTGGGGAAGTGGTAATACGCTCTGACTGGTAAATGGCTGGGTTCAAACCCAGGCAATTTATGGAATTTTATAGCCAACGGGGGAACCAAGCCAGCTTCATTAGGTGACGGTACTAAGCCCGTTAAATATACAGAGAGTTTGTTGTTAGGAAGGGGATCCAGCCTTTAAAAAACTCTGCTTCAAACCAATTCATTTCAGTTCTAATGAATTTTAAATTTAAAAGTCAGATGTTTTATTTGAACAAACCAGTTTTTATGACGCCACTTTGATCATTCTTGACATACATGTCATTAATTAAAACAATTTCTCAAATCATGAACATCTATAAAAATAATTAATCCTGTTTCAGTTTAATTGAATTTATAATAATTGTTAATTATTTCAATAATATTTATGATTATTTGTGTACGCTTAAGGTATCTTCTTTGGTTCAGATATACCTACTGGGTTTGTTAGGGAATATGAAAGAGTTTTTTTTTTATTTGATTGTTAGAGTAGTTTTTTTAATCTTCCAATTTGCCCCATTTTTTGAGATTTTGATTTTCAGATTTTGAGGAATTGTAATTTTTTTTGTGGTTCATACCATAGATTCATTTTATTCGAAATTATATTATTATACCTTATACCTGTGTATCAGGCAAATTTCGTATGGTTTTGTTGAAAAAAATATTGAAAAAAAAATACGTCGTTAGACTTATATCAGTTAAATTTCAATATTCCCAAATGAAAGGCCTAATGACGAAAATAAAAAAGAAATTTAAAATAAAAAAACATTACTTTATGGAAATATATTTCGTTACGACTCTTTCTTATATATAAAAAAAACACCAAATACAATCCCACCTCTTAACTTAACCTAATGGGTTCTATCATCCTCGCCCAGTATAATTTGNTTTTTTTTTTTTTTTTTTTTTTTTTTTTTTGTTATGCCCCGGAACCGCTTTCGCATTACTTCAGGCATTATCCAGTATAATTTGAATTTTACAGGTTCAGTATATATTGGTTGAAGAAACAATCTATTAGCGTAAAATAAGTCTGGAATTTTAATACCGACCTGATTTACTTGAGAGATGTCAAGTGGANCGACTCTTTCTTATATATAAAAAAAAACACCAAATACAATCCCACCTCTTAACTTAACCTAATGGGTTCTATCATCCTCGCCCAGTATAATTTGAATTTTACAGGTTCAGTAGATATTGGTTGAAGAAACAATCTATTAGCGTAAAATAAGTCTGGAATTTTAATGCCGACCTGATTTACTTGAGAGATGTCAAGTGGAAATAAATCAGGTGCTGTAAATGTTCACTCGCAAGAGATTTACAGATATTTGATAAATAATTATTTATAGTGATCATGATTAATTAGAATACCCATTATATAACAAATAGAATTCAGTTCCTTTCATTATTATTATTTCAATCTTCATACATTCATAATCGTGAAGGATAGCCAGCGTCTATGGCACGTTGAATACACAAGTTCCCAATAGATCACTGAAGTTAAGCAACGTCCAGCAAGGTCATTCCATGTAGGTGTCCGCGTGGGTTCGCGCCCTCGTGATGCTGACTATTTTTCCCGCCCAACCCAGGCTGGGTGAGGTCAATGTGGGTAGCTGGTTTCCAGCGAATGAAGGGTGAAACCCCCGTCTTGAATGACCAATAGATGTTGAGGAGACGTCAAGCCAAATTAAAAAAAAAATCTTGAAGGATGATAATTGACATGGGCTCTCAGAACCATATCAATCACTGCAATATATATCAGTTGCACAAACGTATTGGAGAGTTGTTTTTTGTTTTATTTTAGATGTGATGGACTCGGCTGTGAGGATGTACTCCTCAAGCAACATTTCGCACAATACGAAATAGGACGTATTTTTCACTATGGAACTTTGTAAAACATTATTTGAATTGGAAGCATACATCTATAATGATTGTCATCATTATTAGATGTATGATGACAATCAATAAAAACTTAGCAGCAGACAACAACTTACTTAGAGCTGCCGCTTTTATATAATTCAGAAATGGTATTTAGGATGTTTGTAGTCATTATGAAATATAAATTTCAATAAAAAAAATGTTTATCAACTACAAATAATAAGGCGAGTCACGAGCGCTTTCGTATGTTACGACATTCTCAGGTAGACTGACTATATATAGACTGGCTTTATATATACATATATTTAGATATCATTGGAAACGATGATGTCACTATTGATTCCAATTTTAGCCCATCAGGAAAAAGGCAGAATATTAATAAAGGAAAGTCTGCCTTAGGTGGTACTTAAAACAGAATTTAGCCTGTAGATCTCATTATTTGTTCCTTTATTATTAATATTGATTGTTATCAAGGAATTGAAAATCGATATACTGAGCCCCGATTAATCGGTTAGTTGTTAAACAGCTTGTAGGATAAAAATCCCTGAAAACATTTGTTGTGGTCATATTCGCTGAAAGAACTAAAACAACAGATGTTAATAATGAAAATTAATGCAACACACGTTTTCACGTTTTGGTAATAAAATAATGGCAAAGACACACAACGCGTGTCGAATTATCGGTTATCGGACAAAAAACCAGTGGCGGATTTACACTTTTTCGTCAGTGGGCTATTCAGGTTTTGCCGCCCTTACCGACCTCTACTTTTGATACACTAGTTCACAATTACAATTTTTTAAGGCTGATTTGTTATAATGTATTATGATTAATAAATTTAAATGTAGTTACCGAGAGAATCAAACCAGCTCCATTGGGTAACGACCCTAACCCCGTCTAAGTACAGAAAATTTGGAGTTAGGAAGGGTATTCAGCTTCTAAAAAACTCTGCTTCAATCCAATGATAAAAGATTATCAGCAAAAATCGAGTTTTCACGCAATTTCTATGGAAAGTGTGGGAAGAAAGCTAAGGTTATACTACCAGGAAAGGGTTATCAGAGCTAAAGTGTGTTGGTGTCGAACAAAAGGTTGTGGCATGGTATAATTATGGAAAGCAGCGCCGACCTCAAATAGAATTGGGAAAGTTAAAGTAGAAGATTAACCCACTATATGTTTGTACGCACCGGTGACGTTATGTTATGAAATTATTTATACAATCTACGAAGCACTTTGAAAAATTATCTACAGTTTACAACCAGAAAAATATTGATACTTATTAAAAATTACAGTCCGAGGTGGCTTTTCTTTTATTTTGAATATACGGGACGGGACTCCTCCGGTTGTCTAAGTCTAAGGGGCGAAATATATTACACGTTGTATGGACATAGCAGCATTGAGGTATATGGATATGAATCATTTTAATTTCTGTTAGACATAAGAAAAGATTGTTGCCCCAAATTTGTCGCCCTAAACTCCAGCCTGCTGATAAATTTGCCAGTGCAATACACAAATGACACTGTAATTATCATTAAAAAAAGTATTTGGATGTCATAAAGTATTTAGACCATATAAATCTTATCTGAAATTAAGGAAATTTGAACATTTTATTTATTATCAAATTGTATATCTTTATTGTATGGGCATAACGTATATCATTGCCAACGACTTTGTCATATAGAATACCTACACCAGTTATCATCAGAACATTAAAGTAATGTAACGTGGCTTGTATTTGGATGGAAATATTTTCGGGGAAACCACACAATTGTTTACTGTTTGGTGGTTTCGCTCAACCTCGAGAGGACGGCTGTTTGAACTGCAGTTCTCAAACGTGTACTAAAAATCAAGAGCATACCCCCTTTGGAGACTATGACTACGAGTATATCCCCTCTAATTTGACACATAGAAAATGTTTGTGGTTTGAAGGTTAGAACTTCATTTGTTACCCCCTGTATACATCATTGGTACTGTTTTTTTATTTTCTCACCTCCATAATATCCGCTCTTATTTGTCTCTTGTCACTCTTACGGGAGATGGGGATCCCTTGTAAGAGTATTCTATTTTGGAATGACAATTGACACGAGGTTTCTTCCACATGTCATATATCTCAGAGTTCATTATGTTCTATGTATCTAACATAGATTTAAACATTTGAGGTATTTATCTAATTATTATTGATAATACTTCGCAGCAAAAGTCGCAGTTTTATGATATACAACAAATTATGAACACCACAGAGTGATGCGACCGTCCAGGGCGCCAGCTCCGTGCCGTGATAACTTCTCATATTGATTTCAGAACGTCTTCTGATTCCAGAATGTTTGAGTAACTTTATTGTTTGTTCTTGATGATTATGTTTTGGATAAGGTACTATCACACTATTTGTCATGCATGGCACCAAATTTTGTCATTTTTTTACTTCAAACAGTACCAAACACTGTGATCGACCTATATATTTGATCAAACTCGCTACTTGATTGTATTGGATCAAATACAAGAGTGACAAAAATTTGTCTAAATAGTCTGATGGGATTTAAACTCATGGAATGCACGTTTGTCATTTTTTGATAGTTTTTGAAAACTATTTCATTAATCTTACCTTTAAAAAATATTTCTGAGGCTTTTGTGGTCGCACAAGTACTCAATTATCGAAAATACACAAGTGAAGAAAAGAATAATCAACTTTCGATCAGAAATCGTATTGGAAAAGAGAAAATATCAAAATTATATTTATTACAGATTAATATCTGGTTGCTATGGTATAATACACAACAAATAAAATCTTATTTGAAAGCAAATAATTTCACTTGAATGTCTCAACAAATGTACCTTAAATAAATAGTGCCAAAATTTGGGTACCATGACAAAGAGTGTGATACGAACATTTTAGACAAAATCTTTTGAAACATTTTTAATGTTTACAATTATTATTAGGTACAATTTATTAAATTAATCTTATTTGATAAAAAAAAATGTCGAATATTTTACCATTAATATTGTAGAATATTTTTTTTTTTTGGCTTAACGTCTCTTTAACATCTATTGGGGTTTTACCCTCTATTCGCTGGAAACTTGCAAACCAGCTACCCACATTGACCTCACCCAGCCTGGGTTGGGTCGGAAAAATAGCCAGCATCACGAGAGCGCGAACTCTCATGGACAGCCACGTGATACAACCTCTCTGGACGTTACTTAACTTCAGTGATCTAACGGGAACTGTTGTATTCAATGTGCTATAAACGCTGGCTAATTATATTTTTAATTTAATGGCTAATTATCTCCACATTATGCCTGGAAAACCCTTACCGACTATTCCTATTTTGAAAATGACAATAATTGACATGAGGTATGTTCCATATGTCACATCTTTAGACATCTCTGTATCTACATAGATTATTGGCATTTGTCAAATTAACTCCAGATTATCTCTGGAAAGAACTTATCTACCATCCCTTGTTAGTGTTGCATTTCGGAAATTTCGGTATATACTTTTGCCAAAGGAAATGGAATAGTTTCACAAGAAAATAACTTTATGAAGCTTAGACATGATATTCCTGCAACTATTATGGAGATAAGGTGGACGAGAGCAAATGGGCTTGAGGGATCTCCTCCATGGACATGTGGGTTTAGAAATTTCCCTGATATCGGGTAGACAATAGCAGGGAATGTTTAGTAACATCTCACAATGTTTCTATTGTCTACCCGATATCAGGGAAAAAGAAATTTCCCTGATATCGGGTAGACAATAGCAGGGAATGTTTAGTAACATCTCACAAGTATCACCAATTTTCACTATGGATGTTATTAAGTCATAATTGATTTGAAGAAATTACGCCTTCGGTAGCAATATAAAAATGTCAAAGTATGTTTCTTGAAAAATGATTTTTTTTTTTTTTTTTTTTACAAAATCNAAAAAAAAAAAAAAAAAAAAAAAAAAAAAAAAAAAAAAAAAAAAAAAAAAAAAAGGAGAAGGTAAATAATATAAAATAAAAAAAGAGAATTAATTCAAAAGGCGGGGTTAATTACTGAGGAATCCTCTTCCACCTAACCCTTATCAATCCCGTCAGTTCGTTGCGTGAAAGAAAAACAATCTTTCACGTAGTAACGGATGACGTGATTTATTGCTACGTTTTGTCCCGGAAAAATAGGTCTTACCTCTAGTAAGCTGCCTTGGGACTCCCCTCTTTCGATCCCATTTCACTCAATCATTGTTCCATTTCAGCATTTTCAGCCTTCCTCATTCTCTTGTATCTAGCAGACTACGCCTGCTTAAAAGGTTAACGGCTTATAGAAAGACAAGTCGTAGTGGGAATGGACTAAAAAGGGGATGTGAAACAAAGACTCTCTTTTATTTTAGATACTTAAATTTAGGGTTAAAGCAAATCACATTTTCACTTTTCTACCTTACACTATCTAATCTCTATAGCAATATACACATAAATAGCAATCCAGACGGTCAGAGATATCGCATGTAGAAACAGTTTGGTAATGTTTATTTGTTTGAAATAAGTATCTAATTACAGTCTAAATAGAATCGTCTAGGGTACTCTGAGTCATATCCAAGGATAGGCTGAAAATGTTATACTACGCATGAGAATCAATGGACGTGATTCCGGGCAGCTTTTTCACCAGTTCCCGCTGTCAGAATGATGCTGCTGATTTGTGGTTTTTCGTCAGTCTTTTCCAATTATTTCGGTTCTGGACTACTACTTTTCTACCAGCAGATCCTTTTTCGGTCTTTCTTCTACTTTTTCCTCGCAAACTTATATCCAACGTTCTCCTCATTCCTTCTTTAAATCTGGCCAAATTTAGTATCAATTTTCTGGGGTCTATCGTCACTTTCCAAAGAGGGATTTATTCTTCAAAAAAGCTCTTCTTGCCGTGTATGATCTTGACGAAATTGCCNTCATTCCTTCTTTAAATATGGCCAAATTTAGTATCACTTTTCAGGGGTCTACCGTCACTTTCCAAAGAGGGCTTTATTCTTCAAAAAAGCTCTTCGTGCCGTGTATGATCTTGACGAAATTGTGTCATGCCGAGAATTATTCAAAGAAAAACGTATTCTGACCTTCAATCAAAACACAACTGCCGACTATCAAACACAAGTACAACACTTGAAATGTCCATTCATTGGTCCCATCATCGTCACTCCCACTGTTTGGGCAATCCTTTTTGGACGGTGGTATCCGGGTTTACAAAAATAATTTTAATTATAATTATTATTTATCAGTTATTCTAATTTATTTATTATTTTTTCAGGTATAATTGTAATGTGTCAACAACCACAACGGTTGTTGAACACAATAAACAAGTAAAAATAATAATAGTCTCCTTTCATGCACTTTCTTCAAGGGTTCTGCTCCGTATTACAGCTGATCTTAAGACCGTTTTGTGAATTTTACCTTTGAATTTGAGAAGTTCATTCTTTACATTTGGCATTTAAATTGTTAGAATTATGCAGTTTAAATTAACTGGAGATTTTTATGGAGAGGGATCCTCTTAACATAAAGCTTAAATTTGTTTAAATCGAAAACAATAGAAATATTGTTTTCGATTTAAACTCAAAATTCGATTTAAACGAAAACTCAAAATTTTTAAAATGCATTATATTTTTGTGAAAATACTAAAAATTAAAGCATTGTGTTCTCTTTAAAATAATTATATTTTATTTCAAGAATATAATGTTAATTGAATAGGAAATATAAAACAATGAAATATTTTAATTGTATCAAAAATATTTAGTTGAAGAGAGAGACGAGATTAAGTATCTTTCAGCTTGGCCAAGACATTGGGGCACCAAGGCTGCATCCCCTCTCCTTCCACTGTTGATAGCAACTAAAGATTTATAAAAAAACTCTGCCAATCACACATAATTAGTCCCTAAATTTAATATTTATACCAAATTTCAAGTCTCTGGCTCTTACCATTTTTTTTCTACAGAATGGAAACCCTCAAAAATCAGTAAAAACCGCCAACGATGCATTCGATTGTACCCAAAAGTTGCACATTTAGACACCAGATGGGACCTACATACTAAATTTCATCCAAATTGTGTGAACGCTAAATGACTATAATGCCCATCACGACGGACAAACGGATTTTTTATTCGATTTTTGGATTCTACATACCTTGAAACGTAAAATATAAATTTTTGAGGGGGGTAATTATTTGAATCACTGATTGCAGAAAGGGGTTATGTCTAGAAAATTAAACTTTTGGAAAAACAAAGAAAAACCTTATAACTCAAAATGGAAAAATTGTAGGAAAAAAAAGTTAATACAAAAAAGGAACTTCTCTATTTCCTAAAAAAAACTAGGGACCCTCTCAAAATTTTCATACTGATAACATTTTACGTTTAAACATGGATTTTCTTTAAAAAAACTCATTTCTTTATTATTTTCGTGACGATTCCAATGGTTCATTATTGAAAATAATGAATTCCTTTTTTGTATTAACTTTGATTATTGAAAATAATGAATTCCTTTTTTGTATTAACTTTCATTATTGCAAATAATGAATTCCTTTTTTGAATTAACCTTTTTTGTATTCCTTTTTTCTATTGGTTTATTCATTATTGAAAATAATGAATAAACCAATACAAAATATAGTTTTTTAAATATTTCGATTTGAAACACTTAATGTAATAATGTGCAATCTCCAATTACGAAATGGCATTAAATTTACAGTTTCACAAAAAGAAAATATGTATACAAAACTTTATCTTAACCCTATGGGTTCTAAATATTACTCTTTTATAAGCAATTATATCCTGAATTCCTTATATTAAAAAAAAATTCTCCAAGAGAATGCATCAGCAGAGTTGTGGGGGTTGTACTATTTAAAATTTACTTCGCGTTACTTATAATAATTATTAACATTTCTTAACTTTTATTTCAAATGGGTTTGTATTAAAATTGATATTCTTTCGGAGACTCCTTATTTACATAAGGTAAATAAGGAGGTTTCATTATTTACCAAATTTTTTCAGTGTAGTCTTGACGATAAATGAATGACTCGTATATCACCCTAGGACATCTTTTCGTTTCAAACATACCTTTAACTCTCTAATTCCAAAAACAAAAAACCAAAAATTTCATTCATCCATCCAATTTTGGGATGTATCCCAATATTTCACTTTTTTTTTGTATGTTGGCACCTCCACTAATTAATTGTTAATTTTAATTTAATTCAATATATCTTGAATTTATTTAATTTGATAACAAATTCCAACATATTCTATTTCATCTTTGTCCATTTAATTTTTTTCATAACAATCACCCTTTACATGACAAGAACTGTCAAAAGTGCCATTCTATGATTCATTTAAAAAGACAAAACGATAAGTTATCACTTGGCTGAATCTTTTTCTTAATATTTTATTTCATGATTACACCAAATGTTTATACTTCTTGCTGTGAAATAAGGATATTGCTGTTGATCTGTTGTTAGAATTTATTGATGAAAAAAGTCCCGATATAAATCAACCACAATTTGCTAAATGGGCCCAAGAATGCTATTAATTTCTCACATGCTTTTAACCCACTAAGTACGATTGTTCGATTGAATAGTTCTATCCCTCCCATAGGCAAGAAAAGGAGATACTCAGTAAAGAACACTTTTAAGACAATCGGGTTTTGTTTGTGTATGATATTTTCAAAATAATATTTTGCAAATATTGAGTGAGTATATTGAATTGGTTCTATTGATTATGAAAATAGATACCAATTCAGTATTCTAAGTATGACATGTTTTGCAGTGGTCAATAATTGGGGAGCAAACCAGCCAGCTTCATTGGGTGACGGTCTCCGTATAAATAAAGAAGGTTTGGTGTTAGGAATGGCATCAAGAAAATGCGAGTTTCTATTGTGAGAAGAAAGCGAGGGATGGTTTCTACCATGACGCAAACAAAAGTTTGTGGCAGGGTAGAAATAAAGAAAGCAATAGAATTGGGAAAGGGTGAGGATAAAGAAGAAGATAGTCAAAACTATTATTATTATATTATAATTATTTATTGTGTTTGGACATCGTTATTTGGCTCTACACAGTACATAATTATATTGTTATAAAAAATTAGGTGTAATCTCGTATTACTATTGCTTCAGAAAAGCCCCCCGCCCACGGTCCTAACTCTCATCCGATCGACCCACTCGGAAAGTCGATCAGAAGAAAATCAAAAGCATAGATAAAAAAGTGTCTGCAAAAAAATAACAATATCAATTTATACAAAAAAAAGTACATAATATACTAGTTAGGAACTCTTTTGTGTCCCTAAATTACAATTTTTTTTTTTACAAAAAAAAAAAATATATATATATATATAAAGTACATACATGATATACAAAAAATACATAAAAATTTAGATATATTCATATGCATATGTCGCCGCAAACAGAACAGGCCTCAAGAACCCAACACCGACGACCAGGCCTCAAGATCCATCATCCGTCGAAGATCCGCAGCGGCATATGCATATGAAGGGAAAGAAAGGTGTTGGATATGAGTTGTTAAAAAACACTTTCAAATCATAGGGTGTCGATATTAAAAGTTGACTTTTTAGCGTTTTTTTTTAAATTGATAAGAATTCAACTGTTTCGTTTGATCATCTATTTGATTGTAGTTTCGGATGCCAATATCCAGAAAAGATTTTAGAAAAATGACGATGCGTGATTCCAGGATGTCATGACTTTAACTATTGCATCACTGTCACTTACATACAAAGGTTTTATACTCGAAACACGGAAATATAACATGTGGTTGCCCTTTTAATTTAAATATCTCTATTTTGAACTAGTATTTCATTAAAAAGATTTTGTTATTGTGTGTAGTAATGGCACTCGTAGGTATATTTATTATATTCCTAGGTAAATTTTGTAGATGGTTATGTTAGACACAAACACATCAGTTAAATCCACTCGAATAAATTGAAATTATTTTCCCCCATCATAGCCCTATGGTGTATTTCACAAGTTTTCCATTTTTACTATGTCTATCTATGAATTTTGAAAATTCGCTCCCACGCATTGCTACGCCTACTGATATTAAAATGGCGGCGAAAAGCTCTCTGAGTCCTAATTACACTCTCTCCTCATTTAACAAATGTATCGCAAATGAAAACTTTGTACACTCTACTATCCATGAAGCTACAATGACCACTTTATAATAAATGATAATTTTAAGTAGAAAATCTTCCACCCTTTTGCTCTACTCTAATAAAATGACTGTTCAAAAAGCATCAGTCGGTCGTGCCGCACCCTGTATATTAATTGAGAATAACTCTGTATTTAAATTGAGGAACGTTTTTAACTTTCTATAATTATTTCATTCATCCCCATAGTTTCGGTTCGACATTAATTAGGAACTGAAATGTAAACAATAACACTGATACAAGAAATTGGCTGACTGTCCTAATTTTGACAATAGTCATGCCATAGGATCGCTCTTTCCTTCATCTTTTCATTCAATATTGTTTTCGACAATATGTTCTTGAAGATTCTGCTTCCCTGAAGTCATACTCCTACACCCGTCTGTTTTGAGTGATCACTCTTATGTCTCATAATTTTAATTAGGTACAATTCCCAGCCGCACTAAACATCAATATCTGTCGACCCTGGGTCGACTTTTTACAGAGACTATTCTTCTTCAAATTATACAGGGTGTTTCAAAAAAGTGTTATTATGCATATTATTTAACTTATAACATTATAATAACAGAAATAAACCCTTAGAGTTTTAGAGAGTATTTAACGCCCCTAAAATTGTTTAAAATTCTACTTCTGTAATTTAGTGAGGTCTACACCTCATTAAACTGGCCACTGTTTTCCTCAAAAACTATTCAACTAAATTCTTTGAACGTAATGAATGTGAATACCAAAATCATATAAGGCGTTCGAGAGTTATTGATGTGGAACAAATAGACATTTAAAGAAAATCGTGTGTTGAAACTAGACTTAACTACTCTCGGTCAAAAAGGAAAATATTAGATTAGGTGCCTAAACTTCGAGCTTATAGAAAAAGAATTTTCATTTTTTGTTTATAAGAATCAGATTTTTCTTAAGTCCGTCAAAAATTGTGCTTATTTTTTGGATAATCACTTTCTTAACAGTTTTGACAAAATTTACGATTATGTTGATTTAAAAATGCAAATTTAAGACATGTTCATAATATTTCTGTACATTTACTTACCTAGATTTTTTTTCTAGTACGGATGCCTTTGTCTATGACTGAGAATGAATTAGGTTTTCGAGGACAATTATACACTGAAATAGGACCTACATACTTCAAATATCATTAATATTGGTCAAAGCTGAATTGTCACTTACGGTGGAAGGCAGAAAAACGGATTTTCATTCAATTTTTGGATTTTACGTACTTTGAAACCTCAAATATCAATTTTTTAGGGGGTATTTTTTCGGTGGTCGATTCCAAAAATTCATTTGTAGAATCCAAAAAAAAAAAAAACTACCAGGCACATTGTCCATTTTCAAGATGAATTTATCGATATTCGTCTAATTATCGATATCATTTAATTACCTGAAGAAGATAAGTATAACAAATTTCCTAATTATTTATTTTTTACTTAACCGGATAATGAATTGTTGGTGTAGTGATAAGAAACTCTGACTGGTTGGGTGTGAGTTCAACCCCAGCCAACCCGTGGAATTTCATGCTCATGAATTAGAGATGTTTACCATCACTATTGGAGGACATGGATTATAAACATCTAGTCCGTACGTCCTTAAAGGACCATAATATGCTACCCAAACCTTCCACCACCATAACTTTCCGTGATGGACATGAAAAGTAAAGTAGTACTCAACCATTACATGAGTGAGTTGTTACTTTCTCTGTTCTAAAGAGAAAACACAGAAATATTGTCATTATTTTAATTGTCGTTTGATTGTTCTGGGATAATTAGACTGAATTTCATATTCACAGTCTCTTATGACAGTGGAGTGTGTGATTCTAACAGAACTCTCACAAAAATGTATGATTATTGAATACAAGGACTTCAAAGATTAAATCGGTAAGTAGAAAAGCATTTTTGACCAAATATTTTCGGGAGATGGAAACCTTTTTTTGACTGGTCTCTTCTGTCAAAACTGAATAGAAAGTGCATGCTTGTGTTCCTAAAATAAATAACTACTTTCTCTTTAAAATATGGTAAAAAGTTGTTATCTTCTTTTTTAAAAAAAGTTCAAAGTTTTGAAATTTGTTTTAGAACGAACCTTTAACCACCATGGTCAAGCGCTCGTCTGGTTCTGGTAAACTGAAGAGCGTAGGTTAAATTACAAGCTGAGTTAGGATTTTTCTTCATTAATTTATGTTTCTTCATTAATTGGTCGTTCGAGACGGAGGTTTTACCCTCCATTCGCTGGAAACTAGCAAACCAGCTACCCACATTGACCTCACCCAGCCTGGATTGGGTCGGAAAAATAACCAGCATCACGAGGGCGCGAACCCACGTGGACACCCACATGGAACAACCTCGCTGGGCGTTGCTTAACTTCAGTGATCGAACGGGAACTGTTGTATTCAATTAACGTGCCATAGACGCTGGCTATTTGAGGACTGATTTCACACTTGGCATGATCTATAAATTTTACACCACAACAAATGTCTTATTTGTTTAGAGTTTTTTGTACCTAACTTACATTGTAACTTTATACATTTCGAAAAATTGTTGTATCAAACTAAAAATGTGTCACGAACGCTTTCGACTGGTACGACATCATCAGTTGAACTTCAAAACATAAATATAATAACGCACAAATAAAAATATAATATTTATTTTAATATATTCAAATAATTAACAATGACAGTAGAGAATTCAGTTTGAGATTTTCTGTTAACATAGCTCTCATCAAGCTAAAACATTTTTATCGTTCTTAAAGCTGATAGGTACTTCATTAAATGAAAAAGAAGTCAAAAATGAAATGATCTGTGAGAACATATTATAAAAACCGTCAAAAAATGGGGGATAGTACTTGAGAAAATTTTTGACGACAAGAAATTTTCAGTCCTTAAACATAAAAAAGTAATTTTTCAACCTTCATTATGGTTTTACTTGACATAGTATCCCAATTTAACCAATTCATAAAAAAGTACTCAACTAAAATCACCTTATCTAATATTTTTCTTTTTGACTGAACGAAGGCATGTCTAGTTTTAAAACCATGATTATTTAAAGATAACTATATTTGACTGGCTGTTTTTCCATGATTTTCTTGTGTTCTACAATTCGGGCAGTTGTCTCATTTCTCGAAATGTAGTTTTAATACCACGAAAACTCACGAACGCCTATTCCTATCAAACTTGATATGAACATTCATTACGGTCATATAGTACGTATAACCTAGGGTCATCCGGAGCTCATGGCGTTCCATTATTTGAGTGGGGTCTACTCTACAGTTAACAGAACTATTAGTATTAAAATAATCTCTTTTGCCTTTGTAGAGACGAAAACAACTCTGACATAAACGATGCTTTCTAAGAATCAACAATAATAACAAGAGGTCTTGTTATCTAATGACACACCTTCGGCCTGATATAAGTAAACCCTAAAATTTATTGTTAGATTATCAACTAAATGTGTAATCTCAGATGAAGACAGATGTTTCATGAGACCAATATAATAGTCCATGTATATTCTGTTACGTGTAGAGAGCCACATGGTTCTAATGTGTCAATCCACTTGTCACAGTAATGGCAACATCATAGAAACGGATCTGTAGCGGAATCAGGAATACAAAACACAACTTTTCTTTTTCANTGTTTTTCGTAAGTGTTCTGTTTTAATTTATTTAATAGTTAATATTTATAAAATATGTCTCACATAGTCTAAAAATGCCTTACCAAAAAGGTCACACATAGATGATTGACCAAACAATCAAGTAAATATTAGTTAAGAGTCTCACAATAAATGTATAAAATGTATTTCATGGATTATGGACTAAACAATCTGGGCGGATAGTCGATAATTAAAATGGCATTAAAATTAGCAATTAATTATTATTAGTGGAGATGCCAAAATCACAAAGTCAAATACTGGGATGCATCTCTTTATGAGGTCCATAACCATCTTATGATATAATAATATTAATTTGCTTTTATTTTAAAAAAAATTGTCTTTTGGCGTGTACAATATAAAAGTGTAAATAAAATAAAAAAATACAATGTAAATAAAAATTAAAAACAAAATAATACACCAGTAGAGCAGTGTGGAGCAGAGTGAAAAAGAAGAAGAAGAAGATCAAGAAAGATGAAAAAGAAAAAAAATCAAATTCAATGCTCCCCCAGCCGTCATCCCGTAAACTCTCCAAAGGAGTAAGGTACTGATTCTAAGAGCCGCTCTTTGAGAGAATTCCTAAAGTCTAGAGGGTTTCTAGACTTTAGCTCATCAGAGATGTTGTTGTAGAATTTTATCCCCCCCCTAAGAAAAGATCTGTCCATGATTTTGTTGGAACTAAGGAGATATTTGTTTTTGTTTCTTGTATTGTAATCATGGACATCACTGCTTAATGAGGGTATCAGCGACTCTATGAATCAGCACACAAGTGTCCAGGATAACTTGGGCGAATACAGTTAGAATTTTGTACTCCCTGAAGATAGATTTACAGGATGACCGCTTGCAAAGTCCAAACACTGCACGAACAGCCCTCTTTTGCAAGAGGAAAACATCTTTAACCTGAGGGGAGTAACCCCAATACACTATTCCATTTAGGAATTATTAAAACAAAGGATTTGTGAAATACACTGTATAATCTGTATTATTATCTCTTTATGAGGTCCATAACCATCTTTAGGAATTATTAAAACAAAGGAGTTGTGAAACACACTGTATAATCTGTATTATTATCTCTTTATGAGGTCCATAACCATCTTTAGGAACTAATAAAACAAAGGAGTTGTGGGACACACTGTATAATCTGTATGTTGTGTCTATTTGAAATGGTGATACAGAGAGGCACAACACAAATGGATCTTAATTATTATTGTGTTTAATCTTTTCAGAAATAAATTAGATGCAATCGTGTTGATCGTGCGTACAGACGTACTCTACTTAATTAAATGAACGTGCGTTATGCGTTTCCTGCGTGTTTAATGAGTGAGCTCTGTTATCTAACGCAGTGGTTCTTAATATATTATTCACAAAATCATTTTGTGATCTAGAATAAACATCTGTGCCGGGAAAAGCTAAGCTAACTTAAAAGTGGTGTCACATTGGCTCTCATTGATTTTTTCTAGGATTTTTGTTGTTGTTGTTGTTTAACAGCTCTTTAACATCTATTGGTCACTGAAGATGATGTATTACCCTCTATTCACTGGTAACTCACCCAGCCTGGGTTGGATAGAGAATACCAGCATCACGCGCGTGCAAACCTACGTGGTCATTCCTTTAACTTTAGTGATCTAACGGGAACTGGTGTATTCAGCGACCCGTAGTCGCTGGCTGATCTTCTTTTAAATATCTGGATATTTATCAAAAATTAGAGNATTACCCTCTATTCACTGGTAACTCACCCAGCCTGGGTTGGATAGAGAATACCAGCATCACGCGCGTGCAAACCTACGTGGTCATTCCTTTAACTTTAGTGATCTAACGGGAATTGGTGCATTCAGCGACACGTAGTCGCTGGCTGATCTTCTTTTAAATATCTGGATATCTATCAAAAATTAGAGTTGACTTTTTGTACCCCATAGCTCCTAAATCAAATGGAAATTTAATATTTTTATCAGTGCCTGAAATCATGAATAACGTCTCGCTTTAATTTTTCGAGGAGTTGACATTTTCTCAAGAAGAAATGCCACTTCGAGGATCAGACCTAGATTTTGATATCTTCAGCAGTAGATCCGCCACGGGGAGTTTTTTTATCCTATTAATCAAACAAAATTAAAAAATCGCAGTTGCTCAAAAGTTATGAGGTTTTCGCTTGGACATCTAGGACTTACTATAGAATGCTCTGATCATTAACTATATCGTTCTTTGTGACATACGTGTCAGGTAATAAGGTGACATACTTGTCAGTTGACACGCGACATGTCAACATCATTCTTACCTTGCTGGACAACTTGGTTTTGAGGTGATTGTGAGGTTACTTAGGTAATATTAAAGGATTTTCTCAGTGGCGATTTATTTTCATTTTGTTTTAAGAGAAATGGATCTAAGAGAAATAAGAATGCACTAAATTCCACCTTTGAGGTCTATAGCCATGATATATTGATATATGGATTGTTGGACGCAGATCTAACAACGCAAGACTTAGCCTAAGTTCACGCTAAGTCTCCGGCCTAGCCTAATCTTATACCGGGAGATCTGTTGTGATAAGTTAAAAAAAAAATCATTTGAGGCGGTGGATTCGTAACCAGGTTCGAATCCAACTCCATTCCCCCTCTTCGACACAAGATTAGAAATAGTATCTTCAGAAAAGGGCGCCTATTAGAAATATATGCATATGTATAGGTATATTTTTTTCTAAAAAAAAAAAAAAAAAAAAAAATGTTGGACCGTTGTACATACGCAATAGAGACATGGCCGTCAACACATTTCCTAACTTCTCTAATTGGGTTAAAATTGATTTAAAAAAAATTCCAAGTTTTTGTAAACAAACCACAAGTGGGCTCCCCGGTTACAAGTCCACCTTACGCAGCATTTTATTTTTTTGTAACCTAAGGAGCTAATTCTATGAATGTCTATGAAGCCAAGTTTGATCGAAATACGAAATGATGTCTATAACCATGATATATTTATTGTTAGGTCCTCTTTTTTATACGGCTTAATATGTATATATTACATACGACTGATTTTTGATTTTGAAACTACATTTTATTGAAATGTAAAATCCATGTCAAAAAATATACCTATCCATATTTCCACTGCAAGTAGTCAGAGGCCAGAGCTAATCCACATGATCGCTATCCAGGCATTCATTCCTGGCTACTGTGATGAGCTGCTCCACAATCTCTGTTGTTAATGTTTATTTTGAACATAAATAATGCAATAAAAAAATGAAGCTCTGTTCACATGAGTGTCTCATAAATCTTTTCCGTGTTAAAATGAACATGTTGTTTTGTCTTTTAATTTGTTCTGGTCAGTTGTATTTTGAATTTTTCACGAGTATTAGGCTTAAATATTGTGGAATAACAAGAATTTTTGTTTTCTTGAATTACTATTGCAAGGTAATAAAATTTATTTTACAATTGAATGAATCATACTGTGTTTGCTTATAATCAAATTAAATGAACATCAGGCTGTTGTATATTCTTTAAACGGTGAGGCGTGATCGCAGGTATGTTACTCTCAATGTGTATAATTCAGGCATTCTATAGAATGTGGGGCGTTTAATCGTTTATAGTCAAAGTGTTAAATACATTTTGAACATAATAGCTGTTAATTTACTCGTTGCCTAGTCATTTTATAAAATGACTAGGTATTCTATATACTGTTATTAGTTATAGTATGGAATGCGCGTCTGTAAAATAGATTGGCCTAAAAAAACTGATTTCATAGTTATTTCCTTAATGCATAGAATTTTTTAAGGCTAGGTATTGCCGTAAAACATTTCCTAGCCTGTCTCAAACGTCAAAGTAGGTAAAGGTACCTACTTTGACGTTTGTACTATACCTCCCCCTCCCCAACCAAAGAGGTTAGGAAACGTCTTTACGGCCATGCCTCGCCTAAAATAACTTATAAATATAGATTGATTAAAACGGTCTTAGTAATTCTACGGAATTGAAATATTCTTTTTTTCATACATTGACTAGTCCTTGTAGGCATTCTATAGAATAACTAGGCATTATATAAAATGACAGATTTCATACATTGCCGGTAACAGGTATAAATACGCTGGGCAGTGGCTACTTTCAGAATATTTCGACATTTACGTTTCTACGGTAACACTGCTAAATTGTTTTTATCATAAGAATGGTTAACACATTACTACAAAGTAGGTATCCCGAAATCAAAGGGTTCATGTACGCGTATATACAGATAGAGGGTGTCCAAGAACTTAATAACATTCACATTATTTGATAGGGTGACCCGAAGAGAAATATAAAGTTAATATTTTTGAAACTGATATTTGAATTCTACAAATGTGAAGATTTTCAAGTAAAGATCCGATTTAGTATTATTATCGACCCAACCATATGGGCCTGGGGTCGGCGGTTCGTGCCCAGAGTAATGACGAGGCACGAACTGAAAATTNAAGGTCACCATAATTAATATATTTTTTTGTAAAATGAACCGTTTTCGAGATAATTGACCTTATTAATTAAATAGACCTTATTAATTAAAATGACTCACCTTGTAGAAACTGTGCAAAAACCCAGAATTGATCTTGTTTTTTTTAACATATATTGGGCATTATATTTTTTTACTTTCTTTTATCTTTTACCTGTAATTTACCATAATATACAAAATGTACCTTTCGACGGCAGAACTCGAAAAAGACGTCTCTCGATATTTTTTTTTTTTAAATTCAGAATTTCATTTTTTTTTTTTTTAAATTTATAAAAATCATAAAAATACTTTAATCATAAAAATGTATATTATTTAAATACATTTTTATGATTAAAGTAATTGATTTAGAATTCTAAGTAAATCTGTTTTAATTTTTTTTTAATTTGAAGTTTTTTATATGCATAAATAAAAAAAACACGTAATTACTTTTCCTAAGGCAGATATTAAAGTGCAAAAAATCAATTTAAAATAAATAAAAAATGCTTACATTCTTTTTGTAAAAAAAGGTGTACCTTTTTTTTTATTTATTTATTTTTGTTTTTTTAATAAATTAATTGTTAATTTTTGAGAATATTAAAGTACTTACCATTTGAACTGGTACCAACATCAATCGGTAAAGTCCTCCAACGTGTTTTTTTACTTTTCTTTCCCATAACGCACAAATTTTGCTAAAATAATTTTCGACCACGTGGTTACCGGCACTCGTACTTTTTTACGTTTAACTCTACACAACGAAATAAATTAAAAAATGCACGTGATTATTTATTTGACGGTGAAGATTTGTGCGTTGTTTATCATGTTCACGTTACACTTGCGTTGTTTTATTTGAGAAGTCATGTTGTCTAGATACTGGAAGCAGAAAAGAAAAAGAAAGACAGCTAATGAATTAAATGAATACAATTGAAAGTATTTCTCTGAAAGGTAGACCGCTCTGAGTTCCATCGAAAATATTTTATCTACAGATAAAAAATAGGTATCTTTGTACCTAAATTTCTGTCTGATGGGACCCTCTGTTTAACCAACGTCTATGGCACGTTGTATACATCAGTTCCCGTTAGATTACTGAAGTTAAACAACCTGTAGAAAGGATTTACTTGGTAGGTCACCCCCCTTGTGATGCTGGCTATTCCCGTAAAAACCCAAGGAGAGGTCAATTTGGGTATCCCGTTCAGCGAATGGAGAGTAAACCCCTGTCTCAAATGAATTTAGCAGGCCCGACGAGAGGAGGGAAATGGGGGGAAATCCCCCCAGGCCCGGGATTTCCAAAGCGGTCTGGTGAGAAAATTATCATAATGAAATTTTTCATGTTTTTTTTCTCTGAATAATAAATGTATCAACTTGAAAGTTTTGAAAAAAATTCAAACACACAAAATCAGAAGTTTAGCGATAGTGGCTAATATTGGACAATGTCTGTTGCAGGACACTGATTTTAAAATATAGTGCTACCATCATTCAGCTTGTACAGCAATCATAAATATTGGTATATTTCGTAAACATTAACATCTGATAATCGAATGATTTGTTGCCAAGAAGAAGCGTACACGCCTTTTCATATCAACTGAGAAGTGAATCTCCTACTTTTACTTTTATTACAGCCCATACGATAATTTAGATGAAAGAATAATAGAGGGGCCTGTAAATTTCCCCCCCCCCGGCCCGGATTGTCTGTCTACGGCCTGGAATTTAGATGTTATAAAATATCTGCGCGAGTACTACTGTATGCTATAGCAAGGCGGAGACAGTAAAAACCTTTGTTTCAAAATTAACTATCCAAAGGGGAACTTGAAAACGGCTTGTTATTTTAAACTATCTATACTTATATCTAAAAGGCAAAGCTCAGTTGCTATACTGACCGACCCCATGACTTACTCAAAATCAACGTGACTCCACGATGGCTGAGTGTACCCAGACAATTTTGGAACACAGTTTCTGCTCACACTGTTGGTACGAAAAGAACGATAAAAATCCAAATTTCAAAAAAGACAATTTTTAAATTTAAAAAAAGTTGTACAAAACATGAACGATATCTCAAGTTTAAGTACCTAAACCTACAAATATCCAAACCCTACTTGGTGTGAAAATCATGAAAAAAATAGCTGAAATATTAATACAAGAGGTGAGAAATTGCATTGTATCCCAAGTCGGATCGCCTTTAAATTTGCTCCAGCAGTTAATTTGAACGAGTTGTACTGTTTAGAATTCAGTACTTTTTCGTAAGTCAATTTTTAATTCAGATGGAAATAGGTTTGTATTTAAATTGATACGCTTTCAGATATAAGGATTATTATAATTTTTTTAATAAAACCCTCCTTAGTTTTTTTTTTTTTTTCAGTGCATTAGACACTAGACCATGTCTCTTTATTTTGGTTTATTATTTTCAATAATCAACCCTTGAAAAAGACCACAAAAATAAACTGTTTAGTTTTAAACATGTGTTTGAAAGATGATGATTTCCTATTTGCTACCCAACACACAAAGGCAGGGATATTTCTATTCCTACGGAGGTGAGACACAAATGTTACTAAAATGATGTAGTCTATTTCTAGTTTTTGATATAACTTGGGCACCATTCCTCTGATTTTGATTAGTCATGAGTTTCAGTAAATTATTTTCATTTGCTCAAATAACCATTTCAAAGATATGAGTCTGTCAAAAGCAAGTTTTGCTCACATATATTAGACTGTCCTTGTTCTATCAAGAAGAAAGTATTGTAATCAGGTTATAACCAATATAAATTTCTACCTTTAGTCGTTAGGATTGTTAGGAAATAAGAATGATCCGAGTGGTATGAATGGCAACACACTGTAAAATAAAACTAAATTGATCGCGGATAGACACAAGTTCGGAATTACAAACTATTATAATTTTCTTCCTCGACTTCTAAAATTTCACTACATTACAATACTTTCTTATTTTTAAAGACAAGGGAAGTCGTGTGTTGTTCACACCAGATTTTAATTGTTTTGATGTGTCACATGTTGTGTCCAGGTACCTAATAACGACGCCAAAAAGAGAAATTTTGTACATGAAAATTTGGTGAACCTCATGACCAGACCACAAGATGTCACAACACTATATTATGTGGTGCAGTAGATAGACAGACAGTTATGAAAAAAACATAAGTAATGAAATAAAGTGCATTGGTGCATGAAAGATGAAACACATGTGAACTGCATATCTACAATTAAATGCAATTAATCATTAACATGTCATTTCATACATGAAAATATTATGCATAAATCTTTTCAAAAATTAAACTGGGTGGGATCATGATGGGTGCTTTGGTGACAATTTGGTTTGTGATTGTAGCCACATGAATCAGACTAAACTATAGTAATAGTAGTTCGGTAAACTGCAGAACTCAATTAATAGTCCGCCATGAATCCCCAGATAGTCCAAATAGGGTTCAAAAACTTAGCCGCCAAAAAAATTGGACGTAATTTAATTAATATCTATACTGAATTTTATCAAAACCGACGAAGCATTCGAGTTTCGTGGAATTTTATCGTGATACTAACAAATTCATATTCAGACAATTAGCCAGCGTCTATGGCACGTTGAATACACCAGTTCCCGTTCGATCACTGAACTTAAGCGAGGTTGTTCAATGTGGGTGTCCACGTGGGTTCGCACCCTCGTGATGCTGGCTATTTTTTCGTCCAAACCCAGGCAGGGTGAGGTCAATGTGGGTAGCTGGTTTGCAAGTTTCCAGCGAATGGAGGGTGAAACCCCCGTCTTGAATGACCAATAGATGTTAAAGAGACGTTAAGTCAAATTAAAAAAAAAAAAAAAATATGAAGACAAACCGACGCGACGTTTAATGAAAGATTGTGGAGTTTTAACCTTCGGTCAATAAGTCAATATTGTCCAGTGTACGTTATGACCATAGATAGTTTGGATTATATTTTAAGTGTCCACAGATGGTTAGTTAAACGTAACAAGACAACCCAAGCACTCAAAAGACCATCCATAAAGCTATGCAAACCAAAATAAGACCCACATTGTTTCACAGCGATTTGCTGTGATGAAAGACAATTTTACTAATATGTATCATTAATTTTATTCTTCTTTTGATCAGGATTGCTGCTAAAACGACAACATTGCATTTTATTAAGTGTGTCCATCTAAACGAGGTATTCACCATACGTGGTACGTGGCTCTCTGGCTCTATTTATGTGGCCTGCCAGCCACGAGCTCGTAATTTCTAATAATTGGTGATTGGAGACAATAATTGATTTCAATAGAGAACCAAAAACCTGCACCTGCAGGATGAAAAAAAAATTGTACAGTGTTAGAAAGTAAAAACCTGACTAAAAAAATGGGCGGATATGAGGCCCCCGGTGGCCAAACAAAGCCTAAAAATTAATAGTCCATACCATCAAAATCAGACATGACCTACGAGAGTTGTCCTGTTACAAACAAACAGATAGACAGACAAAAAGACGACTAAAGTTAAAATTAGACCTCATCCCGCATCTCGCCCGGTCAATAATATTAACATTACGCATCCCACACACTATAAATGTATTATTCATTCTTGCACTAACATAGTTTACACACTTGACATCGAATATTAAATTTTCAAATTTAGATTAGCATCACAATAACATTTGCAAATTCGAAATAATTTATATCTTTATAACCCCTGCATTTTTTTAAATAAAAAATTTAATTTAATTTAAATGAGTGTTGTCAGAATAACGCACTCGGAGATTTTTTTACCATATTGAATATGTTTAATTGTATACTGGGGGGTGAGGGGTTGAATCTTGAAACATCTGTTTAACAAATCTGGTACCATATTATCTTTTTTACTTTCCTCATCCCATATAAAACAAAAGTATTGTAATGGGTTGAAATTTTCGATGTCGAGTTTTCAATGCCAAAGCACATTTTGGGGTCCCCAGAGCCCAAATCTCGAGTTTCAGCCATTAGTTGTATATTCTTCAATTTCATACAAGAAATTGAAGAATATACAACTTAGGTTGAAGTGTAATATATTTTTGGTCGCTAATTAGTGGTTGGAGGTCGCTTTTTGGCGGTTCTGCCTAAAACCAGAATGGAAAGAGTTAGAACTTGAAATTTGGTGCCAATTCATATCAATTTCATTTAAGAAATTGAAAAATACAACATGTTGTTGTGAAATATATCAAAACGTGTTTTGGCATTGAAAACTCGACATCGAAAATTTCAGCCCATTACAATACTTTCTTCTTCTTTTTTAAAGACGAGGAAAGTCGTGTGATGTTCACACTAGATTTTTTCAGTAAGTATCTGATGAATGGATGATTTTCAGGAATCTAGGGAGTGTTACTGTTAGTGGAAAAGTTTTTTTAAAGATCTTCTTAGGGTTCTATACTCGAAGAATAAATATTTGGTGTAAACATTAATCAAACGACTTAACTATAAAAATATCGAGTTTTCAATGCCAAACACTTTTTGATGTCCCCAGAGCTCAAATTTTCAGTTTTAGCCAAGTCTCTCTAGCGATAGGAATTGTGGTGTTCTATTATAATATGTATTCTTACAATCTCGTATATACCAAATATCAAGTCTCTGACAACTGCCATTCACTTTCGAGTCAGGATTCGTGAAAATCGCTTAAAGGATAAGGAAAGTAATAATTCAAACATCGAGATTTCAGATAGAGTATAGGGACTTTTTTTGAAGTGCGCTTTTTTTACAACTGTTTTGTTGTTGTTATTGTAAGAAATGAAAATTGACGAAATCACTTGAATTTTCATACATTACAGAGTACATCATCAGAGCTGGTGGGATCGAATATTGAAGAATAGAAGTTAAGAAAAGATTAGATTTATTTTTGTGTGTGTTACTGTGCTCTAAATTTTAATTCTTCAGTCTTCGAACTCCCCAGCTCTCAAGATATACTCACAGGAGAGGATGATCCTGGTCTTCCTTTGGAAGCGACAATACCCTTCAATGTCCTCATGTATCTACTCAACTCTAATTTTAACGTCTTTATTATTTTATAGTCAAGTGAAGATATTGTATTGTATGTACAGGGGCGGATTTAAGGCTATATCTTGGGGAGGGCGGTGAAGCACTTTTTGGGGGGGGATACTTTCGGGTGTTATGGAATACTCCCCAGGTACAGAGGGATCGGGGGGGCCTCTACCGTAAATTTTTT